>OV277693.1:34631055-35231055 GCA_922987775.1 Agonopterix subpropinquella
AGTATTGGTATTATATCGGTACCAAACAAATATTTACGTTAGTTAGAGTGAGCAAACAGATGTTATGATAGGCGGGTACCTGATTTGGGTACCGGCACTTAATAGGCGGTGTACCGATACCCTATTGGAACCGGCCGGCACCCAGGTACCGAAATGGCAAGAACCACTAACTATCGATACAGAACCTGTACTTTTGGTACCGGTTCCAAGCCCTGGCGTTGGTCCACCACGTGTGTCCAATGTCGATCAGTAGACTTCCCATATCTACACATCAGAATTTCCTTATTTATTCATGTTTTTGAAACGTTTTTTACACCTATGCATCATTATTTCGGCACTGTGTTCGAAGCCTCCATATTCTTGCTTCTATAGTGGACTCGACAATTCATACTGACAACTGAAAGGCCACCATCTTTTAAAACTTTGTTTGTTAAAAATGGACAAGAAAATATGAAAGAAAGCTTATCCGCTTTCTTTCATATACTTTTCATTCAATAGGCAGTTAATAGGCTTTTAGTCTTGGAAAAATACGGTTTGAGACTGCATTAAAGACACTTTAGTAAACCAAATTAAAGATTGAAAAAATTATATTCGAGCGGGACTTGAATCCGAACTCTTCCAAACCGGGGAATCTAACCAGAGAACGAAATTTTCAATCTATTGCGTCTTAACATGCCTAATACTTTTACAAATTGCTTGTTAGTGTTAAGTTGTTGCCGTACCAAAATTGGCAAAACGGAACACTTATGGAATCAGCTCGGTGTCTGTCCGTCCGTCCGTCCGTCCGTCTGTCACAGGCATTTTTCTCAGAGACCGTAAGACATGGGAAGTTGAAACTCGGTACAGGTATTGCAATTGCTGGTCCAATATCATAAATGAAGTAAAAAAAGCAAATTTTTTATATTGAGGGGCAATTTGGGTAGTAAGAACGGGTAAATAAAAAAAATTTTTTTCTTCCCTATGGTGTGGGGTATCAATTGAAAGCTTATGAAAATACGAGTCTAAAAATATACTTTTCAAATTTTTTATAAAAACTTTGCTTAACAAAATTTTCAATTCAATCCGAGAAATTTCAGTCCCCACCTCTATTTCAAAAAATATAGCCGCATAAGATCTGAAAAAAATAATGGACATCAGATATAACGAGTAGATGGCGGGAAAATTATCAGGGTGGATCTAACTTGGATAGTGTTTTTCTATACCCAAAAAACTAAAACCTGTAAGTCCAGTGTAAAATGATCGTCAGTTACTATGTGACCACATACTAAGTAAGTGTCAATTTATAGTGGTTGTCAGTAATGACCCATGTTAAACAACTGGTAGTACGGAACACTAATTGCCCGAGTCCCGACTCGTACTTGGCCGGTTTTTTAATTCGGGTACAGAATATAATCAGTCAGTGTTTCCGAGCGCTTACAACCCGAATTCCTTTAAAGTACGAGTGAATAGGCTTCTTCTGGGTAAGCTCGCTACATCTTCGACCTCATCTTCGTCCTGAGGACTGGATTGAGGACAAGAGCAAACCCATCCTTAATTTAAAAAAAAGTATTATTTGATGAGCAAGCCTCAGACACGGGTCTGGACGGGCGACACGACGACAGCTTAGCATGGCGTGTCTTCCGAAGCATAGAGGTGTTCGAGATGAAATACCACTAAAACGATCAACTATCCAAAGTCGGCATGGCTAGCATACCACCACACATGCTACCCATGGGCTGTTTAACTTCGGAGATAAATAAAATGTATTTGATTTGATCCGGTTTGATAAATTCCAATTACGAAGCTCAATCGCTCCTAGCCAAAACGGGCCCTTCAACACTCGTACACATTTCGCCTCATTTGGCAGGTTTTTCTTTAAAGTGTCCAATATGTTGTGTAATTGGCCGTTCAAAGGTAACAAGAATTACAGCAGCTGGCACGGGCATCGAATCGATACCAGACGCATTGCGGACCGGTCGCGATCGCCGAATAAGCGGCAGAACCGATTTGGCACGGTGGGGTTCAGTTTTCCCTTCTACTTTTAAAAGTCCTTTCAAACTTTGTTTAAAATAACGAATCCTCTCCCTAAAGTTTGAATCTTCTTTTGATTAAGGAAAAAATTACCAACCATTTCTATTACGTCAGGTTTTTAAGTTATTTCGATCGCTATAACGCTATTCACGATACGATTTTGTCCTAAAAAGTCGTTTTACTTTCACAGTTATTTTTAGGGTAGATATAGTTTATTTCTTGCGGCCGAAGCATGATGCGCGTGATTAGGCTTTATCACACATTTTATCTCTTTCGTTCGCGCGCAAACAGAAAGAGAGTTAAGGCGCGATAGCTTTATATCACGCAGATATGCTACGGCCACTGAACATGCAGCAGGGTGGATACTAAAGTTTAGCTTAAACAACTATAAAAATGTTTTATGACCATTGTAAAAGTACCTACCACTATTATGAAATTAGAATTGTCAATTACAGGTTTACGTTTTGTATATCTGCCCAAGAACAAATTCGAAACTACTGGCAAAACATTTTTCGTTTCAATTAATTTACCATTCAGCTGCATCGTGAATATGTGTTTTTTGCCATTGAAATAGAAATACGAGATGAGAAATACCAATGTTTTTACGATCAAAGGAAAACGTTTTTACCTTTCATTGGACTAAATAATTTTGATACTTATAAATATCTTGGACAATGTCACACAAATTATCTAGTCACTTTTAAAGTACCAGAATCTAGCCTGGACTTGTATTATGATGACTAGACAACGATATAGAATACATATATAAATACAAACATCCATGACTCGGGTACAAATATTCATATCCATCATACAAATATTTGATACTTATGGCACATTTGAAAGTACCAAATCAGTTAGCAGTCATATCATTAACCCACTTTGCCCATTTATAACGCGCGGATATGAGACGCTGCCGCTGAAGCGCTACATCGGTCTTATAATGGCCTCGATTCGGACTGTGCCACGACTTAACTAAATTTATTCCTGTCACTTTCTAAAATAAGATTAATCTTAAGAAAAGAGACAGAAAACCAACAGCTGACTTTAGTGCTGTCAAAGTGACGTTACACGCCCAAAATAAGATGCCATCATAACATAATGTACGCCATCTTATCTAAGGCGTTTTTGGGCAAAAAAAAAAAAACAAACAAAAAAAGTTTCATCAAAATCGGTTCAGTAGTTTTTGATGCTCGAACAAACAAACAAACAAACAAACAGACGGACAAAAAATTCAAAAATTGGTGATTACTGATTTGGAATCAGGGAAATCTAAAAACCATATCGTAATCTTTTTTTTTGTAAATAGTATCTTCAATGTACAGACACACTTCTGTTACAGTTTTATAATAGTTTAGATACACTAGTAATTATAGTACTCTGTGGTTTAGATTAGATTAGATGGCGTCTTCATCGTCAACGCTTATGATATTAAAACTCTTAATTAAACTCTTAGTTAAAACTTTTTGCAACCATCAGCAGCAAGGCTGATTCAGTGTTGATGGGGTGTAGAGCATCTCTGTGATGGGGATGGACCAGGTCTGCCTGCATAACTCTGGTCGGTTTAGGAGTTACTGATGATTAAAGGTCTGTAAAAATTTACGATCAGTGCAAGGCTGATCGTATGATATTGTTGTAGTATGCTCTGTAGCTATGTGAACAGCACAAAAACTATCAAGTTTTGTCAGTCGGTTTAGAAGATACAGCCAGTCAAAGTTCCGACCTTTGAACGGCTGTATCTCCTAAACCGACTGATGAACCATGTCAATTTTTATGCTGTTCACATAGCTACAGTGCATACTACAACAATAACATACGATCAGCCTTGCAGCTTATCGTTAATTTTTTATAGACCTTTAATCATCAGTAACTCCTAAACCGACTGGAGTTATGCAGGCAGACCTGGTCCATCCCCATCACAGAGAAGCTCTCCACCCCACAAACACTGAATCAGCCTTGCTGCTGATGGTTGCAAAAAGTACACTTAACTCTCGGAATATAACGTATCGTGAAAAGACATTTGAAACTCGAAAATATGACATCATAATATTGAATTTATAGTTCGTATTTTCCTATATTCCTTGTGGTAATAGTATTAATAAAAGCGGTCAAGTGCGAGTCGGGCTACTCGCGAACCGAGGGTTCCGTACCACACCACCACAACAACAGCAACGTAACAAGACAACATTATTAAACTAAGAAAAAAAACTTATTTGTCCGGAACCTTTAGCATGAGACCGACTCACACTTGGCTGGTTTTTAGTATTTGTTTTTATTCTGTAGAGTTATAATCACAATAAGTTTGACGCTTGTATGTATTACCGTTTTTACGATAGAGCGTGAAGAAAAAACGTTGATAAAAACTAGGTTCTTGTTGAGAACCCCCCTTAATTTTTAACTTTTTGAAATTTTTATTATTTGTTAACAAATCCGCCGTAATAACGCATAATCTGAGAAATTTTTCAACTATCTAGCTATTACGGTTCAACAGTTACAGCCCTAAATAGGTAGGACAGACGGATGGACGGACGGACGGACGGACAGACAGACAGACAGACAGACAGACAGACAGACAGACAGACAGACAGACAGACAGACAGACAGACAGACAGACAGACCGTTTTCACCCTTTGGGTACGGAACCCTAAAAATCATCGAATAATAATATTTATAAGTTGTTCAGTTTGATGGTCGCTATCTAAGCACAAACATCGTTACAACCATAATAGTCTAGGAAATCTACGAATTTTTGTATGAGTAGGTTGCATTAATTGCATTTTGGGTGTTAATTTGGAATACGGAAGATAAATATCGACCTTAAAACATGAATTCTTATAAACCCCGATTTTTTAATTGTACTATATTTATTGAATAACTAAGACATTTACAAAACATTAAATTTAAGTATGAATGGAAAACGGTTGTTTAGTACAGGACGGCTTTGTTCAATCCGTGGTAATAATCCCCGGTTAAGCTTTTTGAGTAGATATGTAATAATTTGTAAGTAGGTAGGTACAAAAATATTATAACCTCAAAACTTAAATATTTACTGTTACAAACTTAACGTTTGTACACATTAAACTTCTGCTAACAGTTTCATAGAATGGTAAAGATGTGACTAAGGTCCGCCACATACATACATACATATGTTACATACGGAATTGTTATTTTGTAATTTTGTATAGGATTTGATGCTTCCGTGATTCTGAACGGAATTCTGAGGGGGGGGAATCCATACGAAATCGTAATCCTGATTCGGAATTCCGGATCAAAATTTCGTATATCTGTGACAGGCGTCAGTCCATTAAACGCTTGCTAAGGAATCTATAATTATGTTATAATTATAAATTACACAGGCACTTTATATCGTGCGGCGGACCGTTATCAAGCTGCGTAACGCTTTTCATTTAGGCTGGGCATGTCGTAATCTGTTATTTAAGGTGACGAGGGATGACAGGCGCGCCGGCGATCCAGGTGGTGAGAGCGACCGTACAATATACACCATAGTAAATAGGTAGATATGTACACAAAAGGTGTTAGAAACAGCGTTTGGTAAATTACGGGCAGTAATTAAACAAGAGGGTAATGTTTTAACTCCATATAATATATCCATGGTTTAATTCAAATTTGTGTAAATATATGGTCCTTCTTAATCAAAATGAAATAAAAAAAATCAAATAATCATTTATTTGCGCCACTGTAGCGCATCAGGAATGTTCGCCTCTGCGCACACCGATGGCTTCCCAGCCATCATGCGCAAGAGAGTCGCGTCCGTGATGCGGCGGGTGCGCGGCAGCGCAAACACCCTCCTGACCATAGTAGCAAATAGGGTGGATGGCCCGATACTCAGGCACTGGACTTCAACCCATGTAGTGCCAGCTAGCCGCGCCTCTAAATAAATATTTTTCCAATATCTATATGACATGTCTATAATTGTATTTAATTTTATATGTTTTGTGTTTGTTTGTATTTGGAATTTGAATTGTTATTCTGCCTACTAACATAATTATAAGTGCATTTTTGTTATTAACACATATGGACAAAAGAAGTCTGAAAATAAATGAATGATTATTATTTCAGATCCATAATAGCGTTAGCAAGGGCTTAAAAACTATGTTAGTATACAATAAAAACAATAAATTAAATTCATTACAATAACATTTTTTACATTAGATTTTAACAGCCCCAATAGCCAGACCCACCCAGTGTCGCTGAATATGACAATCATAATGACCGGCTATTGTTTTCAGGATGCTGTTGTTGCTGTTCCGCAGTCGATGTAAAAGAGACGCGACTTTTTTGCGCCTAATGGCATGAAAAACATCTGCTCGCGCCTCGGCAAACATGCCGGACGTGCTGCAGTATCGTGGCAGCCCTAACAGCATCCTGAAAGCGTTGTTGTATTGTACACGCAGGACATTGATGGCCCGTTACGTATACCATACCCACAGGCCGCTCGAGTAGAATGATTGACAGTAAGCCTTGAAAAGCGTTACTTTAACTTCCTTTGTACATCAAGCGAACCTGCGAGCCAGCATATTGCTCCTGACCGCCAATGCCCTACGCTCTCGTTCTATATCACAGTCATCATCCAGGTCAAACGTACCATGTCCCAAATATTTAAATTGGTCTACAGTTTCAAGTACCGCTCCGCACCTTAATATGCTGACACTTTTTTTATGAGGATGATCAGACCTTCAAACTGAACAACTTTCTCTATGGGACCAACATCGAAATCGAAGAAAAAAATCTGTTCTCCCATACAAAACTGCAAACCTACTCGAGCAAAATGTATGGGACAGCCATAGAGTACGAAGAGATGGAATATCGGCTTGTTTCTATAGAAAATGTTGTCGCCAACAAAGAGGGCGAAAAACGGGTGAGGGGAGGGTTAACATTTAAATACGCTACTTCCCGCTAGATGTGTATGATATGACGTCAGGCCCAGTTGAGTATCTGTGCACAGTTCGATACAACATCTCTACCCCAGGGGAGCGCGTTATTTTCTCTATGGGGACAGCTGATTTTTTTTTGCGATTTCGACATTGGTCCCATATAGAAAGTTGTTTAGTTTTTTTTTTTTTTTTTTTTTTAATGTGTGATAGGTAAGCATTTGACCCCAATCTCACCTGATGTTGAGTGATGATGAGGCCGAAGATGTAGCATGCTTACCTAGAAAGATGCCTATTCACTCTCGCCTTGAAGAGGCCCAGGTTGTATTGCTCAGGGAACAGGTCCGCAGGCAGGGCATTCCACTCCTTAGCCGTGCGCATTATAAAAGAAGAAGCAAACTTCTTCGTGCGAATTGCTGGTAGGTCAACGACGTAGGGGAGTTTGATGGTCTGGTCATCCCCTTAAAAAAGTGTCAGCATATTAAGAAGGATCCTGTATAGGTAAACCAATGTAAGCAATGATTTAAACATTTAAACACTCGCAACTATAATAATTATCAAATTAAAGATTTAAAAATTAAGAGACGGCCCGAGACTTAATTTTTCAATCTTTAATTTGATTCGAAATAGCACAACATGGCTGTAACATGTTTAAAAATCCATAATATTTGAAATTGGAACAGGGTGTGTCATCTATACTGTATGAATTCCAGTTGTAATGCTGGACTTGCAGGTTGGCTAGTTTGTAATAACTTACAGTAGATGTCGCACACGTCCCCTCGAGACGCAACAGATTGAAAATTTCGTTCTCTGGCTAGTGGACTCGGTAGCGAAATTGGATAACGCACTTCCCCGGTTTGGAAGGGTGCGGGTTCAAGTCCCGGCCGAGACTTAATTTTTCAATCTTTAATTTGATTCGAAATAGCACAACATGGCTGTAACACGTTTAAAAATCCATAATATAATAATTATGTTCCAAACTATTTGCAGAAATGAATCTATAGATTCTGAATGCCTTGGTTAGAGCTGTAAAATAGTAGCTTATCTATGGTTAGAGCGTTTACTGTCGTGACGCTTCGGCGACGCAGCGATTCTGGCGATTCCCTGAAAAAATACTACCCGGGCGAATTAACTTCACACCTGGGCCTCTACCCGCACATTCGAACTTCGCGATTGCGTGAACATTTTACGTTCCAATGTCAACTCTATTCCAATGAAGTGCGGACCGAAACAGTGGCGATATAGCGAACATCGAAAGTGCGGACGGTACAGGGCCTGGCTTGGAATTCGACACCCCTCCTGCTACCCCCCGCGGGCTTAGACTAATTATATCCGGGCCGGCCTTGCGGTAGCTTTTCCCCTCTGCCACGGTATAAGAGCAATGATCATGTACATTCAACATTCAATTTTATAACTTATCACTAAACTAGACAGCCTATTATTGCGAAACAATAATTTCGAACTTAGAACGTTTGGGGTTTACACGAGACTACTTTTCATGATTTTGAACATTCAAAATTAGAATCTAAAGTCATAGGGAATAAAATCCAAAGTTGCGGATAACATGTTACCTCGCTCCCCGCAAAAAGTGGCAGAAAGTTTGTTAGTAGAATGACACGTGGTTACGCGTCCCGATATAATTAGTCTAAGCCCGCGGGACCCCACCGACGCCGTGCGAGGCCAGTAGCGATGCATCTCAGTTACCGTTGCACGTGTCCCTGCACTTTAGCGTTTTCGAGTTATTCTTTTGCTGTTATTTGTCAACTGTTATTGGATTTTCGGTTAAGCCAGGTGTCAAGTTAAGTCGCACGTGTTGTATGTACTACCGCTGAATTCGTTTATTTAATAGTCGTTAGACACTTTGACACTCGAATTTTACTTTGATCGGCGGCCGTAGCATGATGCGCGCGATGAGGCTAAATCTAACTTTTTATCTCGTTCGTTCGCGTGCTAATAGAAAGAGTGTTAAGGCGTCGTCATAGCGCTGTATCGCGCTGTCATGCTACGGCCGCAAGTGTGAAATTTTTGAAGAAATCGCTTTTAATAATAAGGCCGTCATTTTTGTTTGCTTTTAATATCATTTAAAATTTTTCAAATAAATTATATTGTATTTTTGAAATTCACCCGTTTCCCCGATTCATATTCGAAAGTGACATAGAATAGTACCTATGGAATTTGAGTAAGTATATTCATTATTCGATCATGATTTTGAAAGTGTGAGATTCAAAAATAGCACTCCAAGTCCAAAATTGGTACACAAGTACTTGTTTGTTTAAAAGATAAAGGGAAACACGGTAATTGTGTAATCGAGTCGGTAATAAATTGCAAATTGAACATTCGATAACATCAGAGATATCGATATCGTTGTCGCATTATCGATCGCTATCTGTATTGTAAAACAACTACGATATAATCATTATCAATATTCCAAGTGCACGGTGTGTGAACGTTTGATAAATCCGCTCTCTAAAGAGAAGAAAATATGAAATCGAATACGGATCTATTAATTTTAAATGGGAAGTTTTAAAAGCGTAGTATAATCGATAAAAACAGTAGACGTGCTTACAGTTATTCTTGAAGTGAAACCACGATAACAGTATCGTGGTACTCTTTTACTCCGTAGTAGCACCGAATCCAGAATAATTTCATTAAGGTAACAATTAAATTCAATTTCAACATCTTTCAAACAACATAAAAATGTATACAGATATGAAACTTAATAACAAACGTGAAAGTTACGTAGAAATAATTAATTTCAAAGTTGCTAAAAGTAATTTAAGTTGCCTGCCTAACATAAACCATTAACTTAATTTGTCAAGGTTTTTATCTTAATTACTTTTATACAAACACCATGAGATTCAATGTTTTGGCTTTGTTATTTTTTTTATTTCTGATAAGGAATAGTAGTCGGCAACACTTCGATTCTGGGCCTCTACCCGCACATTCGAACTTCGCAATCGCGTGTTCGTTCCAATGTCAACTCTATTACAATGAAGTGCGGATCGAAACAGTGGCGATATATCGAACATCGAAAGTCCGGGTACAGGGCCTGTTTCCGTTAAAAATCATTAAGTAGGTGGGTAATTGTAAAAATCTATTTCTATCAAAATGTTTTTAAGTACTTAACTTTTTTCCAATCCCCTTTTCGTCGTATAATGGGACGTTGTTGGGAGTGTAGAGGGAGATTTCGTCGAAGCATGGGAGGAGGGGGTCGAAAAAATATGTTTCTGTTTTTCGGTTACTATTACTTTCTTCATGCTTTTCGTTTCAATATGTTCCACAATTAGTGGCGAGGAATACAGACAGAATGAACGAATGTATAATGGTTCCTTGTTTGACTACGGAACCCTAAAAATGCATTTAAACAAGTTTAGTTGATTGGTCTCGAGCTCGTTGGGAGGTTATCAAGGAGTTATATAGCCTCGTTAATTAATGGGTAGCTCATAAACGTGTTGACATGTCGCAGCCCTAGTTTACGACCTCTAACTTTGTTTAACGTTATGTTTCAATGTAAAACTGTTAATATACACGCTCTGAGGCTTACATTATTTGTTCATCGATTAAGATTTCGTACTATCTATAATTTTTATGGAGCTTAGTGCAACATCCGTATTGGAAACTAGTAACGCGCATATTTGGCCGGGTCAGCTCGCAGTGCAAAAATCTGCACAAAAATCGATGTTTGTTACATTTTTATTTATAACGGTAGGTATTCGGTAGTTTTTTTTAGTATACAATTATTTATTCTAATTAAAAGTTCGATATACCACAAATAATCGAATCCGCAACGCAGGCTTCGTCAAATATTAAACAAACATATCTATACCCGCTACAAGCTTCGTCAATAGGTTCGGTAAATTCATTAGGTATCTTATAATAACGTTTCATAACTCAAGGTGCGTAGAACCTACTCATGTTGGATTGGAAAAAAAAACAACCCATCTAAATATACACCACTAGTTTTTAATTACTAACGTAACTTTAAGGGTGTATTCAGACCATGAATCTAAACAACTTTCCCAAAGAAACATGGGTCGAAAAACGAGAATTTTTTTTGGACCTCCCATAGAAAATCGATCGGCCGATCCGCACTTTTGTATGGAAGGTCCAAAAAAATTTCTCATTTTTCGACCCATGTTTCTTTGGGAAAGTTGTTTAGATTCATGGTCTGAATGCACCCTTAAAGTTACGTTAGTAATTAAAAACTAGTGGTGTATAAAAGAAGAAACTGACTGACTGAATGACTGACTGACATATCAACGCACAGCCCAAACCGCTGGGTCTAGAGATTCCAAATTTGGCACGTAGGTTCCTTATGAGGTCTAGGGGTGCACTAAGAAAGGATTTTTCAAAATTCATCCCCTAAGGGGGTGAAACGGGTGTCCAAAGTTTGTATGGGGAAACAAGATTAGTTAGACTATTTAATTCGAAACTTCACAGGAGTACTCCTATGAATAAATGAGTAAATACGTGTTTCAGGTTTTTTGAGAATTCAACCCCTGAAAGGGGGAAATGGGGTGACAAAGTCTGAAAATCGAGATGGGTATTGTTTGTACGGTTTATCGGGTCGCTGATTACAAAAAAAACAATGATTTTAAAATCCAACGTTGCGGACGTGAAATACCATCACCCCTGTGGGGGTGCGATGGGGTTGAAATGTCTAAATATCATTATGGCTGTCGTTTTTATGGTTTTTTGGGAAGTCTTTTAAGAAAACAGCATCGATTTTGAAATTTAACAAAGTGGACATGAAAATCTGTCGAAATAGATTAAATTTTATATATCTTATCTAAATATATAAAAGAAGAAACTGACTGACTGAATGACTGACTGACTGACATATCAACGCACAGCCCAAACCGCTAGGTCTAGAGATTCCAAATTTGGCACGTAGGTATCTTATGTGGTCTAGGGTTGCACTAAGAAAGGATTTCTCAAAATTCACCCCCCGAGGGGCTGAAATGGGGGTCCAAAGTTTGTATGGGGAATCAAGATTAGTCAGACTATTTTATTCGAAACTGCACAGGAGTACTCCTATTGATAATTGAGTAAACCAGTGTTTGAGGATTTTTTCAGAATTCAACCCCTGAATGGGGGAAATGGGGTGACAAAGTCTGAAAATAAAGATGGATATTTATGGGGTCGCTGATTACGAAAACATCAATGATTTTAAAATCCGACGTGATGGACGTGAAATACCATCATGCCGTGTTAGGGTGCGATGGGGTTGAAATGTCTAAATATAATTATGGGTGTCATTTTTATGGTTTTTTTGGGACGTTGATTGGGGATGAGTAAAGTGTGAGTAGGGCTAGGGGATGCGTAAGTGGTGAGGAGGGGGTGCGAAAGTTGTACGTAGAGGAGGCGAGTGGAGGGTGCATAGAGGGGGTGAATACGGGTGCGTAGGGGCTGAGTAGGGGGTGAGTTGGGGATGCGTAGGAGATGAGTAGTGGATGTGTAGGGGATGAGTATGGGTGCGTAGGAGTGTGCTGGGGGTACGTTGGGGTGCATAGGGGGAGCGTAGGGGTGCGTAAGGAGGTGTGTGGGGTGAAAAGGGGGTGCGAAAGTGGTGAGTAGGGGGTGCATAGAGGGGGTAAGGGTGCGTAGGGGACGAGTACGGAGTGCATAGGGGTGAGTAGGGGGAGGGGGGTACGTAAGGGTGAGTAGGAGGTGCATAGAGGGATGAGTAGGGGTGTTCTTTCAGTGCCACAAAAAAAAACTATAAACAAGTCCTAAGTCCACGCGTACGAAGTCGCGGGCAACAGCTAGTACTATATAGATACTTACTCCAACGAATACCAAAATTTAAACGGTCGATATGTTTTTTTTAGAAACCCCGTTTCTGCTATTACAAGAGTATTCCATTACTACTCGTGTTGGATAACTTCACTAGTAAAAATGAAAGGAAGAATCCCGTAACAAGGTACTCCACTGAATATCAAAATTTAAACGGTCTATATGTTGTTTTGGCAACCTCGTTTCTGCTATTACAAGAGTATTCCATTACATGCTCCAAACGCGATGCCGGTCGCTGTAAAATGTGTGGAAAACCGATGCATCAAAACAGATTTTAGGAGACATTGCAAACCGTCGCCGTAATTTCAGCAGACATCGATTTGGCTGCACATTTGAACATCACATCGATTCTAAGTCGTATGTCGCAGGTCTTGCGTTTATTTCCTTTCAAAATATAGTATAATAATGTAGTCTATTTTCACATTATAAAGTAGTAATTATAGTACTCTATGGTATAAGAAAAACCACATACAATACGGACCCTCACAGCCCCTGTGTCCTGGGGTGGACTGTTTGCAAAAAAACTAACGCAAACCAACATGCTCTGTAGATAGTATCGTTGAACAGTACTAATAAAACTAAAAGTAACAGATTTTAACAGAAAAGAAAAATTTAGTAAACGAAACATGAAAAGATAATTAACGTCACAAACTACGTGAAAGTAAAAGAAAACATTTGTGGATCAATTCCTCTAAGAGATATTATATTTATTTAGGCCTGTTTTCGGAGAGCTTCGAACGAATATTTGTGGGAATAACTGTATGCTGTCATTTAAATGAGGATTCATCATCTTCATCGCAGCCGAGACATCCACTGCTCGACGTAGGTCTCCTCCAAGGATCGCCACAGCTCCTACGCTGCTCTCATCCATGCGGGTTCCCGCCGTTCTACCTTGTAGCCTACAAATCAACGCATTCTTCAAATTTTTTCGATACTTATTAAAAAAAAGTTCTAGAGATTTATCAAAAATAAATTCAGCCACGTGCCTCCTAAAACCTACGACACCAGGGCCATTCGCACTTAAGATGAAAATCGGGCCTAAACAGAAGCAATAGAAAAAAATAATTTTCAATTTTAAAAACTAAAAAGTTGTTGTATTTGAAAGTTGACGTTTATATGTGAAGAATGATGGATTGCACTAACCCGAAACAACGGGATAAGACCACAGTATAAGAAAGAGTATCTATTACTAGATACAGTACGGACACTCCCTTCCTCCCACCAAATTTTTACCTCACCCCCTCTATCGCCCTCTGGTTACCTCGCTCTGGTTCTACGAAGAAGACTTAAGGTTCAATTTCGTTGGTAGTATGCAGTGTCCGGGATGTGATAAAAGAGGATGATGAGCAAAGTACATACAGTCTAAAAAATCAGCTACTCCATACTAAACTGCAATGCCTGCTACTCGATTCAAATGTAGATGGGTAGAGTCTTTAGTTTGACAGGATGCCAATGAGTTAAATTTCTCCATGTGGACTTTTATAATACTACAAAGATTTAACATTGGCCTCGATTCGGAGTGTACTACGACTAAACTAAACTAAATGTATTCCTGTCACTTTCTAAAATAAGATTAAGAAAAGAGACAGAAAACCAACAGCTGACTTTAGTGCTGTCAAAGTGACGTTAGACACCCAAAAACGACTTAAATAAGATGGCGTACATTATGATGGCATCGTATTTTGCGCATTTAACGTCACTTTGACAGCACTAAAGTCAGCTGTTGGTTTTCTGTCTCTTTTCTTAATCTTATTTTAGAAAGTGACAGGAATACATTTAGTTTAGTTTAGTCGTGGTACACTCCGAATCGAGGCCATTGTTTGTAAAAAACTACTTTATTACAATAATTAGATTCAAGCGAGGACGCACTTAAAACGGGCACCCTAAACGAATTACCAACGTTACTGAGATAGAAGCAAAAATGTGTTATCTTCATTAGGGCTTCATTAAATACGTGTTTTGTACACGTGAATTACCATAGCAAACAGGAGAGAGCTCTGAATCATCTGAATGTTAATAACATACCCCCTGAACTGTTTGAAGAAAACCCAAAGTGCTTTTAAGTCACTCGCGCGCCGAATTTTTTATACGAATTAAATAAACTCACTTTAATATACTCTCGATTTACGCGGGGGCTTCAACTTTTTCTTCGGTCCATTTGAAATAATTACCATAATCAAAATGTTACGTCGAACGTGCGATTTTGTTGAAGAAATACAGCAATATAAAACTGTTTATAACTTTTATAATGGCTTTCCATCTTAGAAAAATAATCTGCCGGCTCTGCAGCTCAACCATGTGTTTATTTAAATATATTTTTGTCAATTCGTCTATTCTATTTCAGAAAAGTTAAAGATATATTTGTAGATACCTACTTAGATATAATTTAAAACCTTTTAAAGGTTTGCACTTTTGCTCCCATAAAACAAGTAGGTACTTACTTGTACGAATGACCAGAATTTAAGTGCAGATTAGGTACTTTGCTAGGACGATGTACTTTGTTACCGAAATTTCAGCCGCTGAGACCGGATTTGGTTTGTATGGGTTAACTGAGTATGGAATAGCGAATGTGATGAAAGGCAGTTGCGTGTAATTAATATTGTGTAGAATCGCGAGTTATGAACAAACGCGTTTGTGTAAAATTGAAGACTGTGTGGAATAGAGAATGTGTTCAATGGCAGTTGTGCGGAATCCATATTGTGTCAGATCATAGAATCACGAATAGAAAGAAAAGCGTTTGTCAAGACCTTGCTCGCTGAAAACGAGTTTTTCCATGATTTTTCCAGAGATGAGATCCTATCTAGATCATTTAATCGAAATCCTTACAGCCGTTTTCTAGAATGCGATTAAAGATATACAAAAAAATGTTTCTCGTTTAATATGAAACAGAAATAATTATATATTTAGATAACTATGAAATTACATCGTACTCGTGTATGGAGTACTGCTGCCATCTTTGGGACGGGTCTGCCCAATACCAGCTGGCCGCGTTGGACTCAATCGACAGGCGTGCCAGGAAGCTCATAGGTGATCCAACCTCTGTGGCGAAGCTACAAAGTCTTGAGCATCGTCGCAAGGTAGCCTGTCTATCTGTTTTTTATAGGATACATTTCGGAGAGTGTGCGACGGAATTACACGATTTAATACCTCCGTCTCCCTTTCATCTGCGGGGGACGAGACGCAGGCTGGGTTTCCACCCTTATGTCGTTGACCTACCAGCAATTCGCACGAAGAAGTTTGCTTCTTCTTTTATAATGCGCACGGCTAAGGAGTGGAACGCACTGCCTGCGGACCTGTTCCCTGAGCAATACAACCTGGGCCTCTTCAAGGCAAGAGTGAATAGGCATCTTTCTAGGTAAGCATGCTACATCTTCGGCCTCATCATCACTCAACATCAGGTGTGATTGGGGTCAAATGTTTACCTATCGAACATAAAAAAAAAAAAAAAAAAAAAGAACATAGTTTCCTCACATTTAAGAATTCTTGTTACTGTTCAGGTATCCTACCTACTACCACTACACATCCTAACCTATGACATATCATTTAAGTAGGGCCAAAACAAAGGTACCTAGATAAAAAAACATTTATAGACGTCGTTTTATCCTTTAAATTGTATCTATACTATATTTGTTTATCCTGTTATACAGGTATAACTATTAGAGGAAAATGTTTTATAAAACAATATACAAACCAATACAGTTTTTGACATATACAAACCACCTGTGAGTAATTAAAACTATAATGTATTTGTATACTGTATACAGGTATCACAGGTATGTGTTTAATGCTTCGCTCAAGCATGTCAGGTACTCTGAGTTGGAGTCCCTTACATACTGTAGGAATGCGTAGATAAACAGATAGTTCTTTACTCCTCTACGCAGATTTACTAAAAATCAATATCGTTTTAAAAAAGAAACGACTCGGACGCTAATGGAAGAACCATTGTTTCTTTTGTGCTACCTTTTTCCTTAAAAAATAAAATACAAGTATACATTCATTGTTAGGACAAGATTTACATAACAAGAGTAATTGTTTATGCGTACAATATTTAAAACGAAGGTTACAATATGTCATGAAAAAATTAGTTTGAAATAGTTAGTTAATTTGCACGGCTGTCACGACAAGTCTTAGAAAAGTTGTAGAAGCTGGAAAACGTATTGGTTCTAAATCGATGTTGCTCAACGACTTTACTATTAGTTTCGACATTGCCGTTTTCAAAAGACAATTTTTTTTATAAGAAATTCTGATTTTAAATTTTCTGAAAAATTATACTTCTGTCAAGTCTGTAAGAAAATAACTGTCACTAGAAAATTCTACAAACCGTTTTCGAATAATTGAAATTCGGTCAGTAAAACAAAAGTTAGCTATTTAGTGTATTTAGCGACACGCACTTCTGTTATAGTTTTTTGTAATAGTGTAGATAATTTTTTTTTCTGTTTAACAAAAAATTTAAACTGACTCCTAAACTAAAAAAGTAAAAAATAATATTGCAGTCGATGACTTTTACGTTCGCATCTATAAGAATACTAGGCTGTTGCCCGCGACTTCGTCTGCGTTACCCGGATAAAAAGTACCCCATGTGTTAATCCAGGCCATGGTCTATCTGTATGCAAAATTTCATTAAAATCCGTTCAGCAGTTTTTGCGTGAAAGCGGAACAAACATCCATCCATACTTACAAACTTTTGCGTTTATAATATTAGTAGGATTAATTTGTTTTATCGGAGTCGGTGTCAAGCCGGTACGATTCGCAACTGGGCTAACAGTAATTTTTTGTCTTGACTTGACACCTACCGACTGCAATAAAACAGAAAAAGAATCATCAAAATCAATTCATAATTGACGGAGTAATCGCGTAACAGACATACAAAAAAAACATACGGGTCGAATTGAGAACGTCCTCCTTTTCTTGTTGCTGAAGTCGGTTAAAAACTCATGCATGGCGAACTATACAATACTATTACCTATTCTGTGGCATGGCTCTACTTACTAAAGACATTATACCTACCCTTTTTCTGGCACAGTCGGGTAAAAACTATTAGTGTTTCAGATTGTTTTTAGCCCTTTTGTCACGTTTTTGATACGCTACCATGTCTGCCAGTTGCACAACAAATCTGGACATTAAAATTTAAAACAAATCTCGCACTGGTTCATTGTTTGTTTGGAAACATTTTTCGTATTTCAACGAACACAGTCATTTTTTGTTACGAAACTTGAAATTGGTCTCGTTTTTTTTGCTCTTTTAAACTTTTCTGTCAAATCCACGTGACTTATATGTTCTTTTTTTGTTTCAGGTTCTCGAAACTAGTGAATCCAAATGATGTAAATAATAAGTGTTATAATAGTAACTAGTATTAGTAACTGTGTTAGTCAAGTGTTTCTGTGTACTTTATATTATAAATAAGTGTTTTACGGTAGTGACATAGATAAATATGAATTTAATCGTTTGATCTTATTAAATGTGAAACTATTTAATCATCTGTACTATATGTTCTTTGACATTACAAGAAACTTGAATTATGTCGCGAATAGAGACGCGCTATTAGTGTTCTGTTTTTAAAATAACGTGTCAAAGATTATGTGGGGGAAGAGCCGAGTGATGTTTGCGAATAGGTAGAGTGAGCCGCTGAGTGAGGACGAGGGGCATCATCATGTCGCAGCCGATGAAGCGGTCCTTCAGCTCGGAGGGCGCCTCCTCGAAGAGAGACTGGAAGATGAGGCTCAGTCTTCGCAGCCGCAGCGGTCAGAGTGTTGTAAGTTATTCACATTTTTAGTTTAATCAAACCGAAATTATCTTTGATTCTATTGAATTTTATCATCAGTTTATTAAATAAAACTTACTCAAATCTATACAAAAAGAAAAAAAATATAATGGAAGGTCGCTTTATGTAATCTTCGAGCTTTATCAGAACAACCTCGATTGCTTCCAGTGCATTGTAACTGTCTAATCTCCATTCAGGAATTCGAGCGACAAAATGTAAACAACGGTGATACCAGTGTAGAAAATACCATCTCGAGACGGAAGAAAACTTATCTCCGGAATGAATAACAGTAAATTATCTATTCTATTCGCAAAGGATTACGACAAATGATATGTTAATTTTGTATGGAAAATAAATTTAAAAAACGCAAGTTATAATTCATTTTAGATTAAAAGAAAGCGTGACTGTAAATATTTTATTTAATGGTCTGGCAACAATCAGATATTGTAGACCTTTGGTTCGTTTTAACAAAGTGCTTAATGAAAAACATTTTTTATTGTAAACAATAACGTAAACGCGTCTATTGATTGTTTAATACCTTCGTCTGAGTCCGTACGCTATACGCGGATGCTACGCTTAGCACAAAAAGCCCACACAGACAGAGTTACGGGCTACATAACATAATTTAAAAATGTCATTCAAATTGTCACGATTGTTTTTATTATTTATAGATAGACAATAAATTTTTAATGTCAACGCAATTTATTATATGCCGTGCCGACATAATTTTATTCTTAAAAAATGCACCAAAGGTTTCTGACCCCGTAATGTCACTTTGACAGTGACGTTTCTTTGCTTACATTTTGTCGCTCTAATTCCTGAACGGAGTATAAGATAATTTTAAAATATTGTAATTATTGTTTTTGTAGTTTGTCTGACCAAAAAAATCCATTCTCGTTTTTGTATATAACCGGGTTAAGTTAAAAATACAATTAACGGCAATTTGAATTATCATGTTACGAAAAACAAAGTGGACTGCATACTATCTATCTAACATTTTATCATTAGTATGTCACTTAATATGCTAACAGTTTTTTAAGGGGATGATCAGAACATCAAACTGAACAACTTTCTCTAGCCAACAATGAAATTGCGAAAAAATATCTGCTGCCCCATACATTTTGCTCGAGTAGGATTGCAGTTTTGTATAGAACAGCTATTTATTTTTTCGCGATTTCGACTTTGTTTCCTTAGAGAAAGTTGTTTATTATGAACACCTTAAAAAAGCACCTTCTATGTGTACGATTAAGATAGTCCCCTAAAAAAGTTCTTATTGTCTTTGTCTAATACATTTATACAGGGTTCAATTTGATATGCTGACAGTTTTTTAAGACGATGATCAACCATAAAACTGAACACTTTTTTCTGTAGGACCAACATCGAAATCATGGAAAGATAATAGACTGTCTCATACATTGGGCTCGCGTAGAATTGCATTTTTGTATGAAACAGAGTTTTTTCCCCGATTTTAACGTTTGTCCCATCAGAAAGTTGTGCAGTATGATGGTCTGATCAGACCTAGGTAGGACCCTATATTATGCCTATGCGAAAATTGCTTACCTATTTTCCGGGACTTTGTACTTAGAACTGGAGTTTGAGTCAGTTATTAGTTTTTTTCCCTATTTCCCAATGGCCAGTTTCCTCTCATGTCTATTCTACCTCTCTTGAAATAGGTTTCGAGATAAAACTTTTATACGCAAAATACCTTTACATTTATATGAGATATTAAATACGTATACGACGTCCCAAGATACTTTAAATGGAATGGGAGTCATTTAACTGTAATGTCCTTTATAGAACCCGGTTTGTCCCTTGGAACGGGCGCGGATAATTTATGCTAGACTACGTTGGATATTATAAGCAATTTTAATCATTTGTATATTGATGTATATAGACCAATAATATGCTTAAAGAGATTTGCTAGCTTTTTATTGCGTAGTTTTTTTTTGTTTTCTGTACCAAAATTAGCAAAACTGAACACTTATGGAAACAGCTTGGTGTCTGTCAGTCCGTCCGTCTGTTACAGGTATTTTTTTCAGAGACCGTAAGACATAGGAAGCCGAAACTTGGTACCTATAGTTATGGCAATCAATGGTCCAATATCATAAATGAGTCAAAAAAAACTAAATTTTTGTATTGGGGCCAATTTTAGTACAAAGAAGAAAGGGTACAAAACATTCTACAATTCTACAATTTCGTGTGCGGTATCAATTGAAAGCTTATGAAAATGCGAGACTATAAACTTAACTCAGAAAAACTGCTGTCCCCACCTCTATTTAAAAAAATAGAACCATGTAAAATGTGAAAAAAGAATCGTGAAATTAGGAATTCGGTGTTATGGCGCGAAAATTATCAGGCTAGAATTAGTGGCAATAACTTGGATAGTTTTCTTTCAATACACAAAAAACTACCACCAGTGTAAAATATTGGGAAAAACCTTAAGAGCTCGGTTTTGAATTTTCTTCCTTTATCGGACCGCGTTATGATACTTAAAATAAGTGCCAAACTAGTGAATGTCAACTTAGTGTATGTACAGTATAAGAAAGAGTATCTATTACTAGATACAGTACGGATACTCCCTTTCTTCCTCCCATCAACTTTTTACCTCACCCCCTCTATCACCCTCTGGTTACCTCGCACTGGTTCCTCGTTACCTAAGAAGAAGACTTAAGGTTCAATTTCTTTGGTTTCGCATGTGCTGACGTCATCTTGTCAATTTCATATTTTAGTATGCAGTGTCCGGGCTGTGGTGTAGGTTTATGCCCCTACTGCTGAGAAAAGATATGTTCTACTCTGAGGTACAGTAAGTTCTGCGTAAACTCAAGCCGCACGAATGCAATATTGTTATGGGCGACTATTGGCGAGGGTGAGGTTGTCGACGTTGCTGGACGTTTCGGACTAGGCGAGCGTAATGACCGCGGTGATTGTCTGGTTGAGTTCTGCCAATAGGAAGGGTTAGTTAGTGGTTACTTACTTACTTACTGTGCTGGCTCAGGGACCCGAAGTGGGTCTTGGCCTCCGACAACAAAGCACGCCATTCATCTCTTAGTTAGTTAGTGGTTACAAACACTTTTTTTAAATTGCCCCCAAGAAGGTTGCATACATGGACGTCACCAGCTCGATCTACAAAATTTGCTAAATCGATGGCATTACAAGAAGAAGAAGATGGCTGCATGAAGAGAGGACGACCAAAGAAAAGATGGATGGACTGTGTGAAAGATGACATGTGTAAGAAAGGAGTGTGCGCAGAGATGACGGCTAAAAGAGATGAATGGAGGAAGACGACGTATTGCGCCGACCCTAAATAATGGGGAGGGCAGGAAGATGATGATGATGAGTAAAAGTCATTGATGAAATTAAAATAGCGGTGACTAGCCTATAACGCATGGACCGCATAAAATGAGCCCCGGCGCCTAATTTATTTATAGCAGATTTATAGCGGCATTGCGTGATTGAAATACTTTTTTTGATTTTAGGCGGGATAAAGGTCCCACAATGTCTTCGCTCTAAACTCTAAAAAAAACTCGTTGTACAAATCATTCAATAACCCTCCTTCTGGCGCAGTCGGGTAAAAAGAAAAAAATAATCTTACGGCATTATTTTTCACTCGTAAGTAAATGAAAAGCAGGTCCATTTTTCGAGTACCTACGTAGTGCAAGAACTTCGGGTGATCTTCCGCTATTTTAATTTAGTCAAAAGTAAAAGTTGTTCATTTTGATGGGTAGAGTATGCGGTTTAAAGGTTCATAATACTTTTCTTTACATCCTGTATATTTTTTAGTAATTTATCGAATAATACTTAAGGTATTTCTTCGTTCTTTCCATGAAACTGTGGTTAGTTTGTTTGATATATTGGTGTATCTGAAATCATTATTATTATATGTCCGTGCCCTTTGAGGAACCAATTCCTGGGTTGAGTTTCTGAATGCGTCTGGCTTTAGTAAAAGTTCTCAAACAATTGTAAATCCAGCCTCTAGTTTGTAAAAGTAAACACTCAAAAGTTACAATCAGTTTAAGGTGGTCCCTCAATCGAGCATAGTTGACGGCCATATCTCGTAATCGAATAAATATTTACAAGAACTATAAATGACTACTCTTAGTAAAGAATTTGTAAAAAAGAAATAACGAAACATTAGCTCCGCTCGTCCACTGAATAAAAAGAAAACACATGTTTAATGTGCTCCCTCAATCGACCACGTTCGTTTCCGCAGTCGGGAGCACACTGGAATTTTGAACTTTTGTTTCGAATCAAGCATTAGTAAAAGTTCATAAACGATTGTAAATTCAGTCCCTAGTTTGTAAAAGTAGCCACTGAAAAGTTACAATTGATTTAAGGTGGTCCCTCAGCTGAAACGTTTACCATAAATAAAATTCAATTTTGATTGCAGGTGGAAGATAAATAGAGAAATACACAACTTGACCTTTAGTAAAAATGTTTTACTAAAGATTTACTAAACAGTATCAAAAAGTTAACAGTTTTATTACAAAATAATAATGAAATTTTCCGTAAGAAATAGAAGACCAGGGTGACCACATAGTAGGACTTTGTTTTGGAAAAGTAAAAAAAGGACTGTTTACTGATTATAATAATGACTGAAAACAATATACAAATAAACAAAGAAAATTAAGATTTTGATAAACCTCAGTATAACAATATCGAAAAAAATTACGAAAAACAAGCTATTTTTTTATTTGTTAAACCAAGCAACGTAATGTAACCTTTAAAGACTTGTATCAATTTGGGGTATTGGGGCTTTTCGCATCACAGTCGGTTCGGGCCGCGGTGCGAATAACCCAAATGCTCTTTTTGAATAGGGCCTTTAAACCACTACCAGTTTTATTGACACTGCTTAATTTTTTTCACTAAACCGCCAGTACAAAAACCATTCCAAATCACACTTGGGCTTTAAACTTTTGGCAGTAGTAGTCCGAAAGGCCCTATTCAAAAAGAGCACTTGTGCTTGAGCCCCAATACCCCAAATTGATACAAGTCTTTAAAGGTTACATTACGTTGCTTGGTTTAACAAATAAAAAAATAGCTTGTTTTTCGTAATTTTTTTCGATATTGTTATACTGAGGTTTATCAAAATCTTAATTTTCTTTGTTTATTTGTATATTGTTTTCAGTCATTATTATAATCAGTAAACAGTCCTTTTTTTACTTTTCCAAAACAAAGTCCTACTATGTGGTCACCCTGGTCTTCTATTTCTTACGGAAAATTTCATTATTATTTTGTACTAAAACTGTTAACTTTTTGATACTGTTTAGTAAATCTTTAGTAAAACATTTTTACTAAAGGTCAAGTTGTGTATTTCTCTATTTATCTTCCACCTGCAATCAAAATTGAATTTTATTGATGGTAAACGTTTCAACTGAGGGACCACCTTAAATCAATTGTAACTTTTCAGTGGCTACTTTTACAAACTAGGAACTGAATTTACAATCGTTTAATGAACTTTTACTAAAGCTTGATTCGAAACAAAAGTTCAAAATTCCAGTGTGCTCCCGACTGCGGAAACGAACGTGGTCGATTGAGGGGGGAGCACATTAAACATGTGTTTTCTTTTTATTCAGTGGACGAGCGGAGCTAATGTTTCGTTATTTCTTTTTTACAAATTCTTTACTAAGAGTAGTCATTTATAGTTCTTGTAAATATTTATTCGATTACGAGATATGGCCGTCAACTATGCTCGATTGAGGGACCACCTTAAACTGATTGTAACTTTTGAGTGTTTACTTTTACAAACTAGAGGCTGGATTTACAATTGTTTGAGAACTTTTACTAAAGCCAGACGCATTCAGAAACTCAAACCAGGAATTGGTCCCTCAAAGGGCACGGACATATTATTATTGCATCTGATCCGATATGATGGTGAAACGGTAGCAAACTAATATTACCGCCGCTAGAGAAAATTCTGTTGATTTTCTCGATCGTTTTTTAGGGTTCCGTACCCAAAGGGTGAAAACGGGACCCTATTACTAAGCCTACGTTGTCCGTTCGTCCGTCCGTCCGTCCGTACGTCCGTCCGTCCGTCCGTCTGTCCTACCTATTTAGGGCTGTAACTTTTGAACCGTAATAGCTAGATAGTTGAAACTTTCTCAGATTATGCGTTATTACGGCGGATTTGTTAACAAATAATAAAAATTTCAAAAAGTTAAAAATTAAGGGGGGTTCTCAACAAGAAACTATTTTTTATCAACTATTTTTTCTTCACGCTCTATGGTAAAAAGGTAATACATACAAGCGTCAAACTTAGTGTGATTATAGAGCAAACTCCACAGAATAACAACAAATACTAAAAACCGGCCAAATGTGAGTCGGTCTCGCGCTAAAGGTCCCGGACAAAAATAGTTTTTTTTCTAAGTTAATAATGCTGTCTTCTCTGGTGGTGTGGTACGGAACCCTCGGTGCGCGAGTAGCCTGACTCGCACTTGACCGGTTTTATTTGGGATACTTACCTATTTTTCGTAATCCGAAATATCAACTTTTCCTTTGATATATCTAAAAATCCCTTTGACCTGGGAAGCCAGAGAAGCAAATGAAACGGCTATTTCAGGACTAAACATAATTGATGGCGCACCGTAATAAAACGGAGCGCAGTGGCCGGTTTGCCTAAACTCTTACAAACGGTCAGTTTACGAGCCAATCATACATTTTAGTGCTATTATTAGGCCACTAAGCCCGCGGAAACTCAATATCTATTACATTAGGTAAGTTGTAATTAATTCCAAATGGGTAAACCCATATTAGCACAATATACGAAGTGACATGTCAAAGATTTGCAGCGATAAGCCTCGCCGCGCACGTGCCATTTACAGGCCATTTTAGGTTAACCTACAAGTATTTCTGATGCCACCAGCCACGGCCCACACTATACATAGTGGCATCAGAAATGCTTGTAGGTTGTAACCTACAAGGGGACGCGTTATCCCTAATATTATAAATGTGAATGAAATTCACGCCAAATAAATACCTATAACTTTTTACGTGCATAAATAAGTACAAACACGTTTTTCTCAATACTAGTAATAGTGTCACTTACAATGTAAGAAAGAGTACCTATTTAGTACTTCGCTATTGCACTAGATAGTATACCTAGTAACTAAGGTCGGCTCTTTGGTACTTACCTACAGGTGGCAAACATAATCTTGTTGGTTACACTTGGTTTCTTTTTCTTTACTTTGTGCTCGTGTGTATACGTGTTTGTCGCCATGAAGTCGCTTTGTACAGTTTTGTGGCCCAACACAATACAGTTCGCACTTAATTATACTCTTTACTGCCTTCAAAACAAGACCTCAATTCCACTCTAGCCCCTGTTTTGTAAACTTAGGAAGTTTAGTTGTTGTTTGACAATTTTATAAATTTGATTTCGATTAAACTCTGCGTAATCGTATCGTTCAGTAATTACGTTACCTTCAAAGGCTAGTCAGATGTGCACTTATTCGGAGAGAAAGGGAAACATGATGAAACCCCACCTACACAGGATATCTTTACTCCGGGTGACTTGCATTCGGTTCTATTTAAAGACCTCTAAAGCAGCTTTGGCAGTCCATGGGGGATTTTCGGAAAGAAAAAAACATTTTGATTGCTACATTACAAGTATAATCCTTCTTTTGTGACTATTCCGTCCTACGCAAGCGTCACTTGTACCTATACATAGGTATATTGGCAATGACCCATTACTATCGAATTACGAGCAGTTGGTATATTTTCTCTGTTGTCAATTCGTTCACTTTCGCTGTTAGTCTAATTCGAGATTCGTGCAATTCGCAATTTGTGCAAATTATTGGGTTCCAATTCTCGTTTTGTTCAAATTAGCCATTCGTACGTTACGTTTTGTACCTATCTCAGGTATTTACCTACTTGATTTCATTGGTTTATTTCAATTTCTAATGCAGTGGTCAGATATTTCAATGTATAAATATAAATTAATTTAAACGTCAACATGTCGAGCAACTCTTTGTGTTGTTTGGTTACCATTGTTTGTAGCTGGTGCCCGCAGCGGGATGTTGCAATTTTATTTTACAGTTTGCTTAATTTATTTTATTTTTGTATATTATATTTTTCTTTGTCATGTTCTGCAAATAATGTACCGTTGGTCTCTTGGTGTTTTTGTACTAATTCTGTATGAAAATATAAATTAGCAGCATAAGCATATGCTCACGACTATATTCCCCGAGGGGGTAGTCAGAGATATTCCGAAACCTCAGAACATCCACGTTACGAATATAAATTAGGAGTGCATTTATTTGTCTGGATTACTATTGCGTTGCTTCGAAAGTTACAAATCGTATCGAATATAACAATACATTATGGTAGGTTTAGACGATGACAATTGGCGGCGCGGCGCCAATTCTGCGGTGCTTTTTTTCAGGCGCCGCAGAATTGGCACCGCGAATTGTCATCGTCTAAACCTGCCATTACAATTATAATGTTGCTGCTGCAAGCGCAGAGGTCCTGAATTGCCGAAAGTGCTGTGATTTGGCCGGCATCGGCAGTGTACTCTTATACAGGGTCCTTCTTAAGGCTATTCTACAGTTGGCGCGCTCCATACAAACGTAGTATAGTGATATTTTCAATACTATCTAATTAAAGTCAATGAAATTTTTCAAAAACAATTAAGTAACTAATCTCTATGTCGGTATGAAGTCAGATTTTCGTTAAAATATACAGTTTCAATGCTAGGATTAATTTAAGATTTGTATGGAAATATTAGTGGCACTGTAACTTTAAAACTATAAATTTTATCGAAAATCTGACTTCGTACCGACATAGAAATTAGTTACTAGATTGTTTTTGAAAAATTTCATTGGCTTTAATTGGATAGTATTGAAAATATCACCATACTACGTTTGTATGGAGCGCGCCAACGGTAGAATAGCCTTAATATGCTGACACTTTTTTAAGAGGATGATCAGACCATGAAACTGAATAACTTTCTATATGGGACCAATATCGAAATCGCGAAAAAAAATCAGCTCTTCCATACAAAACTGCAAACCTACTTAGAGCCAAATGTATGGGACAGCTGATTTTTTTTCGCGATTTCGATGTTGGTGCCATTGAGAAAGTTGTTCGGTTTGATGGTTTGATCATTCCCTTAAAAAGTGTTAGCATATTAAGAAGAACCCTGTATATTCCGTTCACGCTAACAGGTTTCGAGACTGGGTTGGGACCCAGAGCCCAAAGCTTTCGTTGCAGACCGATCGGGGCGTCTCATTGAGACCTCTGGTGACCACAGAGCTGAAGCTTCCTGGCACAAACAATCAGACTCGCCATCCAGAGGAGGAATGCTGCTAGCATGTTGGGCATCATGTCTTGCGTTGACGCTCTGGAGTGTGTGTACTATTTGTAATTTATGTGTTTAGTTTGTTCTGTGTTGTATTATTTTTGTCAATCAATTAATTATTACTTAATTATTATAATGTTTGTATGAGAAATAGGCAGCGCCTATTCTTTATTATAAGTAAACGCATCCTATAGGTAGGTAAATATTTAGGTAATACGAAGGGATTTTTGTCCACTCCGTTTCACGAAGATAACGTGGCATGACACTTCAGTGGATAGGGACGAGACGGACCCGGACCGCTCAACCCTCTTAATTTCTTGCTGATATACAGGGTACACTGTACAGTAGGCACTTACTTTGCGAACCATTTCACAATGTTGCCAACTAATCAAAAATAGGTCAATTATGGTATTTATAAATTGAAGGGGGAGCGAAGCAAAAAACGAATGCTGAAATTAATTATTTTTGCTTAAAAAGTAATGTTTTTGTTAAACTTCATTTCTGCATAAAGTAGCTAGATTCTTATAGCCTGAAGGATCGCGCTGATCAGAGGCTTATGAGAACGAAAGAGAGAGAGAACGAACTCCCCAAAGTGTGTTGGTGAAGATAAGTTTCATAGTTGTTTAAGCATTTGAAATCGTCCAGACTAGAAGGCCTCCAACTTTGCCTTAAAGAAGTATGTTGCCACCAATCGGTACAATCCACTAAAGTTTAACCAAGAGAGCGGCGTCTTTCTAAAATTTTGCTAAGATCTGTTCTGCAGACCTTTGTACATTTTGACGACAATTGGAATTTTTCCTGTGGTTTTCTAGGGGACGATAGAGCGATAAACATGCCATCTGTTGAGTTTTTTACAAAGTAAATTTAAAAAAGAAAAGTATAACGCTCATTGTAGCTTAACTTTCAAACAGAGTCCAAATAAATGTACAAAGAGTGAGTGAACCGGCAACACAAAGACTTCCATCGCTAACAGTCCCCGGCTCGTCCGTATACAATGGCCGGGCCGGACTGGCACAGCTTCCGCCGGAATTCCGCCATATTGCGAACATGCGTCTCACATCATCTGTTGTTGTTCAATAATATATAATACCTATGGCGAGGGTTTGGAAACGCTATTACCTATTATTTGCCTATTATGTTAGACAAATAAAACAAAAGAAGACGTCCTTATAAACATTACTAGCGACCCGCTCCAGGTGAATATATTCTGCGCATAAACCTTAACAACATAGGAAAACATATCCTGAGGAAACCTGCATGCTTCAATTTCGAGGCATGTCTACTGTCCATTACAAGTGGCGACGGGCTCGCTCCCCGTCACACTGGACAACTCTGATACTACTAGTGAAACGTAGAATATCTCTGACTACCCCCTCGGGGAATATAGTCGTGAGCATATGCATGTGAAGAAATTATCTTTATTACAGTGAAAACCATATCAAAATCCGTTGCGTGGTTAAGGAGTCCTCCTTAACCACGCAACGGATTTTGATATGGTTTAAGAGAATTCTACTCGGAGCGCGCTCCATACAAAACGTAGTCGGGTCCTAGTTTAAACATATCGTAATTAAAGTAAAAACAAATGCTTTTAACATAATCTAGAAACAAATATCTGTGTCTCTATGAATTCAGATTTTTATTTAAATATTTAGTTCTTAAGCTATGTTGGCTCAAAGATTCGTAATTTTTGATCAAAAAAGGCCCAACTTCATCCTTGTTTTTTAGGACAATGCATACATTTTTGAAAAATTTGGATACCATAGAGACATCGCAAATATAATAAATATTCAGAACAAAAAAAATTATCCACATATCTAGCATCTTATTCGAATAATCACCCGACTACAAAATGTAAAAATTACGCGCGGATTCGTTGTGAATTGAGTGTTGTTTCGACGTTATGCGGGCGGGGTGCGGTGCGCGCGGGGTGAGTTTCACCTCGGGGGGCCCGACTGTCGTCGCGGCGCACGGCCGGCGATTTAGTTTCCTACTTTTTACCGTACCGAACGTAAGCGAATATTAAAATTTTGTTTAAAGTATTATAAAAACAGGTATTGGTACCGATTCGGACTGTGCCACGACTTAACTTAACTAAATTTATTCCTGTCACTTTCTAAAATAAGATTAAGAAAAGAGTCAGAAAACCAACAGCTGACAGAGTGACGTTACACGCCCAAAAATGTACATTATGATGGCATCTTATTTTGGGCGTGTAACGTCACTTTGACAGCACTAAAGTCAACTGTTGGTTTTCTGTCTCTTTTCTTAATCTTATTTTAGAAAGTGACAGGAATACATTTTGTTAAGTTAAGTCGTGGCACAGTCCGAATTGAGGCCATTGGTGGTACTTTTTCAAGTTACTTAGATATACTAGAACTGATAGAAACATGAGTATGGGTGGATCAGGTCAGTTACGTCCTTTTCCCCGAACGTCCACTTCCCGGTTTCGTCCATTTCCCCGAACGGCCTTTTCCCCGAACGGACATTTACCCGAACGACCATTTCCCCGAACGGGCATATTCCCGAACTTTTCCCCGTACGTAGTAGGTACTTAGACGAATTTTCGGGTGAAAGTATGGGGGCTGGACTTGTAAAATTTTCAAAAATGATTTTTTTTTTATTTTTGCATGCGCAAGGGTGGGTTTATTCGTGCCCCAAGGGTTCGGAAAATTTGCTATTTTTTCGCTAGGATTCACCGTTATCTAGATATTTTATAAATTATGTTTTATTACTCGGTTAGGTTAGCGAGGAGCGAAGCGACGAGCATGTTAGGTATCTTGTGATCCACAGCGCACGAGCCGAGCGAGCGGAGCGAGCGTGCCGTGGCAGCGGTCGGCGAGTGCCAGAACCGAATTACTACTATTTACCCAGTCTACCCAAAAACATTCCCTTTAATTAAACCTTCCATTTCATGTTCAAGGTCAAGGTCTTTGACCTTGAAGGTCACCAGAGGTGGTGTTCCCCCACAATAATACTCCCACATCCCCCGGATCCCGAATGTTACATTTGGCGATTGTTTTTTGTTGAAAATTTTTCTGAGGACTATGTACTAAGAGGAAATGTCTATACAAGGAAAGGGACGTAAGGGGGAATGTCCGTACAAGGAAATGGACGTACTAGGCAATGTCCGATCGGGGAAAAGGTCGTACAAAGAATTCGGGCGATGGACGTTCGGGGAAAAGGACGTAACTGACCAGAGGGTCTACCCGCACATTCGATTCGAACTTTTGCCTGAATGTTTTCGTTCCAATTTCAACTCTATTACAATGAAGTGCGGACCGAAACAGTGGCGATATAGTGAAGATCGAAAGTGCGGGTAAGGGGGCTGATGGATCAGGTCAGTTACGACCTTTTCCCCGAACGTCCACTATGGACCCGAACGTCCACTTCCCGGTTTCGTCCATTTCCCCGATCGGCCTTTTCCCCGAACGGACATTTACCCGAACGGCCATTTCCCCGAACGGGCATAATATTCCCGAACTTTTCCCCTTACGTAGTAAGGGAAAAGGGGGTAGAGGGGGTGCTTCAGAACATCAAACTGAACAACTTTCACTATGGAACCAACTTCGAAATCGCGAAATAAAAACCAGCTCTTTCATTAAAACTGCAATACTGGCTCGACTCAAATGTATGGGACAGCAGATTTGATTTTCCGAAGCACCTCCTTATGTATTATTAGTTTGTTTTGTTACACCCTATATAAACTACAGTTATTGTATGAAAACAACAACTGAACGAATCGTCAAAATGGCGTACCATTTATGCAGGGTGAAAGGAAAAGTATCATTAACCTTTAACCCACATACTCTACCCATGAAACTGAATCGTTTTACTATGGGACCAAACCTGCGAGAACAAAAAAAAACGTCTGTTTCATACGTTTGGGTCGAGTAAACATTGCGGTTTAGTATGGAACAGCAGATTTTTTTTGCGCTGAAACGTTTGCTACCATAGTAAAAGACAGTTTGATGGGTGACCACCTGTTTAAAGGTTAATTTTACTTTCCTTACACCCTGTATTTATTTTTTAAACAGTAATTTTTCCAGGGCTGAAAATCGAAATACAGGGTCCTTCTTAATATGCTGACACTTTTTAAGGGGATGATCAGGCCATCAAACTGAACAACTTTCTCTATAGGACCAACATCGAAATCGCGAAAAAAATCTGCTGTCCCATACATTTGGCTCGAGTAGGACTGCAGTTTTGTACGGACGATCTGATTTTTTTTTCGCGATTTCGATGTTGGTGCCATAGAGAAAGTTGTTCAGTCTGACGGTCTGATCATCCCCTTAAAAATTGTCAGCATATTTAGAAGGACTCTACAACGTGTTAATGAATTAGCGCAAAACCTCATACACCCCAACTGATTTATAACAAAATAATTAGATTGCAACAATAATTTCATTATTTTGATAGCTAAAATTTAAAGTTGTTCGCATTTTAAGTTTTGAGGCAAAAATGATTTGTTATCATTTCAGCACTGAAAGAAAGCGCTAACGTACTCATGGATACATTTTTATAATCTTGTTTTGGTAGTAAGTATGGTGAGTGTGCCCGTGCGGTGGGTTGTCATCGGGTTTAGTAAATTTTATATTTTGCAAAAATAAATATTTAATATTTTGAAAAAAAAAATTACCTATGTTGAAACCATGATAATTCTATTCTGCTCTCGATTCTAAACAAACTACTTTCTAGTTTTGCGTTAATTCATTAACACGTTGTATATTTTAGTACAAAAAATGTACTAAGGGGAAATGTCCATAAAAGAAAAGGGACGTAAGGGGAAATGTCCGTACAAGTAAATGGACGTACTAGGCAATGTCCGTTCGGGGAAAAGGTCGTACAAGGAATTCGGGCGATGGACGTTCGGGGAAAAGGTCGTAACTGACCTGATCTGGGCTGATCCGTATGGGTAAGTATTTTACTATGTATAAGTAGGTAACTATAATTTTCTTAGATTCCTGCTAGGCCTAATTTTTGTTTTCCGTACCCATAGGGTGAAAACAGGATTACAGGACCCTATTTATAAGCAAACGCTGTCAGTCTGTCCGTCCGTCCGTTCCGTCCGACCGTCCGTCCTACCTGCAGAGGGCTGTATCTTCTGAATCGTAATAGGTAGCCAGTTGAAATTTTAACAGTATATTGTATGGTTTTATTGTATTTAATGACAAAATGTACACTAGGCTATCTGCGAACTACGTACGAAACTATTCTTAGTAACGTACTATCGGGGACTTTTCCGCCTGCCCACTTAAGAAAAAAATCGCATAATTTCGCCCAAAATGTATTGTTTGGAAACTATTATTAATTGGTCTATTCATCGATAGGGCGGGGTAAGACATCGCTTTTATTTTTTAGTATGCAAGGAAAAGTCCGCGATAGTACCTACCTAACTACCTACAAAAAGTTTCGTAGGTAGGTACGGACTTCGCAGGTAGCCTAGTGTACGTACGTACCTAGGCTAGCACGTGTCTACCTACACTACCCTAATACCTACTACCTAATTACCTACCTGTTTTGTATCGTGCTGCAGACCATCAAAGTGAACAACTTCCACTATGGAGCCAACTTCTAAATCGCAAAAAAAAAAACAGTTTAATTAGAGCCTATTTTTTTACGATATCAAAGTTGGCTCCATGGTGAAAGTTGTTCAGTTTGATGGTCTGAAGCACCACCTTACGTATTACTAGGGTGTTTTGTTACACCACGTAGAATATCCGTTTGAAGAAATGGCCGTACGGGGAAAAGTTCGGGAATATGCCCGTTCTGGGAAATGGTCGTTCGGGGAAATGGCCGTTCGAGGAAATGGCCGTTCGGGGAAAAGGACGAATCCGGGAAAAGGACGTTCGGGTGAAGAGTGGACGTTCGGGGAAAAGGACGTAACCGACCTGACCCTTTTTTTTTGTATGTGTATGGGTTAGGGTGTTGCAAAGAGGACAATTAGAAAAATTTTACGCAAATTTTATATGGAGCTCGGACTTAAAAAAAATTTGATCGAAATTGTATGCACCATCGACTTAGTCGAATTTTCGGGTGAAATGAGTTTACAAGTAGGTCAATTTGCGTGTCTCGTTAAATTTATAATGTGAGTCGATATGCGATATGTAATTATGCGAGTAATCCGAAATTAGTATGGGGGCTACACTTGTAAAATTTTCAAAACTTGTCTATGTAGTCAATTCGGGCGATGGACGTTCAGGCAAAAGAACGTAACCGACAGAAGGGTAGAAAAATTTTGAACGGTTTCGTATGAGCCATCGATTCGTATGGGGGCGTAAAATTTTCAATAATGAGTTATTTTTTATTTTTGCATGCGGAAGGGTGGGTTTATGGCTGCCCCAGGGGTTCGAAAAATTTGCTATTTTTTCGCTAGGATGCACCGTTATCTAGATATTTTATAAATTATGTTTTTTTTATAATTTAACGAATTTATTTAATTTTAATCAAGGTCAGGTCATTGACCTTGTACCAGAACCGAAATAGAGCATCCCACTTCATTACTCGGATAGGTTAGCGAGGAGCGAAGCGACGAGCATGTTAGGTATCTTGCGACCCACAGCGCACGAGCCGAGCGAGCGGAGCGAGCGTGCCGCGGCGCCAGAACCATTATATTATATTTACCCAGTCTACCCAAAAACGTTCCCTTTAATTAAACCCTCCATTTCATGTTCAAGGTTCACCAGAGGTGGTGTTCCCCCACCCTAATACTCTCCCACATCCCCCGGATACCGAATGTTACTTTTTGTTTTTTGTTTGTTATGTTGTTTTTTGTTGAACATTTTCCAAGTCCTAATTTTGTATGGGACCCTCTTTGCGACAACCCGACCTGTGTATGTGTTAGTTAAACTGTAAAAATAAACAGAATGTAAGGAAAAGTACAATTTAACCTATAAACCACATAACCCATCAAACTGAACAACTTTTACTATGGGCGCAAACCGATCGGAGAATAAAAACCAGCTGTCCCATACTAAACTCCAGTCCTACCTACTCGACTCAAATGTATGCAACAGCCGATTTTTTTTTGCTCCGATCGGTTTGATCCTATAGTAAAAGTTGTTCAGTTTGATGGGTAGAGAATGTGGTTTAAAGGTTAATGATACCGTTTCCTTTCACCCTGTATAGTGTAACTGTGTAGAGAATGAGGGTAGTAATATTTGTAGCTACCTACCGACTACTGACTCGACTGCAATGTATGGTCTAAACCTAAAGGCATATGGGTAATTTTTTACCGAGGATGGCGTCTTTTTTTTTGGCTGCCAGTCACAAAATGTTGTGGATATTTTAGAGCTAATATTATTACTTTACATTAATAGGCCAAGAGTATTGTTTTGCATTGTAACGTTTATGCGATATTGAATTTCAATGTTTAAAAAACATTAAAAATTTCCCGGCGAAGCTTATTTTAAGTCAGTCGTTTTAGTTCTTTACTAAATTATTTGTTTTTTCAGCTCAGAATTAGTCGTTCTAACTATTGGTGATATCATCATCATCGCACATGTTTTGTATAAGAACGGACCGCAATCCTCGCTAGTTTACGGTTGTTCTTTTGAGTTAACATGAGTTTCTACGCTGATTCTTACTTGTTACGGCATGCGATCTAGATCAAAGCTCGGTTACCTATATTTATCTTCTCATGATTTTGGATGACAGTACTGGATGAAAGAGAGGCGCACTTGGCCGGTGATCTGCCTCTGTAACATGACAGGGGTGAATTGAAATACAAAATACATTGAACAGAATCGAATAAAAACGTAAAGTTTTTAAAACTAAAATAACGATCGCAGCGTGCCGTAATAGTAACCCTAAAATACCCAAAAATTACGTGACTGGCTGCCAAATTGCAAATTTTACATTTTCCTTTAACTAACTATTTTGGTAATTTTATGTGACTTACACGACTGAGAATAATTAAATAAATTATAAATATTTTTCTTATTTGGTTGTTTCAATTCTATTTTTTTCGATATAGTGAAAGTTATTTTTCAGTTTAATGGTCTAATCAGCCCCTTTATATATTACTAGGGTGTTTTGTTACACTTTTGATATGTATTGTATATATCATTGTCTAGTCATCATCGGGTTAAATTCTGGTACTTTTCATGACAATCAATAATAATAATAAAATATGATAATGACTCAGATATTTATTAATGTTCATGAAATTAATAATTCTCAATCATCTAAAAATCGACCGGGTATTGGTACAATCGAGAAAATAAGTTTGTTACATTTGTTTAAATGCTGTTATAATATTTGGTATAGGTATCCAACTAGATTCAAATACCGAAAGAGTAAACGCGGTCTACAAGACATTTGAAGAATCTGTTTATTACAGATCGATTGCTGTCGCGCTGAAACATAGGGACAATGCGTGGTAGAGGTAACACAGGACTAACTACAAGTTCTTATGATCTTTGTTTCTGGATATTGGTATTAGGAGATTTAGGAGTACGGGTACACAATATTCCTCTTGTTGGTCAATATTCCTCCTTTGGTTGATCGTTGAACCTATATCCAGTTGATTACCAAAACTCGCGTATTGCACTCTCACGTGATGTCAAAGTGTTTAAATAAAAAAAACTAAAAAACTACATTTAAATAGAAAATTTCAATGTAGTTATTGAATTTTTATATTTAAATACTACTCCTAATGACAAACTTTTGAGTGCGACTATACTAATAACCGGACGGACAATTTAGTTTCAGGAATTTTATGGTAAGAACTATCTCACAAAGTAATGACATGACAATGTGTATCGGTGAATTGAAATAATTTGCCCATTCTCCTTTATTGTTGTAATTGTAAGATGTATGAACCAAAGAAAACTGTATTCGCAAAAAATAATATTTTTCACCACATTTGGATTAACTTAAATAGACATGGCAAAAATGTCCACCAATAAAATCAGTTGTTCCATACAAAATATTTCTCGTTTGCTCCCATAGTCTTACCTGCTACCTTTGTCTCTTTGTCTATCTATCTACCAGGTCGATTACGTCCTTTTCCCCGAACGTCCACTTTAGCCCCGAACGTCCATTTCCCCAAACGGCCATTTCCCCGAACGGCCATTTACCCGAACGGCCATTTCCCCGAACGGGCATAATTTCAAACTTCCGTTTCCCATTATTCTTTCCCCAAACAGTCATTACTCATTACCTAGAACAGGTATTCTACAGGCTGTAACAAAACACCCTAGTGAAACTTAAGGGGGTGCTTCAGACCATCAAACTCTATCTGTATAGTAAAAGTTGTTCAGTCTGATGTGTCTCAGTGTTTGAGAAGATAAAGATACGTTTTTTAATACAGTTTTTAAGGTATGCTGTTATTATTAGAGATCGGATATTCAGATGCATATTAACCTAAACTTCATTTTTGGGTATGAAATTATGGAAGCGGCTTCTTAAAATTATCTTTTTTAAATATTTTTCGAAACACCAGAAAATCCGGGAATGCATAACTAATCTGTTGCATAGTATGGAAGCAACTTTCTTAAAACTATATAAATTAAAAAGTAAAAAAAAATTTTTTTCGCTAAAATAAACCCGGGTATCAGGAAGTCCGGGAATGCATAACTAATCGGTTGCATAGTATAAAAGTAACGTCTTAAAATTACTAAATTAAACAAAAAACATTAGTTTTCGATACAAAAGTGCACTCTATAATAGCTAACACCTCAACTTTAGGTAAATATGCATCCGATTATCCGATCTCTAGGTATTATATAAGCTAAAATAATAATTTTAAAGTGGGCAACGTCTACGGCAGCGGTGGTGGCAACGTCTGTCACTTGGGTTCTGGAGCGAATGATCTCATTTCTGACCCGGACAGCATTATTGACTTAGAAAATTTTATCCGGGACCTTTAGCGCAAGACTGACACACGCATGGCCAATTTTTAGTATTTGTTGTTATTCTGTAGAGTTTTCTCTATAATCACACTAAGTTTGACGCTTGTATGTATTACCTTTGTTACGATAGAGCGTGCAGAAAAAACGTTGATAAAAACTAGTTTCTTGTTGAGAACTCCCCTTAATTTTTAACTTTTTGACATTTTAATTATTTGTTAACAAATCCGCCGTAATAACCCACAATCTGAGATTTCTACTATCTAGCTATTACGGTTCAAAAGTTACAGCCCTAAATAGGACGGACGGACGAACAGACGGACAGACAACGTAGGCTTAGTAATAGGGTCCCGTTTTCACCCTTTGGGTACGGAACCCTACAAAATTAAACCTAACTAGGTTCTTATCAAACATTCCCTAAACCAAACATAAGTAAGGTAATGTACCTACTTACCTTTACTTATATTTTTGTGCTTAATCTTAATGCTTTTGTGTATATACTAACAATAGGCTAAGTGTGTTTGTGTTACGTAGGCCAGTCATTTTACGGAGTTTTGTTAGGAAGGGTGGGGAGTAATTATCAATGGGACTTTTAAACTGTAAGCGGCACCATTTAGTGACAAAAAAACTATATGAAAAAATATAAAAAAAAATCGTTACACAACATAGAAATCAAAATTGTATCTCCCAGAAGACTTTTGACTAATTAATATTATTACCAATGCACACATTTTAATTAGATTTAACAATATACATTATTTTTGAGCTATAAAATAGGCATTGAAATTTTAAAAATGAGGTAAAAATACTAATGTATTTTTCAAAGCCTCTAAGTAGAAAAAAATATTAACACCATGTTTGAAGTATGTATAATGGCAAAGCCTTAAAAATGTGCAAGAAAAAAATTACCATCCTGTTTTTTAGAACGAGATAAATGCAAAATTTTAAATTTGGGGCTGTTGCTGACGTATTTTTTTTTAATTTTGATGCATTTCTAAGCTCATATTGGCTCTTAAATACTATACCGAAAAAAATATCAATTATTAATTAGTCCCGGCTCAAACCGTAAAATGACTAGCCTATACTAACAAGATTCTGATCCCAGTTGGTCGAAAATAAAGTTTTCTATTATGTACCTTAACATAACATAATGTGACCGTCCAATGTCCGCTACCAAGCCCATACAGACGTCTACACTGCCGGAAAGGTGTGCTCCTGACTCTTATCTCAAATAAATACGGTCCATTTTCATTGTCATATCTAGCACGGTCAGTTGAGTCACACGTGCGAGCTCTATAGAGTAGAGATCTATTGTGAACGGATAGAAAAGGGACCCGATATTACCTATTGTCCGTTCCACATGATAAGTCCTTAGAGTCGAGCCATTTTCCTCTTTATAACTTAAGCATACGAACTTTTAAAAGAGACTTTACGGGAAAGAGTTATAAGTTTATTCAAGACTGAAAAGGTAAGTTATTTCAGTAATAATATAATTGTATTCTAGTCTTGTAAAAAGAGTTGACCATTTGTGAAAATATTTATAACCACATGTCGTCCAAATCAAATCCAAAATGGGTCGAGTAGTAAAGAGAATAAATTAATAGATAATATGTAGTTTATATTTATCTCATTTTATTTGAATGCCTAAAGTCACGTCAACTTCTTATACGTATTTTCATAAGTACAGCCCGACCAGAAAGAGTAGAAATTAAATGAGGGCGCCACTGTCGCTTTACACGGCAACACTACACTACGACCTATTTTGATACTTGCTGTATTTACTCCGAAAGCTTATGCAAAACGTTATCTATATTTAGCTTTTGGCTCTGACAGCAGCTTAATTTTACACCCAAATAGGTATTTTAAATTTCGGCAACTGCATGGCTAGCATGACAGCGTGATAAAGCGCTATCACACCTTCGTTCTCTTTCTATTTGAGCGCGGACGAACGAGATAAAAGGCATGATATAGCCGTATCACGTATAACATGCTACGCCTTCTGTATTCTAGTTCTAGAAGAAAATAATGAAAACGTATATTACTTTATATTGTACTTTCAAATTATTTGTTTTTGAATACGATGTTTACGATTTTCATATTTTCGTAGGTCCGATATTTACATTCCTTCTGTTTAAGATTTCCATTTCTTGGCATGTCAGTTTTTTTATCGATGCATTCCGGGCAGATAAATTTTGCGGTTTAAATGTTTTCCTGGAAACGATAAAAAAATAGGTAATCGATAAAATATTAACTCGTCGCAGTGAAGATAAACTAACCAAACCAAAAATATCACATGCAGGAATGACATGCGAGGATCAAAATTATGCGGTCCACGCATGTATAACGACAGTTTTATTAATATACGAGCTTTTACCCGCGACTTCGTCCGCATAAATTATATACCAGATTTTAAGTCAGATAATAAGCTATCAAACAAAAAAAGTTTCATCAAAATCGGTTCAGTAGTTTTTGCGTGATACTCGAACAAACAAACACCCAAACAAACAAACAAACAAACGAACAAACAAACAAACAAACAAACAAACAGACAGACAAAAAGTCCAAAAATTTGTGATTTGGAATCAGGGAAGCCTAAAAACCATATCGTAATTTTTTTTTTGTAAATATCTTCAATGTACAGACACACTTCTGTTACAGTTTTATAATAGTTTAGAGTAGATTATCATAACCCCAAACGAACCAAACTCGAAAGAAAATGCCCTAAATGATTATTTTTCAGAAGATGATAACTGACGATAATTGAATAATTACATTGACAACTATTGTTAAAAAGCAACATGAGAGTAAATAAATATCTACCATATTGGCAAATTGCCTGTAAAGAACATACAATCTATTCCAATTTTACACAGGATGTAACAAAACACCCTCTTAATACTAAAGGGGCCGCTTCAGACCATTAAACTGAACAACTTTCACTATGGAGCCAACGTCGAAATCGCGAAAAAAAATCAGCTGTTTTATACGAAACTACCGTATAACTCTACTCTCGACTCTAATTTTTTACTAAAAATGCATTATAAATGAAACCACCTTAACACCAAACTATCGATTGAGTTCAAACTCAATAATGTAATGCATTCGATCGACATGACTTAGTACCAGACGGTGAATTATTGAGGTGGATTCAGAAAGCCATAGTTTTCGAATAAAATACTCGTTATACAGGGTGTAAACTTAAACGCGTTAGATACATACTTAAGTGGGTGCTTTAGACTCTAAAGCTCAGCTTTCAGTTCTGAAGTGCGATTTTTGAAAATCATACGAGCGAATTGGCAGTAGAAAGATGCATAATCTCCATAGTAATTTTGTCATTTTCTACTGCCAAGTCGCTCGTATGATTTTCGAAAAATGGCACTTCAGAGCCAAAATCGAAATCGCGAAAAAAAAACATCAGCTGTTCGCTGTTCTGTTTCACACATTCATAATTCATAATTCATTTATTCATTGCATTTACACATGTATACATAGTAATAAATTTGGGTCTAGTCGCCAATTTGACGATTTCTATGGAAGATTTTGATGGTGACTCCATAGTGAAAGTTGCCCAGTTTGATGGTCTGAACACTCGCGCACCGAGGGTTCCGTACCATACTACCAGTACCACCACACAACATATTAACTTAAGAAAAGTTTTGTATTCTCCGGGACCTTTAGCGGGTGACAGTTTATATTATTTGTTGTTTTACTGTAGAGGTTGCTCTATAATCACACCAAGTTTGACGCTTGTTATGTATTTACCGTTTTTACGACAAAGCAAGAAGAAAAAACGTTGATAAAAGCTAGTTTTTTGTATGAGTTAATTTTTAGTGTTCCGTACCAAAATTGGAAAAAATGAACACTTATGGAATCAGCTCGGTGTCTGTCCGTCCGTCCGTCTGTCACATGCATTTTTCTCAGAGACCGTTAGACATAGGAAGTTGAAACTCGATACAGATATTGCAATTGCTGGTCCAATAACATAAATGAAGTAAAAAAACTTAATTTTTATATTAGGGGGCAATTTGGGGAGTAAGAAAGGGTTAATAAAAAAAATCTTTTTTTCTACCATATAGTGTGGGGTATCAAGTGTGGGGTATCAATTGCGGGTTGGCTAGTTTGTAATAGCTGCCAGTAGATGTCGCTCACGTCCCCTCAAGACGCAACAGATTGAAAAATTCGTTCTCTGGCTAGTGGGCTCGGTAGCGAAATTGGATAACGCACTTCCCCGGTTTGGAAGGGTGCGGGTTCAAGTCCCGCCCGAGACTGAATTTTTCAATCTTTAATTTGATTCGAAATAGCACAACATGGCTGTAACATGTTCAAAATCAATAATATTTGAAAAATCAATTGAAAGCTTATGAAAATAAGAGTCTAAAAATATACTTTTCAAATTTTTTATAAAAACTTTATTTAAGAAAATTTTTAATTCAATCCGTGAAATTGCTGTCCACACCTCTATTTAAAAAAATATAGCCGTATAAGATTTGAAAAAAAAATCACGAACATCAGAAATGACGTGTAGATGGCGGGAAAATTATCAGGGTGGCTCTAACTTGATTAGTTTTTTTTCTATACCCGAAAAACTAACACCAGTGATCAACAAATGATCACAAATGATCTTTAGTTACAATGTGACCACATACTAAGTAAGTATCAATTTATAGTGGTTTTTTCAATGACCCATGTTAAACAACTGGTAGTACGGAACACTAATTGCCCGAGTCCCGACTCGCACTTGGGCGGTTTTTTGATCTTGTCGACATTTTTATTATTTGTTAACAAATCCGCTGTAATAACGCATATTTTGTCAAAATTTCAAGTCTAGCTTAATATAGCTTTGAGACGGTTCAAAAGTTACAGCCCTAAATAGGTAGGACGAACGGACAACGTAGGCTTAGTAATAGGGTCCCGTTTTCACCCTTTGGGTACGGAACCCTAAAAATTTTAAGTCATTATTGTACCTATATTCATTCTTTCATCTCGGTATGACTTGCAAACAGTGTTTTTATACAAATGTGGATTTTATTTCCGCTATTTGGCAATTTAATTTAACAAAACACCAGGCAAGAGCGTGTTGGAGACGCCCATTATACAGGGTGATTTTTTTAAGGGTTAGTATGGGGAAATTCTAAACTGTAAGAGATAGAGAGAACCGTGATTTCAATTTTAGAGGAAATGAAAATTTAAAAAAATAAAAAATTCTTAATTCGTTCTGAGACATGGAGTTCTTGAAAAAAAAATTTTTTGTTATCTCGATTGTATATATCACTATACAAACCAAAAAATTTATGGAGACCATAGGTAGTTGTTAGAAGTGGTCAAAATTAACGTTTTAGTTTTCTTGTATAGTTATGTCGAAACTAAACTGGATAGGAATAAATATGACCTTTAGTTTTTGTGATCTGTGAATATGACGTACATACCTACCCCGTTACCGTTTACTTTAATATACAACGTGTTAATGAATTAACGCAAAACCTCATACACCGGGGTTTGATTTATAACAAAATAATTAGATTGAAACAATAATTTCATTAAAAATTGAAAGACAGATTGAAAAATTCGTTCTCTGGCTAGTGGGCTCGGTAGCGAAATTGGATAACGCACTTCCCCGTTTTGGAAGGGTGCGGGTTCAAGTCCCGCCCGAGACTGAATTTTTCAATCTTTAATTTGATTCGAAATAGCACAACATGGCTGTAACATGTTCAAAATCAATAATATTTGAAATAATTTCATTATTTTGATAGTTAAAATTTAAAGTTAAATAACTTTAAATTAAAACTTAAAATGCAAATGCATTTTAAGTTTTGAGGCAAAAATGATTTGTTATCATTTCAGCAATGAATGAAACCGCTAATGTACTCATGGATACATTTTAATAATCTTATTTTGGTAGTAAGTAGGGTGAGTGTGCCCGTGCGGTGGGTTGACATCGGGTTCCAAAAAAATTAAATTTATCATACAAATTATTTAATATTTTGAAAAAAATTACCTATGTTGAAACCATGATAATTCGATTGGACTCTCGATTAACCACTTTCTAGTTTTGCGTTATTTCATTTACACGTTGTATATGGACAAGGGTCAGTACTTCACCATAGGTACCTATACCTATGGTGAAGTACTGACCCTTAAAAAACTCACCCTGTATATAGATCTTTAACTGGTCTTGGTTTGTCCTAGTCCATATATATTAAAGTAAACGGTAACGGGGTAGGTACGTACGTCATATTTCTTTACTTTCAGCGCGTTTTATTCCATTTTATAAAACCTATCCAACGATACCTCATTAGATGGGGTGAAATGTCGTTTCAAGTACATGGTGTAAGTGACAGCCTAGCAAATACTGAAACGGTGAACTCAGACCATCAAACTGAACAACTTTCACTATGGAGAACACACAGGAAACACGAAAAAAAATCAGCTGTCCCATACAAAATTGCCGTCGCTACCGGACTCAAATGTATGGGACAGCTGATTTTTTTTGCGTTTCCTGAGGTAGGCTCCATAGCGAAATTTGTTTATTTTGTTGGTCTGAGTTCACCGTTTCAGTATTTGCTAGGCTGTCACTTACACCCTGTAAAACAAAGCATAAAACAAAGTCGGGTTTGTTCGAACACTTATAATTATAACTCGAGAACGGCTGGACCGATTTTCATGGTTTTTGATTTGTATTTGTCTCCGTCCCGAATAGCAGAATAAGTATTAAAGTGTAGGGTAGGTGTAGGTTAGGTGTAGGGTAGGGGTAGGGTAGGTTTAGGTGTAGGGTAGGCTGGGAAAAATGACAGGACAACGTCTGCCGGGTCAGCTGGTAGAAAATATAAATAAACAAACAACTAAATTTCATTCATTATTTAGCGTAATTTGCGGACAAAGCCATAATTAATGGTGTAAAAAAATCGATGTTGACGGATGGCCGGGTTAGTATAACAGATAAACGTAGTTTTTGTTATTATCAGCTGCAAGGCTGTATGATTCAGCATTCATAGGGTGTAGAGCATCTCTGTGATGGGGATGGACCGATCAAAGGTCGGACCTTTGAACAGCTGTATCTCCTAAACCGACTGACAGAACATGCCAGTAGCTACAGTGTATATAACATAACAACTGCATTCATTTTTAGCAACTATACCAGACGCAGACCTATGAACGGCTGTAACTCCTAAACCAGAGTTATGCAGGCAGACCTGGTTCATCCCCATTACAGAGATGCTCTACAGCCTATGAATACTGAATCAACTTTGCAGCTGCTGACAACAAAAAGTGCGTCTATCTCTTATATTTACTTATACTAAGCCGATCTGTCACGGAACCAGCCAGGCGTTCGCGTGCCCGCCACTGCCGGCCACACGGCAAAAACGGGGTTGCTAAACATGCTTTTAACATAGTAACTATTAAAATAATCTATGCTTTTATCTTACTTATTTCAGGAGTTTGAAAATTGAATTTTTGTGCAAACAATCCGCTTGCGGTGTGCGTTCGAAAAAAAAGACAGAAAAAATTCTGGGATCGAGCACTCCTTTTTTTCTGGTTTTATCACCGGGATGTCGGGCTCCGTACTTTTCATCTGTTTGTCAATTGCAAAGTTATTGTGTAACGAAACGAAATATGTTTTGACAAGATCGCTTATTGCTTTGGGCTACCGACCTACCGGTATTATTTTATTACTAAGTATAATTATTAAGATTAGAGGATAGATTAGAAGCCATTACTTGGTACAAGACATTTCACGTCCTCTACAGCGGCTGCCTCCCTGATTACCCGATTTTTTTTTTTGGTTCAAACTTCACTGTGCATTACTGAACTGATTATCATTCGGGTTTCACTGTTCGAAAGCCTGTTTATAGGATTCCACACAGGACGAGTTGAAGAAAAAAATATTTAATAGGTACCAATATGAAATGCAGTCGATAGCAAATAGCCTTGCAACACGAACATTTACTTATAGATCACTGCCGATTATCGCGCCGTCTACAGAGTACTACCTACTTAGTAGGTAGGATTTGTTTCAAACGATCGCTCGTAGCAATGTGTTCCTGTCGTTAATAATGTGCTGAACAATACTTTACTACAATAAAATAATGTTTTTATGGGAACAACCAACAGGAAAATTTTTGATTTTGAGCCCTTGCTACCGAGACGGTTTTCCGCCGGTGGTGCTACGCACGGAAACCGTGCCTACGTCCGGTCTTCATTTTTGTATGAGGTGTATGAGACACTATGAAGGTTTGTTAACGACGACGCCGCGCCGGGCGGCACATAGACATGGCCTGTTTATTATTTCAGAATGGAATAACGTCTCAAGTACCTACTCAAATAAAAATGTTCACTTTCGTTACGAAATAGCTCACACAGTGATCTATAAATAGTTAAGTACCTCATATAAAATTTATAAGTAAAATACATTTGCTGTAAGGAGGCTTATCCTCAGTCTTTTACAAGTCCTTTTTCCTTCCGGCCGGCCGTGGTCGTCCCGGGAAGCGGCGAGTCGCCTTTTTGCGACTTACCAACTCTCTTTGTATTGGAATATTAAAATTGAGGTCCATCATAGTCAAAAAATCTTGATTATTGCAATACCATCGTCGTTTCAAAGCACAAAGTAAAAAAGGATGATTTTTTTTCAGTTTCATCCAATAATATTAGTGAAACTCACTTTTATTATCTGGTAACAAAAAGACAGTATATGTACATCTTAGATAATTCAGAACATGTACATACATAAACTCACGACCGTACTCTCCTTTAGGTGGTCCGACCGCTGACCGACCGTACTACAACCACCAACCACCACAATTGGAGCAAGGTTTGTTTTAGGTAAATTTTTAGCACCGTGTGGTTCCGGCTTAGACTTGACCACCACGTTTCTTTCCGTATGGCACCCACGAGTTCACTAGCGATATTCATATAACGCCTTTTATGTCGTTCGTTAGCGCTCAAGTATAAAAAAAGCGTAGGCGCGCTAGCGCTATATCACGCTGCCATACTACGGCCGCAGATCTCCACACCAACCCTGGCCATTTCATATATGCAGTTCATTAGGTATCGGCTATTTTTCTTCTGTAAGAATACAGAAGAGACTGTATTAAACTCCTTTAACAGTTTATTGTATTTTCAAGATTCTTGGGAGAGAAAAGTGATCGTGGACTAACGCCGACAAAATTAATTAATTTTCTACAATGTGCCGGTTAATTAGCCGAACAAGACTTATATATAGCTGGATATAATAAACGCCGCGCCAATTATGTAGAACGAGGCTGTAGCTCTATTAAGGTCGTAACAGACGGACGCTATAATATACAGTGCAGTACAGCGCAGTATAGCGCTATACTGCGCTATAGAGTACGGTATAGCGCGGTAAAGCGCAGTACTGCGCTATAGAGCGCAGTATAGCGCTATAACGCGTGTGCATCAAGATGGCAGGATCAAAATCATCGATTGAAAATTTGGTATAACGGTGGGCACCTGTTTCATACATTTAGGTCGAGTAGTTAGAACAGCAGTTTTGTATGGAACAACAGTTTATATTTGTAATTTCGATTTTGGTCTCGCATAAAGTTTGTCAGTTCGATGGTCCAATCAACCCCTTAAAATCCGTCTGCTAGTGTTGGGCGTAAATCAATTAAATTACTAAATTAATTTTATTGTTAATTCAATTACATTAATTTAGTAATTTTTACACAATTACTTTTACAAGGGTCACAGATAATACATACTGACGCGGAAACCTGGAATGGGGTAGGGGTCCAAGTGTCCACCGTCTGTAGGTCCGCGTGGATTGAATCCGATGTCAGATTTGAGAAAACCATCCGCCATTTTGAACTTTACAGTTTTTGGACAGATTGTTACCAAAATCCATTAGGTACCAAACATCCACCCACCACATTGACAAATATACTCCACATACAACCCAACATCCACCACCAAACATCTAATGGCTAACGCAATCATTCTTCACTTTCAACATACTATACAACTCCACATACAACATATCCATTATAATCATAACCAAAAAAATTTATTGAGTAATTGCAATTAACAAAAATTACAATTGTAATTTCAACAATTTGGTGTGTCATGTTTTTTTTGGAGGGCTTAATCGAAAACTATGTCGAGATAATTGTCTCAACAATTGATAAGAGACAAATAAATACTGTTTAATTTAATTAATAACAATATTTTCTATGTCAGACATATAAAATAAAGACCAAATTGACATACCGAAAGTTATAATCCCCGCAAGTTGATATTGCGATTGGCGGCCATCTTGGTGACGTAATTTTGACGTAGTCGACTGTGCACCATCAGTACCGTTCGCAAGGTCAGCCCGCGCTTGATGACGTCACGCAGCTGTTATTGTGACAAGGTTCCATCGCAATATCAACTTGCCGGGATTATAATTGAAGTTTATTAATTCTAATAAACTTAATAAACTTCAATTAAGAAAAATAAAAGCTAATAAAAGCTAATAAGTCATAATCTTAAGAAAGGTGAATTAGAAAAAAAAAATCTAATAAATTAATTATTAGTTAATTATATTTTGCCCAACACTGGTACCTGAACTACCTAACATACTATATTACTGATAAAAGAAATACATTTTGAATCGAAGACTATCCCGCCGTCTTGATGCTCACAATCTATTCAATGAACTGACTAGCCTACTACGCCCTAGTGATGTGCCGTTACAGGTTGGACTCGAGTGCGGATTCGAATACCGTATACCATACCTAAGTACTCGCTCACTCGAAAATGCGAAATATAGTATTCGGATTCACAATACTCTGATTCGAGTACTTACAGTTAGCACTTACCTACATAAAATACCTCTTTAATTTCTCATCTCTTGTCGAAAAACTACTATATTCAGTAAGAGTGGCTGTATGGTTAAATGGGTTACCTACATCATTTATGGGGTGCTTCAGATCATAAAACTGTACAACTTTTACTATGGTACTAACTTTGAAATCGCGAAAAAAATAATCCTACATTTTGTTCGAGTAGCTATTGGCATTTTTTATGAATGACATTTGCTGTTTTTCGCAATTTTTTTGTTGGCTCCATAGAGAATGTTGCTCAATTTGATGGTTGCTCAGAATGGACTCGAATACGAGTAGGTACCAAATCAATTCGAGTTCGTGACTCGGGTACTAGGTACCAATTTGATTCTTCTTTCAATGAGTACCTACCAAAGAAATAAGATAATTTTTATCGAATAAATTAATATTAATATACGATTACTAAAATAGTCGTCTCGGCACATCACTAGTACTACAATGTCGGCGAGCCCGGCGGCGAGCACAAGGGGCTCGGCCACGCCGCACGCACACACGCCACCGTAGAGTCAACTCCACATGGAAGACCACTTCTTGATACTTTAAAAAAAAAAATCTAGAGCAAAAGCAAGTACTTTGTTTAGCAACGTAGTTTATTTATCATTTTAGATAGGTATTAAAATTTAACTTAAATAAACATTTAAAACATAATTGATATTATTTTAATTCGTAAATCAATGATTTTATTTAAGTCTGTTGTTTTTGCTCGAGCGTCACGCGAAAACAACTGGACCAATATTATGCAGGGTGTAAATTTAAATGATTTACATTTGTCAAACAGAGTACTTCAGACCATCAAACTGAACAACTTTCACTATTTTGGTTCCATAGTGAACATTGGTTAATTGTATAACGTGTACTATGTACCAATACAAAGGTAGCAAATAAACAATTTACTTTGCCAAACAAAATACTTATAAAAAAAATTACAAGTATCAAGATCGATAATTTTGCCGTTTGTGTCTGTGTGCGTGAGTTATACAGGCTGTTCACTTAAATGCGTTATATGGGTTCATGGGTTGGGATGAAAATCAAACCAGGAGGTTTGATTCCTTTTATCTGATCGTATGCCGCCAATGAAAGCGAAGGTACCCGCCGCCAAAACTGGTTCGAGTGAAAGGTCTACCTATCTTAAAAATTTACAATGAAAAAGTAGACCCTACTTAATTGTTTGATTAGATTTCCCAATAAAGACAAAAATTAAAAAAATATACCGGAAGATTTTTTTACTGTTCCGAAACTTTAAGGGATGGTTCAGACCATCAAACTGAACAAATTTTCTTTTGGGATCAAACTTGCAATCGCAAAGAAAAAATCGGCTGTTCCATACTAAACTGCAAAGCCTCCTAGACTCAAATGTATGAGACAGCCGATTTTTTTTGCTTCATTTGGTTGTTGAGACACTAATAACTCATATAAACCTTTGTTGCTTAAAATTATAATAATAAACTGTTAAGTAATATTAGTCCGCCTATTCAATAAATAAGTTGATTAATTAAATAAATCAGGACGGTTGTAGAACATCCTGTATCTATGCGACGTAATATAACAAGCAGTATAGCGCAGTATAGCGCTATACTGCGCTATACTGCCAGGTATCTTTCAGATGGCAATAGCCTCCTCTCACTCACACAAGAATGAGACGTGCCCATGTAATGTTTCGTGTGTTAGAAGAGTTCAACCTCGGCGGTATCGCGCTATACTGCGCTCTATAGCGCAGTATAGCGCTATACTGCGCTATAACGTACTCTAGAGCGCAGTATAGCGCTATACTGCGCTGTATATTATAGCGTCCGTCTGTTACGACCTTTATTATAAACACAGTAGTTATACAGGATGTAAACGTAAATGCGTTACATACTTAAGAGGAAGAGTTCTAAAAAGACGAAAAAGAATTTCAAAAAGACCAACATCGAAAACGCGAAATAAAAATCAACTCAACCAATACAGGGTGTAACAAACCACCCTAGTAATACTTAAGGGGGTGCTTCAGACCATCAAACTGAACAACTTTCACAATGGGGCCAACGTCGAGAAAAAATAAAAAAAATCTGCCGTCCCAAACATTTGAGTCGAGACGGTACTGCAGTTTTGTATGAAAGAACGCATCTTTTTTTCGCGATTTCGATGTCGGCTCCATAGTGAAAGTTGTTCAGTTTGATGGTCTCAAACGCCCCTTTAAGTATTACTAGGGTGGTTTGTTACACCCTGTATGTTTGTATGAAATAGCAGATTCTTTTTCTCGATTTCAGTTTTGGTTCCACGGTAAAAATTGTTCAGTTTGATTGTCTGAAGCTCCCCCTTCAGTATACAGGATAGGATAGGATAGGGCTGTATACAGGATGTAATAAAACACCCTAGCAATATTTAAAGTGGTAGAGTTTCTGGCCGAATCTCCTCGGTGGCAGAGGTGATACAGTCAAAGCAATATATGTGATATTATTTTGAATAGAACGAGGAAATTTAAAAAAATCGGGTGTTTCAAACAAAACAGCAGTATACTCATACTACTTATAAAGCTGATTTCTTTTCGACTTTGTCTCCATTGCAAAAATTGTTTAATTTGATGGTCCAATACCAAACCTGGGTGCTATATTAATATACAATTTAAGGACAAATTATAACAATATACCTATATTTGTTTATCTTATAAATAAAATAATATATATTGTTATAATTTGTCCTTAAATTAAGTAGTAAGTTAGTTGTTTAGTTTGATGTAAACATAATCTGTCGTCATACGGTAAAAAGGTGACAAGTGCAAGTGCTATGAAATCTTATAGCACTATCTTTCACATCAGGGCCCCTGCACAAAGTAGGTACTTTCGATTAGCGTTAACGACAGTAGAAAACATTAAAAATGTTTGGACTTGACGTATGGTGGCGAAAGCTAACGTCAAAATTAGGGATGCAACGATTACGAAGCGGTGCATCGTTTTGCATCTGTAATCGTAATAATCACGATTAATAACGATGCAATGCACCGTAGTAAGAATCGTACGATTATTAAAATGAATTAAAAACGTCAAACAGATTGCATTTGTTCACAAATACCAGACCTGAATACTAGATTCCAGAGCCGAAAAACAACTTTAGAAAAATCGGGTCTCTCGCTGCCATTTTAGCTCATTTTGAGCACAATCTGGCTTTTTTATTGGTCAGACTTGACTCTCTTTTTTTTATTCTACTGATGTCTTTGATTTGATTTTCGGTTTGAAGTATTACATACATTTTCGTTCTCGCGATATCTCATCCACATTAATTTCAAAATATTAATCTCTCACGAGATATCGGTTTATTTAACGAGATTATACCTCAAAATCATGTTCAATATTGTTTTTTTTTCTAAGCAAATTAGCCTCCACGCATCAACGAATCAGAATCCTGGCCAAGTGACTGGCCAGGCCTGTGGCCTTTGACTTAGATCTCAAATTAGTAGTTAAAAGTTACAAAATCTTGGAATTTAAAACCATTTTTTTTTTAATGATTAATCTTTCATTGGAATGCAAAGAAACACTATGAGAACTCATTCTTTTTTTCAAACCAAATTAGCCTCCACGCATCAACGAATCAGAATCCTGGCCAAGTGACTGGCCAGGCCTGTGGCCTTTGACTTAGATCTCAAATTAGTAGTTAAAAGTTACAAAATCTTGGAATTTAAAAACATTTTTTTTAATGATTTAACTTTCATTGGAATGCAAAGAAACACTATGAGAACTCATTCTGAGGATAATCTCCACTAAATTTGTTTAAATAATCGTAATGCATCGGTTATCGTAATAAATAACGATTAATATCGTAATCGTAATCGTAATGGCCGAATCGTTGCATCCCTAGTCAAAATGTTTCGATCGCCAATGTCAAATCCGTACATTCTGATGTCATTTCTACTAACGTCTATGCCAATAGAAATGTTACTTTGTCTATAGGCCCAGGGCAGTAACAGGCACAACGCGTCAGCGAAGCTTTTTGTCAAATTTAGTAACGCCATCTGCTGATTTTTATTTTAACTGCCCTTGGAAAACGCCTCATTGGTTTGGTCAAACGAGAACAATGCAAATTATTGACCGCGAGCAACATTGCAGGATGCACTGCGCGGGAGACGCTGCGCGTCGCTGCGTTCGGCCGCGGCGCCGCTGCGGGCCGCTGACGACTCCGGGCGCAGCACCCCCTCCGCCGCCCCCCGCGCCTCTCCGTCTCCCACCGGCACCCCCGCACCTAAGAAATCCAATTGGGAAGTCATTGAACATTTTTCTTCGAACAGAAGTAAGAAGAGTCCCACAGCGGTAAGTAGAAGAAATATTTCTCGTTCTGTCTGTTTAAATGACATGGAGGTGTGTAGCGATTCAGAACTTCACCTAAAGCATGCTAATCACCCTGCAAATAGGACCAAATATAAAGTGTTCTCGTATCTTCTAGGACCTATACCTAGTATCTGCGTGAAATTAAGAACATTCGACGGTCTACTACAATTATTTAAGATATTTATGACTATACTATACTATATAGATAAGTATCATTAGACCTTTTTAAACCACATAATCTACCCATCAAACTAAACAACTTTTACTATAGGAGCAAACCTGACAGAACAAAAAAAATTCTGCTGCTCCGTACGTTTGAGTCGAGTAGGTATTGCAGTTTAATATGGAACAACTGATTTTTTTCCGTTCTGACAGATTTTCTCCCATAGTAAAAGTTGTTCCGTTTGATGGGTAGAGTATGTTGTTTAAAGGTTTATGATACTTTTCCTTTCATCCTGTATAGGTCCAACATAATAATAATTATTATGTTGACGGTTTTTTAAGAGGATGATCAGACCATCAAACTAAACAACTTGTTTGATGCCTTGACTGTCTTTTAATTTTTCCTACTAACAATTACGGAAAAATTGATTAAATACGGCAACCTTTACGTGGCTGAGTGCAGTACCTTTTCACAAAATTGCAGGTTTACACGCTCCATCAGAGCGTGTAAAGCTTTAATTGAAAATAATGTAATATTTACGTCCTTTATCGGCATAATGTGTGTATAATTTTAATTGACTATCGAAATTATTACGAGCAGCTATTTTGTCTGATCTGTATACCCCATACGTCAATAATTACTCTGTCGTTTTTGCACATATTGTTTGAAATCAGGGATTTTATTACGTAACTCTAATATAATAACCTACACGTAACGATGTAATCGGTATAAAATCGTCATGGTGTTTTTTGTCAGTTCTTATCGATTAATCGATTATGTTTTTCTATTAAAAAGTTTGTATTAGTAATTATTTCAGACAATATAATAATTATGATGATCACAAAAACAAAATATTACTTAAAAATTACCTAGTGCCTACCTACAGTCATAATTATGATAATATAAATCGGAAACTTACACAAAAGGTAGGCAGATTTTTATACCTTGTAAGTGTTGTGTAATTCGAACACAGCATAAACACTAGCTATTACTTGAGCTTGATGTTTCCAGGATGCAGCGCAGGATGAAAGCCCCTTTGTTGCCAAGAACACGTTAACGTCCACTTCGACCGTCCCGGCCTCTGTAGTACTTTAGCCCTGTGACTATTTATTTACCAAAAAGGTTACCGATTTCCGTTTTAAAAATTTATTGTTGTATGGTAGGTATGACTTCTGATATAAATACCTACCTACCAAAGTTGTAAAGATCACAACCCGCTTTAACCATTCGTAATGACAAAAAGAAGTTTTATAATTGTCTATATTCTAAAAGACATCACCCGATTTGGTCCAAAATGTGAAAGAGCCAGACACAAAAAAAAGGATATTCTGTTAGGACTTGTCCATCTAAACGTTTATTATTATGGCACCAATTAAGCTTGTTAATTTTTTGTTTTATTTGGGTTTGAAAAATCTGCCTTTTCATAAATTTTCGATGAATTAGCTAAAGCTTTAATATTCTGTTACATCTTGCCCGTTTCATAATTTTTTTTTACAGCACCATAAATGTGTAGTGCCACTTTCCTTGGATTTAATAAGATTTTTAGAAAATCTGTCTTTTCATATATTTTTAATGTAATAAAATTTACAGCTCCAGCTTTCATGCCGTAATAATAAATGTTTAGACGGACGGACAAGTTCTAACCAAATATTATACAACGTGTTAATGAATTAGCGCAAAACCTCATACACCCCAACTGATTTATAACAAAATAATTAAATTGAAACAATAATTTAATTATATTGATAGTTAAAATTTAAAGTTATTCGCAATTTAAGTTTTGAGGCAAAAATGATTTGTTATCATTTCAGCACTGAAAGAAAGCGCTAACGTACTCATGGATACATTTTAAAAATCTTGTTTTGGTAGTAAGTAGGGTGAGTGTGCCCGTGCGGTGGGTTGACATCTTACAAATAAATTATTTAATATTTTGAAAAAAATTACCTGTGTTGAAACCATGATAATTCGATTCTGCTCTCGATTCTAAACAAACTACATTCTAGTTTTGCGTTAATTCATTAACACGTTGTATAGGTAGCATTTGTTATTGATGGCGGGCACGTTCACATTTGGACCAAAAATGTATGAAACACGGATGATGTTCTTTCAAGGTTACCGCTTTATTTGTCTAACTACTTATCATATTCTACACCTTAGTTCAATACCCTTACGTAAAATTAAGACCAAATCAAAAGGGTCTATTTTTGACTATTTTCATCTAATCTGACTTTATAGATAGCCCTACACGTGTCACGTATATGGGTATTGAACTAAGGTGTAGAACATGATAGTAGAGAAATAAAGCGGTAACCCTGAAAAGCGAATGCCTGAAAATGGCGCCTTTTTTCTTTTCGCCTGTTTTTTAGCGCCGCCACCAATCAACCATAAATATTATAGTTCAGAATAAAGTTACAAACAAAACTTGTTATGACAAGTATATCTCTAAACTCAGTCCGACCGGAGATATTTATGAAGGCTTGAAGTAAATGTAATGAATATATTTTCACCTTTCGCCTTTATTTCTCCGTTCGGACTGAGTTTAGTATATGTAATTACAAGTTTTGTTTGTTACTTTATTCTGAACTAAAATATTAAAATTTGGTTGATGGCCGCGCCAAAAGTAACGGCGAAAAATAAGGAGCCAACCATCAATACAAAATCCGCATTGTCTTTTAAAATTCTGAGTCCCACTTGCGCCAACCTGAGATAGCAATAATAACCCATTAGTTTTTGAATAGAAAAATAACTGAGACAGCTATTTTATTCGGAGTTAGTGGGGCTTTTTGTTATGGCGGTTTGTGATCTATGACTTAATTTCGTACCTTACAACAAAATCAAAACAGCAATCGGTAACCTTTTTGATAATTAAATGGTCCCAGGGCTACAGTACTAGAAGGTTAGCTCGTTTTACGTGAAACTTTGTTTGTCCAGCACGACACCGAGTTAGTTTAGAGTTCAATGGCTCAAACAAAAGTTTGCTAGCATACCTACCGACCCTTTTATCTTCGTTTACTCGAGATAAAGTACCACTAGAGTGGTCATACAGGGTGTTAACTTAAGGGATTATAGGGATTATCTTCAGCAGATTTTATTTTTTCTTTCTATCAATGTTGGTCCCGTAGTGAAAGTTGTTCAGTTTGATGGTCTGATGCACCCCCTAAAGTATGTAACGAATTTAAGTGCTTCAATATTTTGTAGGTACATACGTAGAAAAGTGTACAGTCAGCAGCAATAAGTTATATACACTTTAGTACTACGACGTAGAACGAAAGTGCGTACAACTTATTGCTGCTGACTGTACACGTTACCACAGAAAATCTACACGTTACCATATACTAATAAAAAAATTGCAGAAACGATTGTTGAAACAAAGCTAAGAACACACTTGTATAAATTAGCTTTCTATTACAAAAAACCGTATCGCAGTCGGTCCATCCGTTTGGGAGCTACGATGCCACAGACAGACTGACAGACAGATATAGGCGTTGCACTTATGACATCCCTCTGTTTGCTTCGGGTGTTAATAAAAACAGAATCCAATAAACCGATTAAATACGAAAACCTACCAGCCAGGTACCTACCAGCCCCGGATCTACGATTTTTCCGACCCGGGGCAAAAACTTGACATTGGCGTCCCCTCCAGGGGAGTAGAAATAATATTTAACAGGGGTGGCCGGGTCCAGTTTTGGTTGTTGCAAAAGTATCTAAAACATGGAGCGAGCGAAGCGAGCTCGAGATTTTACGGCAATATGATCGTCGTAATATGATCTAAAATCTGGATCGAATTCTGTAATAGGCATGACTGGATACTTCCAATACAATAAAAAAAATTAAGAGCGAGCGTAGCGAGATGAGATCATTGCATTATGATCTAATTACCAGGAGCGAGCGAAGCGAGTTCGAGATTTTTTTACGATATTTTCAAGTCATTGCAATATTTTATTTATCAAACTCCTCATTTTGGCGCCCCCTAGACTTGCCGCCCGGGGCGTGAGCCGCCGTTTGCCCCCCCCCCCCCCCCCCCCCTCGATCCGAGGCTGATACCTACAGACATAAACTCACGACCGTAATTCACTTAAGCTATTTAAGTTTCAGGATGGAAAGACGTGTCTAGTGTTGAAAGGTGACTAGCTTTTCGCCCATATAAACACTGATCATAAGAAACCTTTAATCACTTAGTCGCCTCGTACGATTCCCACGGGAAGAATTGGGTATTTGACTACAATATACAATATATTTTATTTTTAACCTACTTCAAAAAAGGAGGAGGTTTCTCAATTCGACCGTATATATTTTTTTAAATTTTTTTTTTATGTGTGTTCGCGGATAACTTCGTCGTTTATGAACCGATTTCGATGATTCTTTTTTTGTTGGAAAGGAGATATCCCAAGAGAGGTCCCATGATAAGGAAACCAGGTTCTGATGATGGATCCCAGAGATATCGAGGGGAACCTTCGAAAATCGTAGTGCCGACTAGTGCGTTTGTTAATTTAAAGCAGTACTATTAAATCGAACTAATGAATTTACCACTGAAAATTGTGAAATAAACAAAATTTTAACAAAAAGATTAAAACCGCCTTCAAAAAACTAAAAAGTTAAAAAATAATATTGCAGCCGATGACTTTTTCGTTCGCATCATAAGAACATTAATTTTTTTTATAGAAGTCGGTGTCAAGCCAAGCCAATAAATGGAAGCCCTGTCGCGAATTGTACCGGCTTGACAGCGACTTCAATAAAACAAATTAATGTTCTTATGATGCGAACGAAAAAGTCATCGGCTGCAATATTATTTTTTAACTTTTTAGTTTTTTGAAGGCGGTTTTAATCTTTTTTATCTTTTCAATAAAAAAAAGGTTTAAAAATAACACTAAACTCCCATTTTAATTGGGTTTTAGCTTGAATACTATTTTTAATAACAAGATAATCTATAAAAAGTAATGAAAATGTTGATGACGTCACAACTCATTATTTAGTACAAATGTTCATACAAAGCGCACGTTTTGACGTTCGATAAAGAGTAGCTGATTTGACTAGTTGTCAAGTAGCCTATTGGATGCTATTATTGGGGTGGTTCATTCTAAGCCGGAACCACACGGTTCCGAATGCGAAGGCAATACGTCAACAATACGTTAAGGCTGGGTATTAGTAGAACAAGCCTCTCTTTCTAACAAGCAAACTTTCGCAATTAGCCATCCCGCTTCAATTGAAAGCAAGATCGCAAAAAAACGCATTTTTCATCAATATCTTTTCTCTTGGGTGTTTGGGGAAAAATCCATCGGTTAGAAGCCCTGGTATAATTATTTACCTTTCAAATGATGGTATATTCAGAAGAAATGGTGTAGTGTGATTCTTGTAAAACTGATTATAAATCTGAAATCGAGCTTACTTTGCTCCTCTTTTCTATCGAGAAAATTTAATAGAATCGTGTTTTCAACGGTTAGATGCCCTGCAGAAAGAACGTATCTACACTGTTATGTGAACTATATATATTAAATGTAATAATTTGGTTCTCAAAAATCGGTTCGAAAACAGACAAAATAGGTATGACCCCCTCTTAATAAATTAGTGATAGACCTTCAGTACTCATCCATTAATTACGCTCGAATAATCTATTTAACAGATAGCGACATTTTATCAGCCAGTAATCGATCAATCATCTGTCGTAATTAAATAACGTGAAATTCAAATTTGACAGTTTGAACGATCGGAGGTGAATTGATTTTTATGGTTTAAGGTTTTACCGATACTTTGTTATTTAAGAGACTATTTTCCGAATAATTTTTGAAAATAATAATTAAATATAATAAAAACATTGACTATACGACCCGGTTGGTGTAATGGTTACCACGCCGGACTGCCAAACCAGGGTCCTGGGTTCGAATCCCGGTTCGGTCATGGATGTTATATGTTTGTGCCGTTGTTGTATAATTCCCATAACAAAAAGTCTGAGGCTTACTTGGGATCATTATAATGTATGTGCCTGTGGGCGTTATTTATTATTTATAAGTACTATAATAACATACTTAGCATGTAGGATGTATTAAATACCTAGGTTTAAACTTAAATACGTTACAATACTTCACGATAAAACTGAACAACGTTCATTATGGGACCAAGATTGAAATCGTGTAAAAAGTTTCAGCTGTTTCATACATTTTGGTCCAGTAGTTATTGACATTTTCTATGGACCAGGAGTTTTTTTTCCCGTAGTTGGTCCCGTAGTAAAAGTTGTTTAAACTTTAAACCATCAAACTGAACAACTTTCCGTCCATCCGCCGTCCGTCCATCCGCCGTCCGTCCGTCCGTCTGTTTGTTCTACCTATTTAGGGCTGTAACTTTTGAACCATAATAGCTAGATAGTTGAAATTTTCTCAGATTATGCGTTATTACGGCTGATTTGTTAACAAATAATAAAAATGTCAAAAACTTAAAAATTAAGGGGTGTAAAAGTTAAAAAATAATTATCAACAAGCAACTAGTTTCTATCAACGTTTTTTCTTCCGCGCTCTACCGTAATAACGGTAATATATACAAGCGTCAAACTTAGTGTGATTATAGAGCAAACTCTACAGAATAACAAAAAATACTAAAAACCGGCCAAGTGTGAGTCGGTCTCGCGCTAAAGGTCCCGGACAAAAAGAAAAATTTTTCTATGTTAATAATGTTGTGTTCTGTGGTGGTGTGGTACGGAAGCCTCTCGGTGCGCGAGTAGCCCAACTCGCACTTGACCGGTTTTTATTTTACGTTAATATGTTGTATGGTGGTGTGATACGGAACCCTCGGTGCGCGAGTAGCCCGACTCGCACGTGACCGGTTTTTATTGTGTGTTGTTTTGCAACAAATGGTGATGGTACGTACGTGATGCGGAGGAGACGCCAAGTCCAATGCAGATGTGATAAAAGATGGATAAAAGTCGCGCATACAAATACCGCATCCTGCAGCAAGCGTTTTCCAAGACTAAGTAAAACGTATTTTGTGAAATATACTAACACTATTTCATTAAATTACCTACGATTTCACGTTAGATTCACAATTATACACAGAACTCGAAGTTTTAGGGTGCTGAAAAGTGCCGACAAAAGCACAAAAAACGGTTTCATTTGACAACTCATGTCAGTTACTCTATTCCGACAGGTATAATAACTTTATGATATCAACATTTAAAAAAAAAATAACGCTCACAGGCACATTCATTGTAATGATCCCAAGTAAGCCTCAGGCTTTTTGTTATGGGAATCATACAACAACGGCACAAACATATAACATCCATTACCGAACCGGGATTCGAACCCATAGGACCCTGGTTTGGCAGTCCGGCGTGGTAACCATTACACCAACCGGGTCGTCAACATTAAAAATATATTTACCTATACATATAATAAAGTTATATACAGGGAGAAATTGATATCATTAGCATCCTTTAACTCTACCCATCAATCTGAACAATATTTACTATGGGAGCAAACCGATCGGAGCAACTAAAAAATCAGCTGTTGCATACATTTGAGTCGAGTAGGTGTTGCAGTTTAGTATGGGATAGCTGATTTTTTAGTTGCTCCGATCGGTTTGGTCCCATACTAAAAGTTGTTCAGTTTGATGGGTAGACTCTTATTTTAAAAGGATGCTAATGATATCAATTTGACCCTGTATATATATATTTTTTAATTTAATTTTTGTTAGTTATTTTATTTAGTAATACATTATTAAATAAAGAAATGTCAAACGATGATTAGATTTTAGGAAGCTGGAAATATGAGATTCCGTAGACAAAGATTTTTTCGCTTAGGGAATTCAGATTCAGACAAAGGAAATGGGCGGCATTTCCTTTGTCTGAATCTGAATTCCGTAGTCAAATAAATTTTTCAAAAATCTGTAAATTTTTGTATTTTACTATGACTTATCTCCAAACGGTTTTCGAAATTTGGTACCTTTTCTAAAATGAAGTGTTGTCAATTCGAGAAAAAAAAAAGTCGAAATTTTCGAGAAAAAAGCTCACGAAATCGTGACAGTTATCATTTGTATAAGTATCAATATCGCGCGACGGCCTTTTTTAATTCATTTTCTCCCTTTCCACTATGCGCGCTAAGCTTGTTTAGATAATAATAATATTATTTTCTGTAAGTATAATAATTATCTTCCTTACCTTCATACAAAGGGGTTTTGTTTGTAAACGAATATTGTTTTTGTTATCAAAAGCACATCATTTTCATTTTCTAGCCGGCGGCGGGGGCGTCAGGGTACTCGCGCATTAGGGGAAAATATTTTCTTTATACGCCTTGTACCTTTGTACGCGAGAGTTGGAAAGAATAACGTGATTAGTGTTACCGCAAACCTTACAGTACAGTCGTAGTCGCCTGCAGCTTTACTAGAAGCATAGAGTAAATAAATTATACACAACTAGAAGTATAGCATCATAATTTATAAAGGGTGTAAGTGACAGCCTAGCAAATACTGAAACGGTGAACTCAGATCATCAAACTGAACAACTTTCACTATGGAGCCTACCTCAGGAAACGCGAAAAAAAATCAGCCCTCCCATACAAAACTTCTACCTACACGACTAAAATGTATGGTAGAGCCGATTTTTTTCGCGTTTCCTGAGGTAGGCTCCATAGTGAAAGTTGTTCAGTTTGATGGTCTGTGTTCACCGTGTCAGTATTTGCTAGGCTGTCACTTACACCCTGTATATTTATTCGGCTCTAACGATTTGGATGACATTTTGTATCATCTTACCATCTTACTATCGGCATGCCAACCCTCAACTCGTAACACACACACATTCACAGTGTATCAAGAATAAATCCAACGCAAGTTGATCTGATCACGCACTTCATCAGTATATTTTCATTCGATATTTACATGTCAGAATCACGACTTGACTATTTGTCCATTTAATCAGATCTCTGGTTGAGAATTCTTTAGAAATATGACGACGCGACGTTACGTCGTCGAATATTATATCATAATTTTTTACTAGAGAGATGATAGATAGTCTGGTGAAGTTTTTGTTGAAAAGCTATTTAATTTAAACACAACTTTTTTTCAGTCCCATTTTAATACACTAATTAACCATAATTAACACCAAAAAATCTACATTCCACACGTAAATTTCATCTTAGCGACGGTCATAGCGGTCTTAGCCATAATTGTATAATGATAATTATTATAATATCCACACTGATGTGCATACCAAATTTGTTATCTATCTAAGTATACTATACTAGCGGCCCGTCCCGGCTTCGCACGGGTGGACGTCTAATCTTTTCTAGCAATAAATATAGCCTATGTTACTCAGGGTGAATGCAGCTTTCTAATGGTGAAAGAATTTTTTAAATCGGCCCAGTACTTTTTGAGCCTATTCATTACAAACATACAAAAATAGGTACAAATCTTTCCTCTTTATAATATACTAGCGGCCCGTCCCGGCTTCGCACGGGTGGACGTCTAATCTTTTCTAGCAATAAATATAGCCTATGTTACTCAGGGTGAATGCAGCTTTCTAATGGTGAAAGAATTTTTTAAATCGGACCAGTACTTTTTGAGCCTATTCATTACAAACATACAAACATACAAAAATAGGTACAAATCTTTCCTCTTTATAATATTAGTGTAGATACGTTCTCCTGCAGGGCACAGGGTAGCCTTAGGGAGAGTGTATGGGCGTAGTCCACTATTAGCAGATTGGTAGACTTCACATACGCATCAGAATTGCTTCTCGTGAACCTCACGATCTTTTCTTTCACCGTTTGAGAGCAGTCAATTTCCGTACATATATATTTAAAAATTACAATAATTGGTACATTGAATGTCGTCCGTGCGGTTCCGAACTCGGACCCTCATAATTGAGTCCTCTCCGCAACCGAATATTCCACATTATCAGCAACAATTATGTCGTGCGCCCATACGAAACTTGTTACGTGATCCATCGTGACAAGGGCTTATCTCGCCGAGAACAAGAAAATAACAGTGCGAGGTAGTATTAAGATAAACCGTACAACTATATCACATATCGTCCTGACTGTTGTTTCCAAATGTAGGCAAGCTTTTTAGGGTTCTTTCTGTTCCCATTTGGGTCTGGCCCTAGACCGACGACCGTCTTGTGGATTCCATTGTGGTGATTTTGATACGTCTCTCCGAATACGTAGGTACCTACTAACATGCGACAGAAACGTCCGATCCGTAGGCCTACCATGAGTTTACACTGTAATACTCTACTCACTACAATACAAATACTAATAGGATACATATTACAATACAAAAACTGTAGTTTACTACAGTTTTTTTACTGTACAGTGTAGAGACACTGTAGTAAACTACAGTTTTTGTATCGAATTTCGTACAGCGCTCCTAGTGGTTACGTTGAGAACTAATTCTGTCACACAAAAATGGTGACGCAACTACAGTAGTAAAGTGCAGTGAAAACTCATGGTAGGCATACTGATCCACTTTTTCTGAACTGGTCCGGGGCATCCAAACAAAATATAGGTTTCATTTATTTACGTTATTATCCCTGCTTCAAATCCTCTGTCACCCAATTAAATTTAACACCGTCTACCGCGAGTCTTTGGTAATTAATTTTACGCAATTTGTACCTGAAAAATAAATGAGGTTGGATCCCATTTGTAACACAAGGCAATGTGAGTAGTGACCCGATGGCATTATTATACTCTTCTATCTCGGACGCATCCATTTCGGAAAGCATCCGGCGCGGCGCGGTAAGGACCGTGGGGACGAGAAGCGGAAGCATTGGATCCGTTTCCTTGCCTCTGCCTCGTCGTCCGAAGAAGAGACTTCCAAAAATACTGTTTTTAAAATAAAGAAAGACATAATTATCTTTCTGAAATACTAGTACGCGCTCAAAAAAAGATAAAAATCCTACGAAGTATGTACCTTCATCTCGTAGCCAGAATTCCCTAATGACCCGTCTGTCGGTAGTCGTCACCTCTCCGAGTCTCAGAAAGAGAGAAATTTGGAATACATACATACATACATACATAAGCTCACGCCATTGTCCCAAGGGGGTAGGCAGAGACCACAGATCGCCACACGCTACGACTCTGACACGACTCTGACACGACTCTGATACGACTCTGACACGACATGTCAGAGTCGTAGCGAAATTTGGAATTCACGTAGTTTAGATTTAGGGTGAAGTGCAGGGAATGAAAAGTATTGCATAAATAAGTTTACTATCGCGGGTTACAGAACTTCACTCGGGTGGCTATCTTCGTGCATCCCTTTTATGATACTTAATACATAATGATAGCTAGTTTTTCTGAAGAGCCCTTGTTTTCCGCCGGGGCTACGCACGGTTTTAAACCGGCCCTGCGTCCGGTCGTCAGTGGGACACTATGGTGACCAAAGATATATTAAAAGAAAACGTCTTGTATGGGGACCCCACAATTTTTAGGGTTCCGTACCCAGAGGGTGAAAACGGGACCCTATTACTAAGCCTACGTTGTCCGTCCGTCCGTCCGTCCGCCCGTTCGTCCGTCCGTCCGTCCGTCTGTCCTACCTATTTAGGGCTGTAACGTTTGAAACGCAAGAGCTAGGTAGTTGAAATTTTCACAAAATGTGCGTTATTACTGCGGATTTGCTAAAAAATAATAAAACTGTCAAAAAGTTAAAAATTAAGGGGGTCCTCCCTCATACAAGGCACTAGTTTTTATCAACGTTTTTCTTCTCGCTGTATGGTGTAGCGTATGCATAGATTTATATATTACTAGCGTAAGGACATGGCCTATGAGCTTTACTATTGTCCCCAGTTCGTTGGCTCTAAAATGCAAGGAAAAATGTCAGTTTAGAGCACTCGAAAATATATGACACGATATAGTTCATATACCAGTTATGACAGATGGCGCAAATTTTTGTTTCTATGAAGAAGGTTTTTGTAAAATATTCTGACGGGCCTATCCTTACGCTAGTAATATATAAACTAGTAATATATATGTCTTTGAGCGTATGCTATTAAATGAAAGACGACCGGTCCGAGCAATCGTTTATTCCAAACTAAAAAGTACATGAATGACGGCGCGAGCGTCACCTTATACATATTCATATCATTTCATTTTCATTTCATTTCATTTATTTATTTGCATTCATGTACAACTATATACCGACATATAGTTACTTATTCTATCTAGTTATTAAACCATACAGACAATATATATCTATGTATATAATTATCAATGCTAGTACACTACATTATGGTAAAAACGGTAATCCGTGCAAGCGTCAAACTTGGTATGATTATAGAGCAAACTCTACAATATAACATCAAATAATAAAAAGCGGCCAAGTGTGAGTCGGTCTCGTGCTAAAGGTCCCGGAGTAAATTTTTTTTTTTTACCCTTATACGTTGTGGTACGGAACTCTCAGCCTCGGTGCGCGAGTAACCCAACTCGCACCTGACCGATTTTATTTACTTTTTGTTTTTGTAGGGTTCCATAGTCGTATCGACGATAAAGTGGCCCGGAGGTGAGCGTCGCTTCTCTACGTAGCAACAGTTAGTATGATTTGCTTATATTTTAAAATAGTGAAACACCTCATAGTAAATATACCGATCAAGATAATTATTAAATCCAGTGAACTATCACATTCACAAAGGGCGAAGGGCCTGTCAGCCGGGCGGCGGGGCGGGGCGGGGCGGGGCGGGGCGGCGGGGCGGCTGAAGCGTTTACTCCTAAGGTTTACTCTCTCACTAGAGACATTTACATGATTGCCGAAATGTGGATCTTTGTTTGATCCCGTCTCAAAAGACCACATAGCGGTTACTTCCACAGGGAATAACGGCACGACGGGTTTATCTTCAATGTAAGTTCGAACTAAAAACTTGCACGGAAAAAAATTCTGTGACTATTTTGTTGATTTTATCTGTAACTATACATTCTTGTCGATATAACTAAAATATACTTACAATGACTTACCTACAGTTTTACAACAACAAAGCTACTAAAGTCTACTAAAAAAAGAATAATTTGTGAAAAATAATTAATCATTTATTCATTAACAATTAAACTGCAATTGTACAATAAAGCGGTCAGCACAAGCGTCGTCAAAAACAAAGATACAAAAAAACAGACATAAATCTGCAACATGCTTCGTCACAACAATGAACACATGAAAATCAATCGATGATCTGTGAAAACTATTTCATTTAAGTAGACTTTACGAGGAGGTTGTTGCACGTTTATTTTAGTTATTATCGAAAAGAATTACAATCAAATAAAAGGGTTGTCACAATTTTTTTTCCGTTTAGGTAGTACCTACCTACTACAGCAGTAGTAGGTAGGTACTACCTAAACGGAAAAAAAATTAAACCATTAAACCATTAGCAAATGGTACATACACTAGGTATACTACTGTATTAATGCTAGAAATTGCCGTAGAATTTTTTTTTTAATTCGTGAATGCAGTGAAATACTATATTATTAATATCTTTGTGAAAATGTCCAAAGGTATTATATAAAATGTCTAGCTGTTCTTTAAAAGTTCGGCCTGTCTGACCTTTATTCATCTATTGATCAAATCTTAATAGAAAAGTTCTAAATGATTCCTTACTAAGTTTGTAGAACGTATTTAATTTAAATTTTCAATATTATGAAGGCTTTTAAAATATTTGTAAAGATTCTCTGTAAGTTTTCTGTAATTAAAAGTGTTATCTGTAATTAATTTTACCGTGAAGACTTCGACTTTATTATATTGATGCCGCCCCATTTTGCCCTGCGTAGGTACGAGGAGGCTATATTGAGTGACTAAGGTATGCAGCGTGTAGTAAAATACCCTGGCAATATTTAAAGGGGTTGTTAAGAATATACCATCAAAGTGAACAACTATCAATATAAATGGCCTCAATTTCGGACTTTGTTATGTGCATTGACCGAGAAAAAAACGATTGCAACTCATACCGGGCACACCAAGTTTATTATTTGTACATTATGCTCACGTCCCACTGGGGTAGGCAGATATAAGTCGCGGCACGAATCTCTAGCGCTGACCTCTCTTGCACATAATGTGCAAGACACTGGCCTCGATTCGGAGTGTACCACGACTAAACTAAACTAAATGTATTCCTGTCACTTTCTAAAATAAGATTAAGAAAAGAGACAGAAAACCAACAGCTGACTTTAGTCCTGTCAAAGTGACGTTAAACGCCCAAAAACGACTTAAATAAGATGGCGTACATTATGATGGCAACTTATTTTGCGCATTTAACGTCATTTTGACAGCACTAAAGTCAGCTGTTGGTTTTCTGTCTCTTTTCTTAATCTTATTTTAGAAAGTGACAGGAATACATTTAGTTTAGTTTAGTCGTGGTACACTCCGAATCGAGGCCACTATGCACTATTTTCGTAAGAAGAGGCAGAAGGTATAAGAGATTATGGAACGTATCATCTGCTACGATCCTGACTAAACCTATCTGACCTCTCTAGCCTCCTCCATATTCATTACTCCTTTAATGCTTGCTCGTCGGTTTCGGGTAGATCTGACCTAGCCCTTTAGTAACTAACAGACTATTCGATTAAAAAAGTAGCCTCGTCTAAATACACTCATTCGAGCGCTAGAGTATCGTGCCGCGAGGCGTGCGTACACAATATCTCTCGCCACATCAACATCATAATTTTAAAGCATTTCATTGCATTTAATCAAAGCCAATGGGCGTTTTCACATTAGACAATAGCGACACGATACCGACGCGATAATGACGTACAGATTATCTCATATACATTTAGTACTAAACGGTTTTTCTTTTATTTCACACTGTGGCTGTATCTTCAACGATATCGTCAGGATATCGGAGGGATAAGGAACGGTGACCTAGGTCACGGTGTTGCCAACCCTACACTGTTTAAAGTTGGTATAGTTTTATGCATCTTATAAATCCTCTTGTGTCAAAAATAACTTTAGCACATAGGCGATAAGATTATTTTATAGTCCCTACCTACCACAAACCACTACCAGTAACGCTTTATATACAGGGTGAAATTGATATCTAATGATATCAATAGCTATCGCATGATAGCTAATGCATCCTTTTAAACTAAGAGTCTGATCAAACTGAACAACTTTTACTATGGGAGCAAACCGATCGGAGCATAAAAAAATTAGCAGTTCCATACTAAACTGCAGCGTCTACTCGATTCAAATGTATGCAACAGCTGATTTTTTTTGCTCCAATCGGTTGGATTAGTCCAATGGTAAAAGTTGTCCAGTTTGATGGGTATGCAAATGATATCAATTTCACCCTGACCTACTCTACTAGGGTTGCCAACCCTACTATATAATACTAGTTGTTGCCCGCGACTTCGTCTGCGTTACCCGGATAAAAAACCCTATGTGTTAATCCAGGCCATGGTCTATCTGTATACCAAATTTCATCAAAATCCGTTCAGCAGTTTTTGCGTGAAAGCGGAACAAACATCCATCCATACTTACAAACTTTAGCGTTTATAATATAAGTAGTAATAGTATCCTACTGTATTAGGGGCCCTACTACTATAATTCTGAGAAAAATAAATAGTAGGCAAAACGACTATATTTTGATGAGCAAATAATTCCTAGAGAATTTAAATACAGGGTTATTTGTAATTCTACGTATTCCTTTCAGGACGTTAAAGGGCAGCCTACATGCAATTATGTGAACCCCCATATGTGGGGTCGGAAATTAAAAGTTTTCGAGATATTTAGAATTTAAGGTTTTTTACCAAAAACCCCAGTTTTTCACACGTTTTCTTAAATAAATAAAAATATGCTTATTCTTTGGCGTCGATTTGAAGTTTAATTCATAGCTAACACTTTTTCCGAGATTTTATCATAAATCAATGTCCGATCATACTGAGCAATTCAAAATAAATCAATAACAATGACGGTTAATTTTTGAAAAAAAAAATACAAAGTCTTGAAATCATGTGGTTTTTCTCAAAAAAATTGTATGAAAAAAAGTGTGTGTTTTACTGAAATAATTTTCTCGTTTTGTTAGCTTTCTAAAAAGGTATAAATGTTTTAGAAAAAAATGTAATTACAATGTCAAAAAAGGTTTTTTACTTAGTACGTTATACGTAGAGGCATCATTCTCTTGGAGAAAAATTTTACGTTTTTTTTTTGATAACATTATTTATTAATTTAAATCTACACATCTTACTCAGAGTGAACCCCTCGGTTCCGAACACATACACACAAGCACTTTCGTAGTTAATTTTTAGTTACTCTTGAAGTAAAGGTAAAATCTCATTACCTCCGCTGCGTTTATTATCCAAAGAATAAGCATATTTTTTTTTATTTAAGAAAAAGTGTGAAAAACTGGGGTTTTTGGTAAAAAATCTTAAATTACAAATATTTCGAAAACTATTAATTTCCGACCCCACATATGGGGGTTCACATAATTGCATTTAGGCTGCCCTTTAACGTCCTGACAGGAATACGTCGAATTACTAATAACCCTGTATGTTGGTACTTAGGTCCAACAAACAATTTTCTTTCTCTTCATCACATTTGTTCCATAAACAATTTTCTATTAAATCTACTACTGAAAAGTGACAACAAGTTTTCCTAACGTCAGATTTATAATTTTTTTTTGAAATTATATTATTTCTATACCTATCGAATCCAGCGACTTCTGCGTTTACAGGATGCATTATTTTCTATAAGGAATACGAAATAAAGAAATGATTGTTCCTTAAAAATAAGAACTTGGTATTCAAACCATAAAGTAGCAAAGAAATTTCTTTTTGAAAAATTTTTAATTAACAAATTCGACAAATACTATGCTTTTCCTTATTTTTCCCCGATCTACTATATTTTTTCGGGCACTAAAGCTCGAAATACTATATTTGGTCAAAAGTTGGAAACCCTCTACGTCTAAGGAGTATTTTGATTGAACTATTTATTCACTGCAACATTTGATACATGAATACAATTTTATAATAACAACTGTACTAAAAGCGCTATAACCTATCTAGAACATGACCTACTCAGAAAATGTCGTCAAAAAAGAAAAGGATAACATTCTAAATCGAAGTGCACAGAAAAAGACCTACGAGTAGGTCGCCGAAATGACATTTTCGAATACAGAATTTCTAGAAAAAACTACTAAAACAATTAAATCCTCGTTTTATTTGCCCTAAATTAACAAAAAAGTAGAGTTCTACTAAAAACGGTTACATTGTCTAGTTCCGATATCGATATCGTCATCGTCTAATATTATGATCAAACTCCCAATGAACGCAGGCAGACAGCTATTTTAGTTAAACTCAATAATTAACCCAACCCAGCTGTCAATGACAGACGAAAATATCTGTCTGTAACATGATGCGGTGCGGTGATTGGTTAATTTGAAGTACTTATTGGACCACACATCACATTACGTAAATTAGCTGGTTGAGTACTCTACATATAGATATACAGTATGTTTTCATATACGTTACATTCTTCAGAACTTTCACAATGAGACCATTATTAAAATCGCTAAAAAAACCCGACTGCATAAAAAAACTATTAATTGAAAAGAGAAAAACAAGCTTTATAATCACTAATCAGCTATAACAACACTAAGCAAATATAATTTGAATGTTATTAGGTAGGTATCGCAAACGGGGACAAAGAAGAATTATAAAACTTTTGTACGTACCTTTGGTTTGTCTCCGCCTGAAATACCTACCTAATAACATTCAAATTATATTTGCTTAGTGTTGTTACAACTGATTAGTGATTATAAAGCTTCTTTCCAGTTAATAGTTTTTTTATGCAGTCGGGTTTTTTGTTTTTGTAATAATTTATATTATTACATACTTTTTAGTCTTGTGTCGAAATGGTAGCATAAAAGTACTATAATATATATATATATTTGGAATTGTCTTTTTATAACTTTCATTTGATATCCATATTGCATTTTTTGACCTAAAAATTTTTTTTGTTCCCCCGCTTTTTTTAATTCGCAGACGCCATAAAAAAAAAATATAGCCACTAATAAATAAAATAATATAAACACTCTCACGATTTTTACAAATCTAACGACACCTCATACGTCAAAATCTATCAATCCGTTTAGGCTGTAGGGCGTACCAAAGAAATAGACATACAAACATACATACATACATACATACATACATACATACATACATACATACATACGCTCGAAAAACATAACCCTCCTTCTGGCACAGTCGGGTAAAAAGATCTGCTGCTGTTTTTTTCGCAATTGTGTATGTTGGTCCCATAATCCCTCCCGTTGTAAAAACGGTAAGATATAAGCGTCAAACTAGATGTGATTATAGAGCAAACTCAACAGTAAGTATAAAAAATAATAAAAACCGGCCAAGTATGAGTCGGTCTCGCTTTTTTATAAGTTAAAATAATTTATGTTGTGTGGTAGTGGTAGCACGGAACCCGCGGCGCGCGAGGAGTCGGTTCTTATAAAAATATTTATAGAATAACAATATTTTTAATGAGTCAATGCTTTCAGCTTTTATTTATCAAAAACTTGCTACGAGACAAACATGTCAAACGAGAAGTGGACACAGAGTTAATTGCATAAGTTTTCTGGTTTTCTGATTTTTGTACGGAACACTAAAATACTTCGCATATATAAAGAGTAAGCAATTACTTTTGATCGTCTCGTTAGTTTGGTAAAGGGTTCGCAATCTTTTTGCCTGTACTTTGATTTGAAATTCTACCATTTCTTTTGTGTCGTTTTCCAATTATTTCGAAATAATTTCTATAAACCTATACCACGGAATATATAAGAGTTTACCCTATACATACTTTGGCTGGGCTTGGTAAATTAATTTAAACAAAGGTTCAAAGTCTATCGTCTGATTTATGAATCGAAAAACTTTTTGGCGGAATCTTTTGTTCTTAGAGATATCCTTAGAAAAATGTCATCCAACCCATCCCCTTTTAATCCATCCCTTTTTAATAAATTCCTTCAATATCACTGCTACTAACAGTTTTCTAAAAGTTATTTTTAGTTTAGATTACATTCTAGCCTTCAAAAGAATCGTTTATACTTTTTTCGTTAGAGGGAGGTTACACGGTCAGTATTTCATCAGTCTGGTCCATCATTCTGAATGACGCCAGAATGACGCCAGAATGATGAGAGGGTTACACGATCAGTTTCCCATCAGTATTTCATCATTCTGGTCCATCAGCACATGATTAAATATCCCTACAGATCGCAAGCTTCATACTAAGCGGAAACTATAGGTATAATTAAAAATCTAATAAAATATGGTTAGACGCAGCCCTCGTGTTCATACCGCAACGGAACCGGTTCGCTCCAACCAAAGAAGTCCCTACGACAAAACCTTAATCCATTGAACTAAGGATCAAAATGGCGTGTATACGGGCTAGCGGCTATCACTCGTTCGTTAACACGTCACGCACACATCGCCGCGCTATTTATGGGTGTACTTACCTATAGTTTCCGCTTAGTATGAAGCTTCCGATCTGTAGGGATATTTAATCATGTGCCATCAGTCTGGTCAAACGTTGAATGACGCCAGAATGATGGAAGACTGCAGGGTTGCCAGACGTACGAGGTACTGACATCCCGGGATTTATTTCTCTTTTAAATTAAAAAAAATAACTTTTAAACTAAATAATTTTGAAAAGTTGATTTTTGCTATGCATGCGTTTACTATGCATCCAATTAGTTATGCATTCCCGCATTTCCATGGCATCCCGATAAATATTAAAAATAATAATTTTAAGAAGCCGCTTCCATAATTTTATTGCTAAAAATGATGTTTAGGTAACTATGATTCCGAATATCCGATCTCTAATTATTAGGCCCTAATTTTGTAACATAAATCATAGTGCAGTGTTAAAATTTTATTTAATTAAAGCCCCCACTATTCCCCACCTTAACAATTTTTCCCCATAAATTTCCCAAACGATTTCACTTCTCCAAATTTTCCCCAAAGGCCTAATTTTTCCCCAAAATCGCGTGAAAAACCCCCAATCTGGCAACCCCGACGGTGACTGACACCAGAATGATACGACCATCGGTTTACCATCAGTATACCATCATTCACAACGGAATGACAGTCTGGATGGATGGTTTACCATTATTCCATCAGTCCATCACTCTCCCATCATTCTCGCATCATTCTCCTGTCATTCAGACCAGACTGATGGACCAGAATGACGAAATACTGAACGTGTAACCGGGCTCTTAAAAGATTTCGTACGTTTTTTTTTTTAAATATATTTATTATCAGTTCCAAAAGTCCAGTCCTCTTCCAGCTCATACAATTATTATCATGTTTACCAATTATGTAGTACCTACGTTCCTACCTATGCAATGCACCCTCGGAGCATCAAAATTATTACCGCTTTCTTCTGTCAGGAAAACAGGCTTCGGTATCATAGATATTAAAAGGATGCCAATGATATAAATTTTTACCTGTGTAAAAATTGATATCGTTGGCATCCTTTTGCTGTGTAAAAAATAATTTACTTATTGTCTATGTGCACGACACTAGCGCCATCTAGCGCAACACGGCCCCGTGAATTATTTGTACATAAAATGTTAGGATAAAGTTTGTTATTTTATATTAAAATAAAGTAAAAACTAAATAAATGAGCAAAATTGTCGATATTAAAAATATTATAATACCTAATTGGCTGAAATTCCCATTCTTTGTTATACGAAATTCTCATAAAATTTTCACCCCCGTTTTCACACCTTTGGGGGTTGAATTGCGAAAAATCTTTTTTTTGTGAACACCTAGATAGCAATAAAAACATCCCTGCCAAATTTTAAGTATTAGTATTTGCTAGTTTCGATATTTGAGAATTGAATGAGTGTGCGGATTTGCATAGATTCAAGCAAATCTGACACAGCTTCGCCGGGAAAAGTACAAATTTCTGCCACAGCGTGCGCTGCGATCGACTTGACAGATCCCAACACCCACTTCGCACATAGCCAATAATAAAATAGATTAAAAATACTTTCCTTATAGAAAACGAGATACAAAAGATCAGGAATCGCGGAAACAATCTAAATATTAGTCAAAAATCTATCAATGTAGGTAATAGTACAAAAACAAGTCAACTGGGAAACTATAATCAACCCTACACATACTCTAAATGAAAATCATAACACCTTTAGCGGCCTGTTAAGTAAAATCCTAAATGAAAGTATTCCTAAAAAGCGACAAAAAATTCACACCGCAACAAAAACACGTTGGTTGACCACAGGACTAAAAAAGTCATGCAAACATAAAAGAAAATTAAAAATATTCGCATCCCAAAGTCAAATCATTAATGATTTCTATAAAAAATATGAAAAAATATTAAAGAAAACTGTAATTACGTCAAAAAAGATTCAAAACATAAAAAGACTGAAAACTTCCAATAACATTACAAAAACCATGTGGCAAATTCTTAAAGAAGAAACAAATAAAATACCAGATAAAAATAAACAAAACATAAAAATAAAAATTAATAACATTTTGATAGATAATCCGACAAAAGTTGCAAATTTATTCAATGACTTTTTTGTGTCGATCGGCCATTCAGATACAGAAACGACCAGCCCGGCTGGTGGCCGGAGCGTAATCATGCCCACCGAGAACTCGATGTTTTTAAGACCCGTAGATTATAAAGAAGTACAAAACATAATCAAAAACTTAAAAAATAAAAATAGTGCTGGCGTTGACGAAATTCCGCCATCTTTAATACGAAAATGTTCAAACGAACTCGCACCACCATTCCTAGAACTTATAAACCAATCTTTTGCAGAAGGCACTTTTCCAGATTTACTAAAAATATCAATTGTGAACCCGATACATAAGAAAGGCGATAAGACGGAACGTAACAATTATCGTCCCATAGCGTTACTGCCAACTGCCTCGAAGGTATTTGAAACAGCAATGTCAAGAAGATTATACTCGTTTTGCGAAAAGTTCAATGTTTTCGATGATAACCAAAATGGCTTTAGGAAGAATAGGTCAACCACATTAGCGATTTACAAATTCATACAATCAAATTTAAATATTATACTTAAAAGTCAGCACGCGATAGGAGTCCTACTAGATATGTCCAAAGCCTATGATAGAGTATCTTATGAAATACTTTTGAATAAGCTGTACGGGATAGGAGTAAGAGGAACAACACACAAATGGTTTAAGTCCTACCTTGAAAACCGATACCAATATGTGGAAATCATGAACTATGATCAGAAGAACGGCATTATACAGAAAGCGAAATCAGATAAGAAACATGTTAGAAACTCTATACCAGAAGGCAGCGTACTGGGATGTTTGATGTTCCTTATTTATATTAACGATGTTCCAAAAATAATTAATGCGGAATGTGTGTTGTTCGCAGACGATTTATCAATTTTAGTACCTTGTTATAGCAACATTCAATTCAAAGAAAAACTAGATAGCATAATGTCGGAAACTTGTAGTTGGTTAAAAGACCACAATCTAGAAATAAATAGCAAAAAAACAAAAATTATTGAATTCAGGCCTTACCAAAGAAACGCACTCCAAATTAATTACGATCTCAATAATACTAAACTAAACTGCGTAGAAACTGCAACATTACTAGGAATCGAAATAGACACTAACATCAATTGGAAAGTACATATTAAAAAAGTAGAAGCAAAGTTATCAAAATTTACATACGCACTATTTAAACTAAAAAAAACCACCGATTTCAAAACGTCGCTTTCTGCTTATTACGCTTACGCACAAGCATGGCTCAGCTATGGAGTGATCATGTGGGGAAATAGCACTGACGTGTCCAAACTGTTCATCTTACAAAAAAAGTGTATTCGGATTTTAGTTAACGTGGATCAAATGACTAGTTGCAGAGAATTTTTCATAAAACATAAAATATTAACACTAACCTCTCTATACATTTTAGAAAATGCAAAATTCGTAAGGAAAAATAAACATCTTTACATTACGATGAAAAGTACCGGCAGAAAGACTAGGTACACAAATAAATTGAAAGCCACCTTCTCGAAACTACAAATTTTTAGATCTGGTCCCTACTCAATGTCCATACAAATCTACAACGCAATCCCTGATAATATACAACAGGAAGATAACATTAATAAGTATATTCCTAAACTCAAGGAGTATCTAGTCCAGAAATGCTTTTACAATTTAGATGAATTTTTAAACCCCTGTACCTAAAATTATAAATAATTTAAATTTGTTATGCCTAGCTCTTAAGAATGTTTATGTAATTAATAATTAGCGCCATCAAATTGCAGTGCCCCACCGGGGTCCATATTGTGTTCTGAAACCTATTGTAAAAACTAATGTACCATATGGAAGCAATAAACAATTTGTATTTATTTGTATTTGTAGTAATCGTAATATTTACCTGTTTCAAAGCAAATCACTGAAAAAAATGTTTTGTTAAATATAACCAAACTTTAGTGATTTCCAAACTGTTTTGTAGCTTTATAGCCGAATGTTTGTTTATATACTACAAAACAGTTTGGAAATCACTAAAGTTTGATTATATTTAACAAAGCATTTTTTCAGTGTAAATTATACGCTATTCTGTATTCTAATGGTAGGCATAGATTAGTATCAGGAAGATAGAATGATTCACGAGGAAGATTTGAGTTATAATGTGGTACCCGTGGCCGTGCCACGAAGCCGTTGCGGTAGGTACGCTGGCGTTTTCTATATTGATTTTTTACTAATATACAACGTGTTAATGAATTAACGCAAAACTAGAAAGTAGTTTGTTTAGAATCGAGAGCAGAATCGAATTATCATGGTTTCAACATAGGTAATATTTTTCAAAATTTCAAATAATTTTTTCGTAACATTTAAAATTTAATAAACCCGATGTCAACCCATCCCACGGGCACACTCACCCTACTTACTACCAAAACAAGATTATTCAAATGTATCCATGAGTACGTTAGTGCTTTCATTCATTGTTGAAATGATAACAAAACATTTTTGCCTCTGAACTTAAAATGCGAATAACTTAAATTTTAACTATCAAAATAATTAAATTATTGTTTCAATCTAATTCTTTTGTTATAAATCAGTTGGGGTGTATGAGGTTTTGCGTTAATTTATTAACACGTTGTATAGACTGTTTTCGCGATTCCTGATCTTTTGTATCTCGTTTTCTATAAGGAAAGTATTTTTAATCGATTTTGACGGCCCGGTAGCACAGTCAGTAGTGAACCTGCCTGCTGTGCCGAGGGTCGCGGGTTCGAATCCCGTAAGGGACAAATATTTGTATGATGAATATGAATATTTGTACCCGAGTCATGGATGTTTGTATTTATATATGTATTGTATATCGTTGTCTAGTCATCATAATACAAGTCCAGGCTAGATTCTGGTACTTTAAATGTGACTAGATAATTTGTGTGACATTGTCCAAGATATTTATTTATTATTTATTTATTTATTATTATAAGCACATTTTTATACAGCGCCCTGTGTAAAAATTTATATCATTGGCATCCTTTTAACCTAAGAGTCTACCCAATTACCCATCAAACAGAACAACTTTTACTATGGGAGCAAACCGATCGTGAAAGTATGGGGAAATACAGAGGAATACAGATGAAGCCCATGGATAGGCAGTGGACTACTTTGTTTTAAATTAGGTAGACATGTGTAAAATTTTACAGAAAAAACAGCCAAGTGAGAGTCGGTACTAGGTGGTCCGTATTACCAGCTGTTTATATACGGTTAAAATATCCAAACGAAAATGCTGAAATTCTTTTTCATTTTGCTTGCGTAGTTTCTACCCCATCAGGGCACGGGCGTGCTCATAGTCGGGTGATCAAACGAAGACTGTCGCGTAATTAGTTCCCTTTATTCGTTTTGGTGCACTTTTGGTTGCGGACCCAACGTCCAGTAGTTGGTAAGTCAATGCACGTAGGTAATAACTAGTGCAGCGGAAGCGGGGGGAATGCATGCCCTCATGCCATGCATGAGGGCAGAGCGCAGGACCGACCGGTCGTTGTGGCGTTCCTTGGGGGAGGCCTATGTCCAGCTGTGGACGTCCATCGGCTGACATGATGATGAAGTAATAACCAAAATGTGAGTAGATATGAACGGAAAACAAAATGGTCAACTTTGTCCATAAAGATAGTATATTCAATCCCTCGTAAATCTTGTTTTGGATGCGGCCCGCTAAAAACCCTAAGAACCAATGAATATTATAATGTGTGACCCCACTTACCATACTACACGTTCCTTTAACAAGCTGAGAATAAATCCAATCCCTTTTTGTGCGGCGAAAATACGTCTTTGGGCGTTTTCGCAATTTTGTGAACCGTAAGAAAATATGCCGTTTATATATGGGATAGTAGGGTTGAATTTAGCTTGGGAAGACCCGATCTGAGAATATTTCTTGAATATAGAATGGAATGAGGTAAGTATTATACTTGTTTTGTCGCATATAAAAGAACAAACGAGTGTTTTGGTGATGTTTGGGAACACCTGAAGATATTAACGTGTTGTACCTAGCATGTATAAATTTATAAACGGTGAATAGAATAGGTACTGTATTGTATTTGTGTTTTTGTACGATACGAATATCGAACATTTGCATGCCAAACATTTTGTTACCATTTTGTTTAATCCGTCCTATAAGAACAAGGACGCGTCTCTCCTAGATCTTTACTCTTAGAATCCGTCAGGATTATACATTTTCTTTGATCATCTTTGTGGAGGAATGTGTCAGAAAGTGAAAGCTTAGACTGTGTCTTTTGTAGAAAGCGTAGGTAGAAAAGAGTTGTTCGTCTATCGTGTCTTTTGAATATTTGAAACATATTAGGTACTTTTTGAGTTACCCGGAGAAAAATTCTAGAATAGAACAAAAATTTTATGGAAAAATATTTATTTTTCTCTCTTTTCAAATAAGAGTAGCACAATAGGATAGGATGGAGTGGTTTTGTAAACCTTTTGTAGGTATACAGGGTGTAACAAAACACCCTATTAATACTTAATTATACTTACTATGGAGCCAACACCGAGAAAAAATAAAAAAATCAGCTGTCCCATACATTTGAGTCAAACCGATACTTCAGTTTTGTATGCAACAGCACTTTTTTGTTTTGCGATTTCGAAGTTTGCTCCATAGTGAAAGTTGTTCAGTTTAATGGTCTGAAGCACCCCCTTAAGTATTATTAGGGTGTTTTGTTACACCCTGTAGGTATACAGAGTGTAAGGAAAAGTATCACTAACCCAAAGAGTAATTAATATAAGTATATTAGAAAAGAGAACCCACTCGTGGCAACATTATGCATCCACCTTATGTCAAATTGAAGGCTAGCTAGCGCCATCTGTTTTTCTCTGAAAATAATTCTACCTATACTATACATACCTACTTATATATATACTTATATACTCATACCGTTGTTTGAATCCTAGTTTTCGTTCAATACCGCACCGATCGAGTGAAATTTCAGTATCCTTACTATTCCTGTAATCTGTACATTGGTAAGAGAACAACTGAAACTCCAGAACATCACTAAATCGGCACAAAATTGAACAAAAACTTCAAACAACACGCACATTACCCAAGGTAGGTCGCCATTTTGTAAAGTCAATTTGACATTGGCATAGACAATATAATCTTTTTTTTTCATAGTAAAAGATATATTTAACAGATGGCAGCACATTCTATGCAAACTGAATCGGAAAAACCACCAAAAGGCAAATGTCCTCCGCCTGCACTAACCTTTAAACCACATTCTCTACCCATCATACTGAACAACTTTTATTATGGGAGCAAACATATCGGAGCAAAAAAAAATCTGCTGTTGCATACGTTTGAGTCGAGTAGGTAGGTATTACAGTTTAGTATGGAACAGCTGAATTTTTTTTTGCTATGAGAGGTTTCCTCCCATAATAAAAGTTGTTCAGTTAAATGGACGTGATTTGAGAGTATGTGGTGCAAAGGTTGATGATACTTTTCCTTACACCCTGTATAGTAGAAAATTGACGAATACTAGAAAATTCGTTGTTATACTTAAATCGAATTATGGTATATTTAACTAAAATCTACTCGATACTTAGTAAAGTCTGCTAAAATAAAGTTTTTTATATTTTTCTCCGTGTAACATAGGTATTAATGATTAATTTTTAATAAAGATTAAATCTTTTGCCCAATAATGGGACGAAGCAGTTGTTTAAAAAGGTTAATTAAAGCGGCACCGTGTCGGTCACACAGAGCCCGGGGCTCCCGAGCCGGATGGTAACTAGATAATAAAACCGGTCAAGTGCGAGTCGGGCTACTCGCGCACCGAGGGTTCCGTATAGGGTTGCCAACCCTACTATATAATATAGTATCCTACTATATTAGGAGCCCTACTACTATAATTCTGAGGAAAATATATAGCAGGCAAAACTACTATATTTCGAAGAGCAAATAATTTATAGAGAATTTAAATACTTATTAAATTGATACGTTGGGTTGGGCCCAATAAAAATGCCCAAAAACTTAACATTATTTTTTAACAATTTCTCTTTCTTCATCACATTTGTTCCATTTGATTTAGACTGGACCATGTACAATTGTATAATACTTCCTATACAATTTTTTAATAAATCTACTGCTGAAAAATATCAAAAAGTTTTCCTTAAGTCTGATTTATATCTAAGTTTTAATATTTATCTTATTTCTCTATCGATTCCAGCAACTTCTGCGTTTCGACGAATACGAAATGGGGAGATGATTGAAGAATAAAAACTTGGTATTAGTATTTAGTGGTAAAAGTAGCAAAAAAAAACCTTTTTGATATTTTAATTTTAAAGTTCTTAAAATACTATATATTTTCTTATTTTTCCCCGACCAACTATATTTTTTCGGGCTCTCGGCTCGAACTACTATATTTGTTCAAAAAAAAGTTGGCAACCCTAGTTCCGTACCACACGACCACAGAACACAACATTATTAACTTAAAAAAAAAACTTTGTTTGTCCGGGACCTTTAGCGCAAGACCGACTCACACTTGGCCGGTTGTTAGTATTTGTTGTTATTCTGTAGAGTTTGTTCTATAATCACACTAAGTTTGACGCTTGTATGTATTACCGTTTTTACGATAGAGCGTGAAGAAAAAACGTTGATAAAAACTAGTTTCTTGTTGAAAACCCTTAATTTTGAATTTTTTGACATTTTTATTATTTGTTAACAAATAAAATAAATAAAATAAATAAATAACGCTTACAGGCACATACATTGTAATGATCCCAAGTTAAGCACTGTACGCTTTTTAATATGGTAACCATACAACAACGGCACGAACATATAACATCCATGACCGAACCGCGGGATTCGAACCCAGGACCCTGGTTTGGCAGTCCGGCGTGGTAACCATTACACCAACCGGGTCGTCAATCCGCCGTAATAACGCATAATCTGAGAAAATTTCAACTATCTAGCTATTACGGTTCAAAAGTTACAGCCCTAAAATAGGTAGGACAGACGGACGGACGGACAGATGGACAGACGGACAGACGGACAGACGGACGGACGGACGGACAACGTAGGCTTAGTAATAGGGTCCGGTTTTCACCCTTTGGGTACGGAACCCTAAAAACGCAAAATCGAACAATGTAAAAATTCACGTTCCGACGCATCGCGTTGCCGCCTAGAATCAATAAAGTTGTTAAAAATTATTTATTTTCAGGATTTGTAAAGTGTTTTGTTCGTGTTTTTTTTTGTAAAGTCCACGCACTTTATTTATCAAAATCGTTTGTTTCGCAATCGAATCTAGGCATAACATACGGCTTTTGCACATACTTAAACATTAAATAGTAGATTGTTAACCAAGGGATGAAAGTGACCCATTTCACACGAGATGGTTGGCGCCCCGAACCAAAGGTGAGGGGCGCCCATAGTTCGAGTGTGAAATGGGTACTTTCACCCGAGTTAAACACTCTGCTTTTCATCACGATTACGAGGAAATTAACCAAAAACCAGATAATGAAAAATCAATTTCTGAATCGCTATTAGCTCGATGTTGGCTCGATGAATTCATTTTAGGCTGCGTTTCAAAACGTTTGAAAATCACTCGGGTACCAATACGAAGTAGAAAAAAAACATAGGAATATAGTGGATGCTAGAGTGAGACAAATATACTTCCCTAGTGATTTTTACACGTTTTGAAACGGATCCGCAAAATTAGCAACATGTGCTTTCCCTCCCTTTTTTTCTTTTTTGCGCTAGGCTGCGTTCCGAACCTACGCCCCAGGTGCACCCCGAGTGCAACTTTTCACACTAACGCCGTTCAGGAGTGCGATTTTTTGAACATCGTACGAGCGACTCGGCAGTAGAAAATGTCATAATTACTATGGAGATTATGCATCTTTTTACTGCCGATTCGCTCGTATGATGTTCAAAAATCGCACTTCAGAGCCTCTGTGAAAAACGTTCTACCATAGAGCAAGTTGAAAAAACAACCGCACCCAAAGTTCGTGAACGCAGCCCAACTTTTTTTTAAACATTTTTTTTAAATTAGGTACTTTTTCTTCACGCAGAAAACAAAATTTGTATAATTTATACAAAAGTATTGAAATGTTACTAATTATTGTTATTATTACTAAATTCCAATAATTTTTGTTCATAATAATTATTAAAGTTAAGAATTTTAATATAATGTTATCGAAGTGTGGCTGTATAGGTTTCTGCCTTTGCTCAGTATAGATAGAGTGAGTAGAGAGGATTGCATGTATAGACGTAGATTTTTTTTTAAATTACTTTTCCGCCCTAGGGAAGAAATGTATCAACCTGCTTCTTAGATAAACAATGACCTACTTTCAGAGTATGAGTGATGAAATAGTTATTTGTTATGCAGGCTGCAAAGTTGCTTTTTGGCGCGAGTACTTGTATTGAAACCTGAGCAAGCGAAGGATTCTAGGATTGAACCACGAGCGAAGCGAGTGGTTCAAATATAGAATCCTAAGCGTCGCGAAGGTTACAAAAGTACGAGACGCAGAATAACTTTGCTGCCGAGCGAAACACACAACTTTTCACCTCACTACAGCGAGGAAAATTTCAATGCACCAACCTCATTTTTAGAATAATCGCACTGGCCAGCACGAAAATGGCATGAAAAAAAACTTGTTTAGGCTGTTTTTCTTTATTGAATAGAAAGATTCGAATTTTAAAAACTCTTTCCACGCTAGCGGATAAAATGCACTTTTGCACTCAGATTTCGAATGACAAACAGAATCTTTCCGAGCTTGTGAGGTGAAAAAGAAATTGCTTCTCATCTCATGCTCGATGTTCAATGTTGCCACAGATTACTAAATAGTTACTATTGATACATACAGAGTGTAAAATTTAATGCGTTACAATATCAAAGAGCTTGCTTCAGACCATCAACATGAACATCTTTCGTGACGGAATCAAAATCATGAAGAAAAACTGCTGTTCCATGGAAAACGTCAAATGGCTACTCGACCCAAAAGTATAGAACAAATGATTTAATTTTCGTGATTTCGATGTTGGCTCCATAGTGAAAGTTGTTCGGTTTGATGGCCTGAAGCACTCAGTTCACATAACGCATTTTCTTTTACACCCTGTATATCTCATCTATTGTTGTGACCACGGTCCTTATACAGCCTTACTTTGTTTAGTTAATTCAGTCTTTTGATTTGCCTAAATGAGAAAGTACCAAAATCTGGCATTCGGAACCAAGTTGGTTTAGGATAAACCATAGATTTATATATTACTAGCGTAAGGATAGGCCCGTCAGAATATTTCAAAGAGAATATAATCACTACGTTTTAAGAGACGGGACTCCTTGGAGCAAAATAATCGTAAAAAACGTCAACTTGTATGACTTGAAGCTACCATTCCATAGCCAACATAGAGCAACATGTTGCCAATATTGAAAACAAAATGACAGTGCAAAGTAGTGATGTGCTGTGAATATTTAACGATATCGATAGTTGCAGAAAAAAAAAATTGCCATATGATATTGATATTTAAAAATTGCAGATTTTTTTAGTGATGGATTGATGTTAATCCAATCACTAGAATAAAACAAACAATTAGCCACCTACTAATAAGTCTGGGACTGTCTTGAGATAAAGAAAAGACATTCGTAGGTATTAATAATTATAATTAATTTACATAAAATTATACCACATTGAAATAATAGGTTAGATTGGCTATCCTAACTGTTATGAAACTCTTAAAGAAGACTCTATGTACATTTAAGATATTTTATTTTATTTTATTTTATTTTATTTAATATGGCACACCAACAGTATACATATTTAAACATTTACAATAACATAGGAACGCTAAAAATCAATTTCTAATACACACACATATAACAGGCGCACACAGCATTGGCCAGTAACACAAGTAATCTACAAATATATATAAATCAATACAATATCTTACAATATAGAAAATTTCAACATTCAAACCATCACCGCAAACGAGTGAGGATTGCGGTGCGTTCCTGCACAAAATGTGCGTTATGATATCATAAATAATTAAAACTAATAATTCTGGGCTGTAAAATAAATAATGTGTGGTATAAGACCCAAAACGAGTTACTTTTAATGACTTTTGTACAGTTAATTTTTTGAAACTTTAAAGTTAAATATCTCCGAAACGTTACACCGCAGGAAATTTTTTTTTGCATAACAATGTAAGGTAATATTCACCCTAAAATACCCACAACATTTGGTACCTGGCCGCTTAAAAAAAAGACGCCAATATTAGCCGTACCCCATTTGTTTTTTTTTTTAAATGTTTATTCATTTTAGGAAAACTTACGGACTAATTACAGGATAGTATGCAGTGAGCCGTATGGATATGGAATGGCAGTTGGTTTCAATTTTGTCATTTTTTATGAAAATCTTCCAGGCAGGAAATGTTTCTCGCAAATAATAATTGGTTCATTTTTCGATTGGTATGTAGGTACGCTAGATCTTCATTTCCAGTAACTTGAACCCATTTTTTGCATCTGAAAATAAAACATGTATACAAAAGTGTAATCTTATCATATATTATCATCAAAAATATGATGGATGATTTTTGTATGGTGGATGTTCTGATGTTTCAGAATATCTCTGACTACCTCCTCGGGGAGCATAGTCGTTCGTATCCGTATGCGTCTGCATGTATGTATCAACAATTATATCGATATCGACATTTCTCCAAATCCCTCACTTCTTTACAAATACTTCCCGCTCTTTACGAAAATGATTGCCTAAATATAAACCTGGGCTAATAAATAGGATAAATTTATGCTTACCGAGCTTCATCCAGTGGAAATCTTGCTATGAAGTTACGTTTTTTACCATCCTTTCTTTCCGACCATTCACAGCATATTTCGCATTTCTAGTACTTAATTTTAAGCTTTTATGGTGCAATATCACGTAATACACTGAATTTACTTGTGTTTTATGTTTTATATTCACGTTTATTTATTAATTCTAAATATAATAAACACCCAAAAACATTTTAAATAATTTAGACAGAGTCTGTTTCATAACGTGTGAAAAACATCTGAATTACGTCACGTGACATTTCATGAAAGAGAGGGTCAAGAAAAGAGACGAATATAGACGCCCATTCAAGTTCTACCACATCCCATACATTTTCTCGCATCTATGCAGTTGCGATAGACTGGAATATTTTACAAAAACCTTCTTCATAGAAACAAAAATTTGCACCATCTGTCATACATAACTCGTATACGAACTATATCGTGTCATATAAAAAAAAACATTCGGACGTTGAAGTAAGCGGACGTGCACTTTTTAATAAAAACAATCATTATTAATTATTCAATTAGTGTGACCTACTTTTGTGATGTGCTTGTGCGGTGTTTGTACTTGAAATAGACAGATATGTTTTGACTGATACAAGTGCATAATTATTAAAACTATATTATGGAAGATAGTCCTTTTAATCGAAGTGGCAGGACACGCCGCTCCCCCCCGCCCTCTCCTGCTCCAAGAAACACTCATGAGAATGTAGGACCTATGGAAATTGTGACGACTCAGGAAATACAAAGCTGGATGACCTCTATTGAACAGTGTCTAAGTGATATTTGGGTCAGTGGGTCATTTTCGGGGATTTGTACTATAGCTAGTGAGGGAAAGCTTAACTCGGAACATAAGTTAAGAATTCATAATTTGTGCCGTAAAGTAGGTCATGGAACATCGCAAATGGCTGTGCAGTACCAATCCCTAAAGCATAAAGCCCTGCAAGCTCAGCTATCTATACAGACCTTCAAAGAAAATGATGAGCTAGCTGAACGACTCACTGAATTTAAGCAGACCATTCAGGAGACCTATAACAAGTCCAAGGAAACCACGTCTTTTGCGGATATGATAAAGAAAGGAACTAACAATTTTCTTCGCCCTAACGCTCTCTCCTCTGTAGCTGTATATCCCAGTGACAAGCAACAATCAAGCGATGACACGAAAACTATAGTCCAAAAAATGATCTGTCCTGAGGAGATGAAACTGCATGTACGAGGGTTGCGTAAAACCAAAAATGGAGGAGTAATTATTAGTACGGACAAGAAAGGGGACATTGAAAAACTTAAGAACACACTTAATCAATCTACATGTGGACTAACAGTAGATGAGCACTCTAAGCGAAGACCAAGGATCACAGTAATGGGAGTTCCCACATCCTTATCGGAAATCGAGGTATTCAAATGCATATACGAGCAAAATCTAGCCGAAAAAATGCCCTCCCTACTACGGGAATCCTTTTTGACCTCAATTAAGCTAAGCCACAAATCTGGCAAAAAGAATATTGACTCCTGCAATTACATCATAGAGGTTCCTGCCGATATCCGCAAAGCCCTTATCACGGAAGACAGAATATTCATCAACTGGTCGTCATGCCCTGTGAGAGACTTTACTCTAGTAACAAGATGTTACAGTTGTCAGCAATACGGTCACGCTGCCAAGACCTGCAAAGAACAGAAACCAACGTGCGGCCACTGTGGCGAACTAGGTCACCAGATCGCCGACTGCGCTAAAAGATCGGAGTCGCCAAAATGTGCAACATGCCTGAGATATAAAAAACCTAGTAACCACAAAACAGGTGACATAGATTGTCCGGGCAAAAAAATTGCTGAGTACAGATACATTAACTCTATCGATTATGAAGGCGCCTAAGACTTTCTTTTTTACATTAATTTTCATTTTATTTGTAGCTTAATTTACTTTTGTTATTATGATTATGTATGACATTATGAAAATTTATTTTTGATATTAAAATAAAATACAACACGCACAACATACCTAATATTTATAGAAATGTATACTTACTCCATGAATAAATTGTAATATAATTATGAATAAATTAGCACTTTTAGTATGTAAACATCGTAAGCGACCGATGGCCACTTACACAAGCGTCTTTGTATTTGTATACTTAGATAGCTTAGCTTGGTCACCGGTACGCTTAGCCTTAGGATAAATTACACCTAAGTAGCATAAATCTACATCTACATCTACACTAATATTATAAAGAGGAAAGATTTGTACCTATTTTTGTATGTTTGTATGTTTGTAATGAATAGGCTCAAAAAGTACAGGGCCGATTTAAAAAATTCTTTCACCAATAGAATGCTACATTCTTCCAATTTGACATAGGCTACATTTCATTTTGAAAAAAATTAGGGATCCTTGGTAAAATTTGAACAATGTAACCGAAGGTGTAGAAAAATGAGTCTTAAAAAAAAAAAAAATTGTCTACCCCGTGCGAAGCCGGGACGGGCTGCTAGTCTATAATAATAAGTTCCCAAACTGTATTTTATTGTGTTTTATGTTTTTGATATGAATAAAAGATTTTTTTTATTTTTTTATTATATATTTGTAGTGCTCTAAATTGTCATTTTTCCTTGCATTTTAGAGCCAACGAACTGGGGACAATAGTCAAGCTCATAGACCATGTCCTTACGCTAGTAATATATATGTCTTTGGGATAAACGCTTCAATCATGCTTCAACCAGAGGACTGTGTACAGTGCAACAATTTAAACCGTGTAGAATGAACCATGCGCTCTATAATTACATGGAGTTGGGTAGACAGTTTGACAAAGTGGAAGGGTAGGAGAGATCATTTAGATCGTATTTCGATTTGGGCTAATTAAGTACCAATATGCAAAGTCGGATTTTGTGACCTAAACATGCCTAAACATGAACTTACAATTTTGTTCACTCGTTTTCGGTTTTTCGTCGTCATCAAATTATTTTTATGCTTGAAACAATATTGGCTAAAATAGTCACAAAATTTTGAAAAAAATTGATAAGTAATAACTAAAAGAAATTAAAATGCAGCCGACTTTTCAAATAGCCCAAATAATGAGGGATTTTCCAAAAGCAAAAAAAAAACTAAATTTCTCGATAGATGGCGTTGACAAGAGAGGGGTCGATTAGGTATGACCAATATACTGACCGCGCGCAGGGTGAATAATGTATAACGTAGCGCGACCACCTTATTTTGGTTATGCTTAGCTTGATGTGTCGCCGTGTGTACAAACAAACCCTTTCTTATTGTTGTTGGTTTATTATTAACTATCTGCGGGGCTAGTATGCCAACCCAGGATAGCGTGATATATTGCTATCACGCTTCCGCTCTCTTTCTATTTTCGCGCGAACGAACAAGCTGAAAGATTTAACAGATGGATGGATGTCGCAATCGTGGGTTGGCGTGTGTAAGTACTACCCCCGCTGTTGATGAAGCTGCTGCTGCTGCTGTTACTGTTGTTGATTACAAGTTCCCGGTTTATTTTTGTTGAAAGTCTCATTTTCTGTTAAGCCGGGTCCGCTGCGTCATGTTTTCGTGTTTGCTAACATCCATATTATTTTATCTTTGGCTTACATCGTATCGGCTTTAGGTTTTTGTAGTTTGTTATTGTTTCTCTTGTATTGTTCGTATATTCAAAATGGATACAAAGCCCATACAGCCACGTCCGATACTTGATTCGTTGTTGACAGACAATAACACCGAGATTGTTAATAATAAACCGACAATAATATCAAAGGGTTTGTTTTGTACTGCGCCTTTTTATTAATAACTAGCGGCCCGTCCCGGCTTCGCACGGGTGGACGTCTAATCTTTTCTAGCAATAAATATAGCCTATGTTACTCAGGGTGAATGCAGCTTTCTAATGGTGAAAGAATTTTTTAAATCAGCCCAGTACTTTTTGTGCCTATTCATTACAAACATACAAACATACAAAAATAGGTACAAATCTTTCCTCTTTATAATATTAGTGTAGACATTCATAAATATATTTGCTCATACCTAATCGACCCCTCTCTGTTCAACGCCATCAGCTATCGAGAAATTATGATCTAGTTTTTTTTTTCTCTGGAAAATCCCTCAATATGTTTTAAATTATATTTCCTAACCACCATTCTTCTTTGACCAACCGTCGGCGTCTGCCTAACACTGCCTAACACCTTGTGTATACACACATAATCATATCATATAGGGTGGAACTTTCAAGGTGTGTATTATTTACGGAGGTGTTTATGTTCCTTAAACTGGTTACGGCTCACAGAAATTTAAATGAATTTCATAATAGGCCACTCCGCCACTATTTGTCACATTGTCACAGAATAGGTAATAGTATACATTGTTCTGTCTGTGATGGACGCCGCCCAGCGCGAGCGAGGCGAGTGGAGCGTGGTGGAGCCATAGAATAACTATAATCCGTGCTGCTAGTTTTTTAACATGGGTCATTGATGATAACCACTATAAATTGATAATTATTCTTATGGTGGAGCGGCCCATGCGCGCGTCACAGGTCACAGAGCACACATTCTAATGCCGTAGTATAGGTTAATATGATACAGAAAAAATCGGTTACGTATTATAGTTTTTATTTTAATCATGATTTTAATTAATTATTTGTAATAAATAAATTATCATAAGTCATCTCAACAAATATTGCACACCTTAAAAGTTACACCCTGTGTAGGTCGAGACGTACCTAATTTGTTTATAAAGTTTATGAAAAAAATATAATTAGTCTAGACTCAAGACTAAATTATAATATAACTATTTATTCGTGACTTGAGTACCTAGTAGGATAGATACTCTTTCTTATACTGTGACTTGAGCGAGAAATTCGATGTTGCTATTCATAATAGGTCCTAAAACAAAAGAATACGAAAAATAATGGCTCTCGAGTCTGTTTTGAATTTGAAGACAAAAGCTTCGAGAATATTTAAAGATATACATATAAGAATTATAAGACAAACGTAATTTGAGAAAATAACGAGTACTATAATAGGTATGTATTATTTCTTTCTCATTGTCATAGAAACTAACAATAATTTTGTATGAATTAACTTTAAAATGTAATTGATGTATCAATCTTGATACAAAATATTCGTAACCAATCCAATCACAACAATCATACCTATACCTACAATTATAATAAAATTGTAAAACTGCCGTGGATAATATTGACGATAGTATTGACAACTACGAGTAAGTCAGAACTTAGGCTTCAATATATTATCCTAAGTTATAAGAAGAAATTATATTTTATGTTGTTATAAAATATTTTATGTATAAATAAATTTCAGGGCTGACCATTGAACTAGGCACCCATTTATAGCTCACTTCTTTTGTCGTTGAAGTCAAAAACCAAGGCATATATCATAATATTGAACTTGGCTCTGATTTCACATTTATGTTTTTGATGGGATATATACTTTTTGTTCTGGTAGGCGTAGTGTGGGACGCCCTACTGCCCGCTGGACAGACGACCTAAAAAAGGTAGCGGCGAGCGACTGGATGAGGAAGGTCGAGGACAGAGTTTTGTGGCGCGCCTTGGGAGAGGCCTATGTTCAGCAGTGGACGATGATAGGCTGATGATGATGATGATGATACTTTTTGTTCAGAATAATTTAATAGTTTCTGATTTATTCCTTCGTATTCACCCAACTACCTATCTGGATGCCAAATTTTAACTTTCTAGGTCATCTGGAACTGCGTTAGAGTTTTGCTCTATAGGTCAGTCAGTGATAAAAATGACGAAGTAACCGTTTGATTTGAGGTGAGTGCTGCTGCTTCACGGCCGTCGTAAAATAGTTTTTGAGTTATGAGGGGGTCAAAAGTGGCTCCAAATGTTTCGTGTAATATTACACACGGTGCTGCTCGCCAGTTCTGTTGGCTTGAACTTGGCTTGACACGCTGCCGCGTTTCTAGATTAGATAACGCATATGGTCTCTGAATTATGTAGAACCCATGGTACAATAATATACTGCGCCTGGTATTCTCTTCCGACCACGTGACTGACACAAGCCTACGTCATCATACCCTTTTACCATGTTTAGCGGCCATTTTTTTGTGACGTAGGCTTGTGTCACTCTGGGAATAGAAGACCTTGTTTTTTTAGACTATGTGTAGAACCCAAGCTTTTGTTTTACATCCTACGAGCTTTTGCCCGCGACTTCGTCCGCACCACCGTCTCCGGTTCCCGTCCTCGTAGTCTTCATCATCAGCTTATATATACGTCCCACTGCAGGATACAGCACAGGCCTATCCTCAGGGGGGGCGTATGGGCGTCAGTCCACCACGCGTGCCCATTACGTACCTATTGGTGGACTACACATAAGCATCAGAATTTCTTCTTCAGCCTATGCAGGTTTCCTCACAATGCTTTCGTTTACCATTTGAGAGCAGTCAGAATTACCTACATAAGTTACAAACATTCATCGGTCCTCGTAGTGAAATAATCTTTAGTTTATAAACACCAAAAATTTCGCAGATTTTTTTCTGTTTGCCTGTTTGTGTTGATGAAACTTTTTAAGTTGAAAGTTTATGACTGGAATTAAAAACTACTATTTTATCTCGCTATGTGATGACGCGAACCGGTGCGGAAAAAGTCGCGAGCAAACTCTAGTCTATCTAAACTATTATAAAAGTGTAACAGAAGTGTGTCTGTACATTGAAGATATTTACAAAAAAAAAATACGACATCGTTTTTACCTGTCCTTGATTCCAAATCACCAATTTTTGGATTTTTTGTTAGTCTGTTTGTTTGTTTGTTTATTTGTTAGTTTGTTTGTTTGGGTGTTTGTTTGTTCGAGTATCACGCAAAAACTACTAAACCGATTTTGATGAAACTTTTTTTGTTTGATAGCTTATCAGCTGTCTTAAAATCTGGTATATAATTTATGCGGACGACGGCGCGGTTAAAAGCTCGGTAAAGAATAAAACTATAGGTAGGCTTCCTTGGTCGCAACAAAACTAAAATTCAGGCAGCAATAAATAATCTGTTGAGCATCAAATCACTGTTTATAATCCTTAAAGCCTTAATAATAATAATGATTATATTGCAGTGGCAGCCAGGCTGTCCTGGTGATTGACAATTTCGCACATAATACGTTCTACGTTCCACGCAACATCAAATTGATCGCCGGAACGTGCTATAGTCGTGGCATGTTCATTACCGCACACCGTTTTCAATAGTGATTCTATTGAAACGTCAGAGACATTATCGGTTAGTATTTGAATGGTAAATTATCTAAAAAACTCTCTCTAATTTCGATGTATCGAGCGCAAGGCCACAGCATAGAAAGAGTATCTAGTAGGTAAATAATAGCAAAGGCAGCCGACTAGAGTGGGGGCTTTTATTAATTTTATGTTTGCATTCGTTATGATCTTATGATTTAGTATTATAATAACTAGACTTTAAGCTAGAAAATTCGAACAACCATAAAGGTTAGGCTTCTAATTATTCTTTATAGTGGGCTAATATTGTTATTGAAACGACTCTAACGATTTTGGATACAATTTTGTATTTAAGATAATGTTTTACTTTGGCTTGACAGGTAGGTCGCATGCATAATAATACATCAGTCTCAAATATAGAAGGTGTTGGAAAAACCTTTTTGTGTGAAAACTGATTTTCTCAGGAAATATCTAGATAAACTTGGAAGACACCGAAAGCTCGGTTACGAGTATAAACTGTGTAAGGAAATAATATAGTCCAAGCAAAAGGATTGCGTCACAGCATAGATATATTATAATATATGTGTCACACTGAAAAAAAAGTTGGCCGTCACGGGACGCCCGGCAGAAGTGAAACTTCCGCAGCTGTCTAAGTTAAATTCCGAACTTCCTTCACACGAAAAGGTTGTGGCTTCGAATTTCAAATCCCTCCCAAAAAAAATGTCACTTCAATAAAAGTTTCACTTCAAAATTGTTCCAAACTATTTGAACCGTAGGAAGAGCGAAAAATTCTTCGTCTATGATTTGAACAGTATGGAAGTCACTAGAGTTTAGTTATATTCATCAAAACATTTCTTCAGTACAGTTATCAAGTTATAAAGTGGGTGTCGCACCGATGTTTTGTGTAGGTTATAATAACGTAGGGTCTACGCTCTCAGCTACTACGCTACGACGTCCGCTACGACCATAGTGCTACGCCACGCCCACGGCAGCACCGTGTGCCGTAGCGCTTGCTACGAGTACGCTGACCGATGAAAAACCAGTTAGAAATAAACATAGAGGAAGGAAGTATAGAGAGAACATCGCGCTTCATGACGTTGTCCCATTCAACTGCGGCGATATAGTACTCTGGCATTTAGTCGCTCTCACTGCGGTCACGTGTATCAGTTTGATTGGAAAAAAAATTATCTTCCTAAAAAATACCGTAGTGTGTACTGAGTTACTACACAAACAATTCAAGAAATGTAAACTCAATGTAATGGAATAACTTTTCATAGGTAAGCAAGATGAATTAATTATTAAAAAGCATTTTTTCAATAATATTTAAACAATATTTTTATCCCGCCTTCGAAAAATATAAGCAAATGCAAATAAGGACAAAGCTATACGCGAAAAAGAGAAGAAAATAGACATTGCCAGTCATACAAATTGGACAAACCTATAGGCGAAAAAGAGAAGACAATAGTATGTATGCACGAAGCTATGTATATTTTTGGTCTTTCTCGCGCATATTGTTTTTACTATCTTCTTATCTCTCTCTCTATGTTCTTGCACAGAACACAACATTATTTAACTTGAAAAAAAAACTTTCTTTGTACGGGACCTTTAGCGCAAGACCGACTCACACTTGGCCAGTTATTAGTATTTGTTGTTATTCTGTAGAGTTTGCTCTATAATCACACTAAGTTTGACGCTTGTATGTATTACCGTTTTTACCATAGAGCGAGAAGAAAAAACGTTGATAAAAACTAGTTTCTTGTCGAGAACCCCCCTTAATTTTTAAATTGTAACATGAAATCCGCGACTTTGGATTTTACTTTTTTTACTTTTTACTTTACTTTTATTCCCCATAAGTTTAGATTCTAATTTTGAATGTTAAAAATCATAAAAAGTAGTCTCGTGTGAACCCCAAACGTTCTAAGTTCAAAATTATTGTTTCGCTATTATAGGCTGTCTCGTTTAGTGATAAGGTGTAAAATTGGGTGTAAATGCACAAGATCAATTTTATTATTCTTATACCGTGGCAGAGGGGAAATGCTACCACAAGGCGAGTCCCTATATAAATTGTCTAAGAGATAACAGAAACAGAAATGTTAATACAAGACACTACAAGACACGACGAAAAGGGGGTTGGCAAAAATTTGTTTTTTCGAATGAATCAAATAATCTTGTAAAATGGAACTGAAACTAGAAACTGAGTCGTTATGATTATTTTTTACAATATAACCTTTAATAAAGTAACTACTTTCAATGAAAATTATAACGGATGTTATAGCGCATGAAAAAATCTTTAACATAAATATTAAAAATTAGTTTTCATGACTACTGTAACTAGAGGGCGCTGATCCAAATTAAATCACGCTGTACTATAATATGCTATAATATCATATATGCTCACGACTATATTCCCCGAGGGGGTAGTATTCTGAAACTTCAGAACATCCACGTTTCACTAGTAGTACCGAAACTCTGTCCAGTGTGACGGGGAGTGAGCCCGTCGTCACTTGTAATGGACAGTGGGTACAATACATTTATCGAAATTGAAGCATGCAGGTTTCCTCACGATGTTTTTCCTTCACCGAAAAGCCAGTGGTGTTACAAATCGTACATAAATTTCGAAAAACTCATTGGTACGAGTCGGCCTGGACGGGAATCGAACCATCGCCTCCTGCACGGCAGGCAAGGTTACTCGCCACTGGACCACCACGCAGTGGCGGACTAAGCCCGTCGGAGGCCCGGGGCGGCAAAACTAAATGAGGCCCCCCGGTCTTTCCAGAAATTGATATATACAATTCTTTCGAGCCGTGGCAAAAACTTGTAGGTAGCATGTATTTTGTCCCAGGGATATCCAGGTCCTACAATATGGAGCGAGCGAAGCGAGCCCGAGATTCGTACAATGTAAAATCTAGAGCGAGCAAAGTAAAGTCGAGATTTTAAAGCAATATGAAAATATATCGGACAGAAAACCTAGAGCGAGCGAAGCGAGCTCGAGATTTCACTGAATTCTGGAGCGAGCGAAGCGAAGCGAAGTGAGTTCGAGATTTTACTGCAATATAATGAGATCAGTGGAATAAGATTTAAATCCTGGAGTGAGCGTAGCGAGCTAGAGTTTTTTTACGACCTAAAATCTGGAATGAATAAAGTAAGCTCAAGATTTAACTATACTATGAAAAGAAAAAGACATACCATCCAAAACCTAGAGCGAGCGAAGCGAGCTCGAGATTTCACTGAATTCTGGAGCAAGCGAAGAGAGCTCGAGATTTTTCTTCATTATAACTCGATTTTTTCAGCTCATGCCGAAATCGAGGCGATTGATGTATTAAACAAATAGCTGAAATGAGCTTATAATATAATGCTTATAATAACTCGATTGTAGAGCTCATCTTGAAATAGAGTAGGTGATTATGATTATATTGGCGTATAAAATTAAAACCGGAGCGAACGATTCTATAATTATGACTGGGTTGTAGCATGAACTCAGTCTCAAAGCACAGAAAGCTATCAAAAAAACCAAGCGAGCGAAGCAAGCTCAAATTTTCGAAACACATTCTAATTCCAACCACATTGACCTTTCCAACCACATTGAACACGTGTTAATGCCAGAGAATTGTAGCAACCTATTCAAATCAAATTATCAATTTAAATTACTTACATATAATATAAGAAGCATTCAAAGAAATTTTGATGAGTTTTTGGTGGTCCTGCGCCGTTTGGATATAGATTTCGATGTTATCATACTCACGGAATGCTGGCTTAACACTTCAACTTTTATTGGTGATATTCCTGGTTATACAACTTTCTCTACACAGCACAATATTAACCAGAACGGAGGAATCGTTGCATATGTTAGAGAGGTCTGGAGCCCTTCTGTCACGGAACCGCGCTGTGCGGAGGCTTGCAGTATTCTCTTGGAGATACCTAATGTAGTAACCATTCTGGGAATATATCGGTCACCTTCCTTTGCTGACCCTAGCTGTTTCTTAGACTTCGTTGACGAGATCCTTGGCCAACACAAAAATGATTCGTGCTTTATTCTTGCGGGAGACGTGAACATAGATTTACTATCAACAGATAAGAGAAAATATGATCCGACTGACTATCTCTGCTTAGCTTCTGAACACGGCCTGGCCCCAGCTATTACGAAACCGACGAGAATAAACTCATGCTTGGATCATATTTTTATCAGAACAAAGTCCGCAGTCCTGGGTGTTGTTTGCGATACTGATATCACTGATCACAGCCTTGCTCTTTTAGGATTGGTTGGTGGTGAGAGGAGGCAGAATGTTAGTAGAACGAGAACAATTACAGATTTCTCTAAGGTTTCGGAAGAGCTGAGTGCTGTAGACTGGAGTATGATCACAGAGAAGTCGGGCGTCGATGAGGCGGCAGTGATTTTTGTGCAAACCATATCTGCAGCAGTTGACAAGCACACCAGGCAGGTGCGAGTAAGCAGATCTAGGTTTAACCTAACTCCGTGGATTACACCTGGCCTAATTCGCAGTATTCGACGCCGAGACCATCTTCACTACTTAGCCAAACGCCACCCAAACGACGAGGTGCTGAAACTGTCATACCGAAGGTATAGAAATTTTTGCAATGGCTTATTGAGGAAGGTTAAGACTAGGTTCGAAAACAAGCAACTGGAAGGCAGCAAGGGAAACCCAAAAAAGTTATGGCATGCCATAAAGTCTATCTGTCAATTTAAAAATAAAAATAACAACGCTAGCGATCTCTTAACAACAGCTAACAACCCCGCGGAATCCCTGAAAATGTGCAATGATTACCTCTCTACAATCGGTCAAAGACTTGCTGACGAAATACTGTTAAAAACCAATGAAACGGAACTGAACCTGGCCTCTAAGATAAAAACAGCAGATGGGCCTTCACTTTCTTTCTTTTTGACTCCTACTAATGCACATGAAGTCGAGGCCCTCGTTATGAAGCTGAAGAATGATAGTGCTCCAGGTCTTGATGGTCTTAATAACGTCCTAATAAAAAATATTCTACCCCAAATTCTGGAACCTCTCACCCTTATATTTAATCTTAGCCTTAGCACTGGTTGTTTCCCTCAAGTCTGGAAAGTTGCAGCAGTGTGCCCCATTCACAAGGACGGACCCAAAGACCAACCATGTAATTATAGGCCAATTTCCCTTCTCAGCGTTTTTTCCAAACTATTGGAAAAGATAGTGAACAAGCGTCTCGTTGATTTTTTGGAGAAGCACAGTCTGTTGTCGGGCAGGCAATTCGGTTTTAGGTGCAAAAAATCTACCGAGGACGCTGTCATGTTATTGTCTGATCTAACCTCAACTTATCTAGACAATGGGCTCCGCTGCATTGGAGTGTTTCTTGATCTGGCCAAGGCGTTCGATACGGTTTCGGTTCCTATACTCTTGCGCAAGCTGGAACGGATGGGAATCCGAGGCGTCGCCCTGGATTGGTTTCAAAGCTATCTCTCCGAAAGAACGCAACTGGTCAGAATAGATTCGCTGAGGAGCCTCACAAACCCTGTAAGGTTTGGGGTCCCTCAGGGAAGCATTCTGGGCCCCACCTTGTTTATTGTCTATATGAATGATATCCACAGTATTGCGCTGCCATCGGCAGAGGTCATCTGCTATGCCGATGACACAGTAATTCTTTTCAATGGGAGGAACTGGGAAGCTACTCTCCGCGCTGCTGAAGTCGGTATGGCTGCAGTATCTAGATGGTTACAGTGTAATCTCCTAACATTAAACACGAAGAAAACAAAATATATCTGTTTCCATAAGACAGCAGCCACAAATCTTCCTGATCGGAGCGGTATTAGAGTTCATCACTGTGACACATTACACTACTCCTCTCAGGCCGTTTGTGGCTGTGATATCATTCATCGTACAGAAGAGATTAAGTACCTTGGGGTCACGCTGGATGAACGCTTGAATTTTCGCTCTCACATAGCTTGCCTCACCAATAGAACTCGCAGGATTGTAGGCTTAATGAAGAGGCTGCGTGGCTCTGCCAATCTCAGCGTACTCAAACAGGTTTACTTTGCTATCTGCCAATCAGTTCTCACTTACTGTATTGGGGTTTGGGGAAACGCAGCCAAGACCTTTATGATCGATGTAGAGAGGGCTCAACGCGCCGTGTTGAAGGTTTTGCTTAAGAAACCCTTCAGATTTCCCACAAATGATCTGTACAGAGAGGCTAAGGTACTTCGAGTTCGCCAACTGTATATTCTGAGGGCTAGCCTCAGTACGCATAACTCGGTCCTCCTCTCTGAAGAGTACAAATCTATGTTGCAAAAACGAAACTTTCGCTTGCCTGTACCTTTTACTAAATCTTGTTTCGCTAAACGGTTCGGTCGTATTGCTCACTGCTATATCTATAACAACGTAATGAAACACTGTGACATAAGACTATGCACGTCCAGAAAAGCTAAGCACATAATCTCCGAATGGTTGATGAAGCTTAATTATGAGGAAACAGAGACCATTACCGACTATCTCACTAAGGCCTGGTTTTGAGAGCTGATAATTATCATGTATCTTAGTTACCTAACTTATATCATTATTGTCATTTTATAATATAACTCATATAAACATAATATATTAGTTCTATTCACATCATATACACATACTTATATACATAATTTATTAATTTTATTCTCACATACATCATACCTTTATTGAGCTCACTAGGTACTCTTCACACTTCCACATCCACACCAAATCATAATTTTACATACTAGGGTTACAATCACACACCACCTATAAACAGTAACTAACTTTAATCAACTAGAAACTGGTTTCCCTAGAAACAAGCAGGCTTTCGCTTGCCTACGATGGGAACCCCTGGTAAATGAATTCGGTATACATAAAAAAATTTCTGCATTCACCCCAAGTGTACTTTAGTTAATATTACTTTAAGATTTTTATGTAACCATTTTTTTTTATACCTTTATTTAAATAAATTATTTTCATTTCATTTTCATTTTCATTTCAAGAAGCGAGCTCATAATTATGCTAACTGCATAACAACTTGAAAAAGATTGAGCGAGCAAAGCGAGCTCGCAAATTCGCAATATTTTGGACTCTATTTCCTTCTTTGACTTTCAATGACTAACTTACGGGGCCTCCAACTTCAAACTGCAGTCCCAGTACCGGAGGCCAGGGCCTCCAGAGCGAGCGAAGCGAACTCATAATTATGCTAACTGCATAACAACTTGAAAAAGATTTAACGAGCGAAGCGAGCTCGCAAATTCGCAGTATTTTTGACTCTATTTCTTTTCTTGACTTTCAATGACTAACGTACGGGGCCTCCAACTTCAAACTGCAGTCCCAGTACCGGAGGCCCGGGCCTCCTGAGCGAGCGAAGCGAACTCATAATTATGCTAACTGCATAACAACTTGAAAAAGATTGAGTGAGCGAAGCGAGCTCGCAAATTCGCAATATTTTTGACTCTATTTCTTTCTTTCTATTTCTGACTTTCAATGACTAACGTACGGGGCCTCCAACTTCAAACTGCAGTCCCAGAACTTGTTCTGGCATCCTGAGGCCCGGGCCTCCAACTCCAAACTGTCTTTACGTCATTATTTTGGATTTGATTAAAAAGGGATTCTCTTCTCGATATTCGGAGGCCCCCCAGGACTGGGGGCCCGGGGCGGACCGCCCCTCCGCCCCCCCCCCTTAGTCCGCCAGTGCCACCACGACCTATGCTATAATATTATTGGTAACAATTTGTGGAACTCTAATATTTAAATCTTGCTTGGCAACCCTTTATCCATTTGTTTGTTCCTCATTAAAACCACGGGAAATATGATTATCAAAGCTTTTAAAGATAACAAAATTCCTCGTGTTTTAACTTAAACAGCTTATTAACAGCATTTTGATTACTATCCTTTACTTAAAAGCTTTTATAAAGGAAAAGGGTATCAATATTATTATACGAAGCGTAAATACATAGTTTATATTATACCTACATGACTTTTTTTTTTTTTTTACTGTTCACTATTTATTTACAATATTTACAGTGTAGGTACATTAACAATAATCTTAAAAATAGCCTAGCCTAGTCAAACTGAGAAAAAACTTAAAAAAAAATATATATAAAATAGAAAAAATAAGACATAAAGGCAAAGGAGCACAGGGTCCCGGGAGGGTCTTCGTCGAGCACATCTTCTACTCGGCTCATGCTAAATAGAAGATGTGCTCGAGGCTGCCGTCTTGTGGGAGTGTGCCGACGACATTGTGTATACAGTGTGTAAAATCAAATGCGTTACATATTAAATGTTGTGCTTCAGACCAACAAACTGAGCCGTTTCTTACCTGGTATGTTTTGAAAATACTTTTGTTTTTTTTTAAACAAGTGGCTGAAAGGTAATGTTGTAATATATTTTTAGAACCGGCTCATGAAGCCCTTTCATTTGATACCCCACACGATTGGTTTCAGAACAAAAAAAATTAAATCTCATAGAAAAAAATTATGACGGCAAGACTCCAATAAGGGAAATATTTTTAAGAACTGCCGTTCAATTTATTTAACACTTTATTGTACACACAGTATTACAGAAAAAACTATTAAAGTAGACATGTACAAAAGGCGAGCTTATCTTTAAAGAGATTTCTTCCAGCAGACCCGTCAATATGATCGTTTTGACCTAAAAAGTACATGTGTGCCGAACGGCTATCCTGTACATCGATTTGCATTTGATCACAGCCTTTGTCCTGTTCTTTCTAGTTTCTGTGCATTTAAACTTGATATAAACCTAAAGAACATTATAGGTAGGTATATGAGCGGTTACCTACTACCCGTAATTTTGCGTATATAGAAGGCGAAGAAAGACTTACTGAACCTATTCCAGCAGCAAAGTGAATTTGCCTTCATATGGGCTCCAGATTATCGACGCCGCGCCGGACTCAATTTTGCTTCTCACAACGCCATAAAAAGGAAAAGTATTGCCTTAGAATCACCATCCAGAGCATTATAAATTGTGACAGGCAATTACTTGATCTAGTTTCTTCTAAACTACTTGGGTATTTTTTCAACGATTTGATTCTAATACGATTCTCGTACGCACCCCTAAAATATATAATTAATTTTAGTATACTCGTAGGTACAGTCGGCCGCAATAAGTTGTATACACTTTTGTTCTACGTCGTAGTACTAAAGTGTATATAATTTATTGCGGCGGACTGTACATGGTTATGTACCATGTACAGTCCGCCGCAATAAGTTAAAGGAAGGGGCAAGTAAATTGAGCAGTTCAAATAGTACGTTGCGAATATGCCCACAACTATATTCTCTGAGGGGGTAGTTAGAAAGATATTCTGAAAACTCAGAAAATCCACGTGTCACTAGTAGTAGTTAATTGATCCCTCTTCGTCACCGCTATCGACACCGATGGAAACTAATGATAATGAAAATGAACAGTTTTCGCCAACGAATGATAATAGCAGCAAGCAAAGTTTAAAAAAAGGAGATGTAGTATTATATAAAAAATTTCAGAATAAAAGTATTTTCGTATGGTGTAAGGGAATAATACACAAGAGAATAGGAAAAGTTTTATATTCAGTACAAGATTATCAAAATTCAACACAAATTGTAAAAAAACATAAAAATCACATAGTAATATATAAAGGGACAGATAACAATCATAAGAATAAGAGCACAGATGACACAGGGAAAAACATCTCACCACCGCCGTCGCTGCCGCCGCCGCTGCCGCTGCCGCTGCCGCTGCCACTGCCGCTGCCGCTACCGCTGCCACTGCCGCTGCCACTGTCGTCGTCGCCGCCGCCACAGTCGTTGTCGCCGATTCGCACATCAGACACGTCGCCGAGGTCGTCACCATGTGCATCCCCATCATCGCAACAATTGCAGTCACAGCTTATCTCACCACCTCTGAGGCACAGTTCGGGAATCGATTCCCGGGGGTACGGAGCGCAGGAAGCATCGAGACAGACAGCTGATCGTATAGCGAAGGATACGTTAGAGGCACAGGTGATTGTTCCTCTCGAGAGTGATGCGGCTGGAGACAGCCAAACGATAACTTCAGATGCGGAAGAGGAGTTCCACGAGGCAGAGTGTGTCGCACATCCAGATGATGCTCTTGAGCCAAGGAGATTGTTACGCAATCGTCCCAAAGTAGATTATAAGAAATATTTTTGAGTTAGGTTCAAATAGGGGTAGGATATGTTAGGTATGCATGCATATATATATCTAGGTGGCTGCGTCCACTCATTACCCCGTCACCTAATAAACCAGTGTGCTATGAGCTACCGGCCGTTTCACTAGTCTCCCTATCGCCTACGTAACAGTGGCGGCGGCGCCGCTCTCCGCTCCGCAATGCTTTGCTTATTACGAATACTGTGGATACTGCTTTATTATTGTAGGTAGAATATAGTAGCAATGCGAGCGATATGTTCGTCGTTGTACTTGTATTATACAGGGTGTACAATAAAATGGAACAGCTACTCAAAGGGGTGCTTCAGACCATCAAACTGAACAACTTTCTCTATGGGACCAATATCGAAATCGTGAAAAAAAAATCCGCTCTCCCATACAAAACTGCAAACATAACTCGACTGAAATGTATGGGACAGACGATTTTTTTTTCGCGATTTCGATATTGGTCCCATAGAGAAAGTTGTTCAGTTTGATAGCCTGAAGCACCCCTTTATGTAGCTGTCCCATTTTATTGTACACCCTGTATACTACATTATTTCAAACTCATGCCTTTGTTACTTAATACTCAACTATTGTACAAAACAATAGTAACAAGCACCCTAGAGAAATAAAATTGCGACCTTTGTTGGAAAATTCGTATCAAATAATACGACGAATATTTGCGCTCAAATATTAATCTGGCTTCTGGGACTAGAGGGCAAGGAAAAATAGGAAACGTTTTTCTTGCGAGCAATCAAACTCGGTGGCAAGTCGCGGCAAGTCAAACAGCAATCAGGGCGACGACGTGGCTCATTCAATTAGTCACTACAAACGGCCGAGCCAGCGGGAGCGAGGCTCCGTCGATCTGAGGCAAGAGAACAATATCAGGAACAAAGGTATCTCTCTGTATGACAATATTATAGACAAAGTAGAACAAAAATAAAAGCGGTCAAGTGCGAGTCGGGCTACTCGCGCACCGAAGGGTTCCGTACCACACCACTACAAAACACAACATTATTAATTACAACTTTTTTTGTCCGGGACCTTTAGCGCAAGACTGACTCATACTTGGCCGGTTTTTAGTATTTGATGTTATTCTGTAGAGTATGCTCTATAATCACACTAAGTTTGACGCTTGTATGTATTACCGTTTTTACGATAGAGCGTGAAGAAAAAACGTTGATAATAAATAGTTTCTTGTTGAGAACCCCCCTTAATTTTTAACTTTTTGACATTTTTATTATTTGTTAACAAATCCGCCGCAATAACGCATAATCTGAGAAAATTTCAACTATCTAGCTATTACGGTTCAAAAGTTACAGCCCTAAATAGGTAGGACAGACGGACGAACGGACGGACAGACGGACGGGCAGACGGACAGACGGACAGACGGACAGACGGAGAGACGGACGGACGGACGGACGGACGGACGGACGGACGGACGGACGGACGGACAACGTAGGCTTAGTAATAGGGACCCGTTTTTCCCTTTGGGTACGGAACCCTAAAAATCGGTAAACTAAGATTTTCGAGCGGGACTCGAGAACTTATGAGGCTCCTAAACGCAGGGCCGGGCCATATTTTGCTGGTTTTTAGAAGCTATATTTGAAAGACATACAAATTATTGAAAAATGTAACAATGATGTAACATCTCGACTTTATTTGCTATTTATTATAGATCATATTTCTTATCCTCCCTTATTTAATATTATAAATGTGAATGTAAGTTTGTTTGTTAGGCTTTCACGCGAAAACTACTTAACCGATCATCATGAAACTTTGTACAAATATTTTTGGAGGTATTTAGAACTTACATAGAGTCCACGCGGACGAAGTCAAGACAGTAACACACAGTAAAGTAACACACCCCCCTACCTCTGGCATGCCTTAATTGGCCGTCCAGAGTGGAATCGCAAGAGCAGAACCTATGCTGGTTGGAAGTGTATTGCACGTAATGGCGTAATAACGGGGAAACCCGCTCAAGGGGGTAAACCCCACCGCGTTGGTGAAACCGGAGCCGCACCTCTCGACAACCTTCAGCCGCTCAATGAGATGTTGCCCCATTGTCGCACTTTGTGCGTGCGGCCGTTTTATGGGGCCCACTCGACGAGTCGGCGAGTCACCGCCTGCCCTATTTACAATTTTGAGACTAGTTGTCATGGCAGGCGTCCGTTAGTCTCCTCCCATAGCCCAGTATCCATCCATCCAACTTTCACCTCCATAGCCCAAGACCTTATTTTTCCATCGCGGCCATAGCGCCGTACTCCAATAGTCTTTACACAAATGGCGGGGACCATCCCCGTGGGTATCATGTTGTACGCTCGGGGATGGTATCCGCCATTTGTGTATCCCTTACATTTAGATTAACTTGTCTTTTGAACGGGCCTCTACATGTTGGCTTCGGCCCCATGCACGCCTTCCAAAGGTGCGGGACTTAATTGCCCGTGATTACGGAACGTAAGATAATAATAATAATAAATAACGTTCACAGGCACATACATTGTAATGATCCCAAGAAAGCACTATTTATAGGCTGTTTATTATGGAAACCATACAACAATGGCACAAACATATAAACATCCATGACCGAACCGGGATTCGAACCCAGGACCCTGGTTTGGCAGTCCGGCGTGGTAACCATTACACCAACCGGGTCGTCAAGTTAACTCATTAAATATTATGTGCATATTTAATGAACACACAAACATGCATACACAAAGGAGCTTCACACCATCTACTCCATCGCTCTAGCAAACGGCTATGCGACTAAAATGGTAGATAATATAATAGCCAAGAAGGATCGTCAAAACACGACCTTGCTTTTATATGCTGTGCCCACTGAAAGGATAGTACACCACTATCGGTCAAGTATTACATATGTAGGAACAATATCAGAAAAGATCGCAAAAATATTGAGAAACAACGGTGTGCACGTAGCATTCCGTACAAACAACACCATTCGTAGGGTAGTATGCAATGGCAAGGAAAAAACGGAGGTAGGTAGGAGGTCTGGTGTGTACCAATTAAACTGCAATGAATGCGATTGTGTTTACGTCGGCCAAACGGGACGTAGCTTTAACATACGATACAGAGAGCACATGGCGGCATATAGGAACAATCGCCCAGAAAGATCTCATTTTGCAAAACATCTCTTAGATACCGGACACCAAGTGGGTAACGGACATTCGTATGACGTCATACATACGTCGAATAAAGGGCTGCGACTAGATGTGTTGGAACAGTTGGAAATTATTAGGCAAAATAGGGTCGGAAATATTCTTAACGAGCAGATAAATGTATCCTCATCACCGTTATTAAGAATTTTCCAACCAAACGCCCGAGGTCAGTCACAACAAACGGCCATTACAAACTTTCACCAACCGATAGGTGGGGGGCGCAGTCAAACGGGTATAAATAGGCGACAGACGGCGCGCACAGGTCACTCGGTGTCGGACGCTCGGCGGAGTAACAACTCTGTATCGAACGTTCGTCGGTCTAACTCCTGAGGATGCTCCTTGGTGGAGCGAAACACGTGTAGAGTAGAAATTATTTGGTAAGCAGGTTGTATTTTATTACGTAATACAACTTTGTCTACTAGGTATTTAGAGGCGGAGGTCTTGATACAATCGTGTCATCTACCTATTAGTCATGGATTTCCGCAAAGTAACGCCTGATTCAATTAATTACATATTTAATGAGTTAATTAGATAATTATGGTGCGAATTTTTATGATTTTAGTATGTGATTTCCTTAGATTAGAAGGCACTACAGTAACATAATGAAGGACTAGTGTTGCCGAAAAATCGATAGTTTTGCTATCGATTGTTGAACGTCAAAATCATGTACCCGCTCGATAGTACAATCGATAGTATCGATAGTATCGATACTATCGATACTATCGATATCTCTTTTTATGCAATACTATTGGTAAACAGCAATACTATCGATAGCATCGATAGTTTCGATCGCTGCTAACCAATGAAGTATCGATAGTATCGATAGTATCGATAGTATTGCTCTCCAATAACGAATAGACTATCGATAGTGTCGATACTATCGATACTATCGATAGTTTTGTATTATCGATAGTGATATTTATTTCGATAGTATTGCATTCAGTATGCAAGCCAAACGTGCGCTTATTATAAAGGCAATATACTAGAAAAGTGGTTTTGGTTGAACATAGCCACGTTATACATTTCCACTACCCATTATGCCTGCATACCGAATGCAATACTATTGAAATAATTATCGCTATCGATAGTGCAAAACTATCGATTGTATCGATACTATCGATAGTATCGATAGTCTATTCGATATTGGAAAGCAATACTATCGATAGTATCGATACTATCGATTGATCATTAGATGGCAGCGATCGAAACTATCGATACTATCGATAGTATTGCTGTTTACCGATACTATTGGAGTAAAAGAGATATCGATACTATCGATAGTATCGATACTATCGATACTATCGATTGTCCTATCGAGCGAGTACATTATTTCTCACCTATCGATAGCTATCGATAGACAATCGATATTTGGCCTATCGAGCGGCAACACTATGAAGGACAAGCCAGTCAAAAATAGGTATGCCAACTAAAATGACGTAGTTTAGTAGAGGTGAGGCAGCTCTGAAAGAGTCAAGGTTGTTCGGTCAGGGAAACCTCTTAAAGGAGGAAAGGCAATACTCTAATTCGATTCCAAATAGGGTGATTTTTGTGGTCGCAGAAAATGTTTCTCACTTATTATCGGATAAGTGGAGCGGACCAGTAATGGTGAGGAACTCAAAGAAGAACATGACGGTGTTCATGAAAAGTATAGCTAATCCGCCTGCCAAGCGGGACGATTAACTTTATATCTCCTTTTAAGGAAGGCTCATCCAGTCCAGCAGTGGACTTCTAGTTATGGCCAAGAAAATGATACATGCAAAAGTGTGAAGACTTCCATAGGAGTAAATAACTTTACCTACTTAGTGCGATTTATTTACAACAGAATAGATACAAATACAAATATAACCCTTAACCTAAAAACAAAAGAAAAACAAAACAGATACCTACTATAAATAAAAAATCCCAGCAGGAGTCTGACAGCGTTGCCTCTTTGTATGGCCAGACTTATTCGCTGGCCGAGGTAGCTGCCTGCCCTCTAGTCACTTTCGGGTAAAAAAACTATCTTCTGTTTTGAGTTGATGCATTCGACACATTCGTTGCTAAAATCATTTCACATCGCATGTCAGAGCTACTCTTAAAACAAAAGATCATTTTGTTGTATGTTATCGCATGTTTTTAAATGATAAAGAATGAACTGAACGTTTCGTATCGTTTCTACCCTCAAATAATGCCAATGTGGTAGCTCTACGTTTATTGCTCTACCTTATATTACTCCCAGACGTGTGGTGCCGAGGCGAGGCGAGCGATCTTATAAATGCCCATATAGTAAGACTGACATTATAAATCTTATAGACACAGTTCACGTTGGCCGAACGCGCTACGCACCGACCGACGGTATTAACCAATCAACAGCCTGGGCCTCTACCCGCACATTCGAACTTCGCAATTGCGTGAACGTTTTCGTTCCAATGTCAACTCTATTACAATGAAGTTCGAACCGGAACCGTCTCGATATATCGAAAATCGAAAGTCCGGGCACAGGGCCTGCATCTCCGATATACAACGTGTTAATTAATTAACGCAAAACTAGAAAGTAGTTTGTTTAGAATCGAGAGCAGACTCGAATTATCATGGTTTCAACATAGGTAATTTTTTTCAAAATATTTAATAATTTTTTTGCTAAATTAAAATTTTTCTGAACCCGATGTCAACCCACCGCACGGACACACTCACCCTACTTACTACCAAAACAAGATTATAAAAATGTATCCATGAGTACGTTAGCGCTTTCTTTCAGTGCTGAAATGATAACAAATCATTTTTGCGTCAAAACTTAAAATGCGAATAACTTTAAATTCTATCAAAATAATTTAATTATTGTTTCAATCTAATTATTTTGTTATAAATTAGTTGGGGTGTATGAGGTTTTGCGCTAATTCATTATAACGTTGTATACGATACGATACTGATATGGTATGTCTACGGGTACAATGTAGCACTTCTCATCCATGCCCGCTGGTTCCGAGTATTCCGCTCTAAACCAATAATATTTATCAGTTAGCACTAAAACACCATTTCCTTTTTCTACTTTGAGAAATCAGGATTCAGTATCTTAATTTACATCGATCATGACTGCGTCTTTTATGATTAAAAATCATCCAAGAGCGTTCCACTGAGCTCTTTCACACAGAAGGCAGCTGTTTTCATTTACGCTCGTTTTAGATTCGCTTACCTTTAACAAAGAAAAAACCTTTTCAGTAAAATATGCTAGTAAATTCTCGGATAAGCTTCTATTACAATTCTTAAGTCCTTTGAGAAACTTGAATTAATTAGCTTTTTAATATTTATTCCCCAATGCTTTCTAGTGCTTTCAAAAGATCTTTTCTCTAAGAGCGCATGCAATATTATAATTACTTAGTTATCTTTCTGTTATATTCCTCGCCTTTAGCAAAACCTTCCACTGCAGTAGGGCTAGCATGCAACGCACTACAACACCGTCATGCGAGTTCGCTTTCACATTCGCAAAGAAACAAAGACATCTCGATTTTTGTCGTTTTCTTGGAGGAGGCATGCAACAAGGTGACACACATCCTCCTTTCACGATATTAGTGCTAGAGGGAGCGGACCACAAACTTATGGTGGAGCGGACCATACTTCAACAGTAAGGTCCGCCACATACATATGCAATTCCGACCCGGAATTACGAATCTGGGGTATTCGAACGGATCCCGGACATTCGAACTTCGCAATTGTGTGAACGTTTTCGTTCCAATGTCAACTACAATGAAGTTCGGACCGAAACCACAGTATAAAACAGTAATCCATCTTCATAGAATGATACCAAACGCGGCGTAGGCCTCGTAGCACGCACACACTGACATTAGATTAGATTAGATTAGTCGTACGTACTAGCGAGTCTGGCGAGCACACATACAAGCCGCATTTGGTATCATTAACTACCATTGTATGAAGATGGATTAACTGTCTTATACTGTGCCGAAACGGTCGCGATATATCGACAGTCGAAAGTCCGGGTACAGGACCCAGGATTACGATTTCGTGTCGATTTCTGGAATTCCGTATTTAAGTGTGGCACGTCTTGCAACGCGGGCGCATTGCGAATAAGTTGAGGTAGGTTACTTGTTATCATCAGCCAAAATCACATTTGTCCAATACCTAGGTCACTCACAGGCCACTGTAAACTAAAAGAATACATGCATACACTGAAAACTAAGTGAAATTCTGCTAACTACTGCATGGGTTGGTATAGGGAGCTAAAAAAGGCCGTTAACAAAATACCAGCGATGCGCGATTGTCGCAGTGGCACAGGTGAAAGCCTGCCATACCCCCAACACCAAATAAAAAATAATTATTGTCAAAGTAGTAGTTGCTCGATTTCAAGCCAACCTCAAAGCCACTGAATATTTGATTGATGCGACTTATTCAAAGAGGCTTTGAGTTGAAGTGGTTTGTTGTGACTCATATGAGAAAGAATAAACTGTTGCTAATCTTACGTTATATAAGTCAGACGGATAAAATGGAGAGAATATTTTTAAATGCTAAGTTTATAAAAAAATCAACATATAGAATACCGTACAGAAGTAATTAAAAAAATTAAAAATTAAATTAAATATTCTTTATTTTCAGGAAAACTTAACCCATAGATATATAATTACAATACAATAAAATGAAATGTCAATACAAATTATAAGATATCACATTAAAATGCTCGTCAAAAATATAAAAATTGTCATAGATATTTCTTATAATACAACGTGTTAATGAATTAACGCAAAACTAGAAAGTAGTTTGTTCAGAATCAAGAGCTGAGTCGAATTATCATGATTTCAACATAGGTAATTTTTTTCAAAATATTAAATAATTTGTTTGGAAAATTTAAAAATTTCTGAACCCGATGTCAACCCACCGCACGGGCACACTCATCATACTTACTACCAAAACAAGATTATAAAAATGTATCCATGAGTACGTTAGCGCTTTCTTTCATTGCTGAAAAGATAACAAATCATTTTTGCCTCAAAACTTAAAATGCGAATAACTTTAAATTTTAAGTATCAAAATAATGAAATTATTGTTTCAATTTAATTATTTTGTTATAAATCTGTTGGGGTGTATGAGGTTTTGCGTTAATTCATTAACACGGTGTATATTCAGAGACGCACGCGCGCGCTTCTCAAAAGAGGCCCTCGCGGTCCTCATCACTGCATAGAAATCGTTGACCCTGTTCTCGGCAAACATACCAGACGCGCTACACCTCCACGGCAGGTACTCGCAACGTGTTGTAGGAGCGCTGCGTATAGGAGTACCACAAGTTGCTGGTGTAGAACGGCTGGCAGTAGGCTTTGAACAGTGTCACCTTGGCGTCCTTGGAGCAGCGCGCGAACCGTCGCGCCAGCATGTTGGCACGCATGGCGAGCGCGCGTCGCTGCCTCTCGAGGTCCTCATCGTCCCGCAGTCTGTCGGAGACTATATGACCCAGGTATTTGAATTCCGATACCACTTTAATTGCACAACCGCGCAGATACACTGGCAATACATTTGAAGGGCCTTTTTTATATTTAAAGACAACCAACTCCGTTTTTTTGACGTTATAGGAAAAACCATGAGTCTCCGCATACTGCTCACATATTCTTATTAAATTTCTTAGACCTCCGATTGAGGGGCTCAACAGCACCATATCATCAGCGTAGCTGAGATTGTTTATTAGTTTATCATTTACATAACAGCCGACTTTGGTGCTGCTGAGCTCCTCAATCAGCTGATTTACATATAGGTTGAACAGAATCGGCGACGTGAGCCCACCCTGCCTAACACCGCACTCCAGCTTGTAGGTATCAGACATCTCTTTACCCCAACGTACTACATTAGACTGATTCCCGTACCAGTACTCCAACAGACCGACTATATTCTCAGGTACACTAGTTTGCCAAACGATATCAATGTACTGTAAGTTTGCCTTAGCTTTTTCCAAAGAAGTTTATAATTAATTGTGTCAAAAGCACGACTTAAATCGAGAAAACATGCATACACTGAGATGTTTTTCTTTAAATAGCTTTTAACTGTATTTTTTAATGCGAATATAGCCAAATCTGTCGAAAGACCGAGGCGAAAACCAAACTGCGCATCATTCAGTTGTATATTTTCCGAAAGATTTTGATTTAAAAGTCTTTCTAATATTTTTGAAAAAACAGTAGCTAATGATATGGGTCGATAGTTAGACAGGCTGGACACGTCGCCGGTCCTGCTCTTCACCAGTGGGACAACTGCTTTCATGAGGGACTCTGGTAGATAACTATGCGCTAGACATGCATTAAATAACATTGACATTTTTTCAAATAATTGAGGACCTGCCTTAACAATATGCTCAATACTAAGTAATACCGTACAGAAGAATCACTGTGCCAACAGAATTAAATATATAGCAGTCTCAATCATTCAGTCAGTCAAAGAATCTGTTTTCTAACAAATTGTGGTAACAATTGTAGGAGTAATCAATTTCTTAGACGCGTTCAAAAATGAAGATAGGTTGGAAACAGATAGGTACACGAGAATAAATTTTCGCGTGTCGAGTAACAAACTTGGAAAACAGTGTGCAGAATGCTCTCTTGGCCCGGAAATTAAGCAGCGAGACGAGGTCTAAACATCGTAGGAATTAATACGGCTTATTACTTGAGGTTGAACGAGTCTGATTGGCCACCGTGTAGGTACAACTGTTCATTAACACGAGCAATCAATGTACGCGAGCTTAAAGTTTATTTCGGAGCTTATTTTGTGATTTCAAGGGCAGAAACTGGACTTCCCTGAGCGACGGAATCGGAAATGGCCCTTCAACGGTTCTGTTCTCCTATTCGGCTGGCCTATCGGCGTTTCATTGCAAAGAAGTGTGTGGATCGCTGCTCCCTTAAAAATAACGTTTTTTTTATAAATTCGAAGTTCTTACTTGAATGTAAAAGCTATTCCGTTCTTCTACCATACTGCCATAATGTCATCGTATTTATACCTTCTTATACTCATGCCACTCATGGTAGTTTGTAGAGATTACGGCCCGCCAAACACTGCGTTACTGACACCCCATCTATGTATACATCTTTCATGCTGTTCCATCGGTGGAGGGTGCCTAAGCACTAGTTCTTTTCAGAGATCATAAAGACCATTGCATGTTCTTCTCGTCTAGGACGACCTCTCCCGACTCTTTGGGTCAAAATGTACTTATATGACCCAACCATAAACATTTCTAGCTATGGGACATAGAAACGTCTCATTTAGAAAAATCATTAGTTCCTCAAAAATCAACTGTTTCAAATCGTTAAAAAATCAATAAAGAAAATAAAAATAAAATTATTTTTATTTTTCTAAAAATAATCTGCTCTAGAGATTGTTGAGATAAAAAATGTCAAATGCTTATTTTTTTAAGAAATTTACTTTTGCTCTAAAACACTGAAAACATTTTTTTTAGATTTCTACCATGTTAACGTAAACTTTTTTCTTTACAATAAACTTTAATATTATAACTTCGATTTACCAAAATTATTTGTATCTCAAGGCAATAAAGAACAAAGAAACATGTTGTAATAACCCGTTACAGTGATTTTCTTACAAATCATCTTCAATATTTTTTCGTTACTATAAATCTAAAAGAAATCGAATAAATTGAAGCAAAATCTATACTAGTTAGACATTCTGTCAGTCTTCATCTATACAAAAATACCCAATGTTGCAAATAACACTCTTTTGTGTGGGAACTTGGGGAGATAATAAATCTTAATATGTCAGTATGTCACCCTTGGCAGCGTTGTCAAACGATTTTTTCTGGAATATTCATCTATCTTGTAAATAATTTCCAATTCTAACTTTTGTTAGCGTACGTTTGAAAAAGTCACCAGACAGGTGGAATACCTAACCTTTATTTATGAACAAAACGTAGCAGGTACCTAATGTTAGCGGAAATGTGGTTTTTAACAGACCCCCCCTGCGTGCTCTATGGGTCACCCCTTTGCCTACACCCGGAAGCTGTCAATACTGACAGCTGTCACCTTCTCCCCGCGCTACGCACGAGTCGCATACGCCGATCCATAAAGGGTATAATAACTTTATGCGCCGATTCGATAGTTTTAAATAATAATTGATGAGGAAAAGTCTATTAAAATGTATATCTTGATGTATATTTGCCAGTATCCAGAGAGTTTCAGTCTAATACTATTCATTGTTGTACAATTATTGACAACTTCGGTTTTACAAATCTTCAATATATTGAAGAGTTGTAAAACCGAAGAAACAGAACACGAGGAACAAGGTTTCCTCGTGGAGCCACCAGTGGGACAAATTAGTGGGTCCACGAGGAAGAACCGTTTATTTAATGCATAAGTACATTTTAAAATTATTGATTTTAATGATTATGTGTTTTAAGTGTTAAGCGTTTTCAATAAGTATATGTATTTTCAATTAGGGATTCCAATCATGTTTATGACCACGCTAAATAGTATTATTCTCGAGAGTTTTTATTTATATTGGTTTGTTTGAAGTTACAATACTTTTATTGTTTTATAAAATTATTTTCTTACATACCGACCTATGATACCGACTGACTCCAACAAAATGTCCAGTACACTTCTAGTGAAATGAAGATGTTTTAAACAAGGCGCGCGTAACAAAACACCCTACTTAGTAATATTTAAAGGGGTGGTTTAGATAGTTTAGAGTAGTTTAGACCATCAAACTTAACAACTTACACCATAGAGACAACGTTGAAAAAAAATCTGCTGATCTATGCATTTAAGTCGTTGTACTGCAGTTGGCTCCGAAGTGAAAGTTGTTCACTTCGATACCTAGTCTAAACCACCCCTTTAAATATTACTAGGGTATTTTGTTACACTCTGTCTGCACACAGGTTGAAATTGCTGCAGTTTAGTATGGAACAGCAGATTTTTTTTTGCTTTGATTGGTTTGCTCCCATAGTGAAAGTTGTTCAGTTTTTTGGGTGGACTCTTAGTTTAAAAGGATGCTAATGATATCAATTTCACCCTGTATAAACATTATACGTTTAGAATATATCATTTTACCCACACGGAGAATATTGTATACTTAGTCTTATGTATGAGACTACCTATAAGACTATATATGTGGCACATATTGACTTATATACTCCAACTTCAAAGTAGCCGACAGCCCAACATACGATATCTACGTAGTTTCGTAGATTTCCAAGCAATTTGCGATGACAAAGTTTTGTTAGTACTTCAAAAGTGGGGTATTCGAAAAGTTGCGTAAGGTGACTTGCTTCTAATTTGAAGTTAGCAGGTAAACATCGTCGCTCTTTCATGTCTCAAGTTAGAAGTTAGTCGGTCGTGTTCGTGTGTCGTCGCCGATATATTATGAGTAGTAGATAGCTCATTTAGCTGCTAGCTATAGTGTGGCAACTCTGTTATAGTGAAATATAAAAATATTGGTGAAGTTCAGCGGTCGCAGCAAGTGTGATAGTTTCTGAGCTTTTTTCTTATTTTTTAACATTGGAAAAATCGCTACCCTGCGCTCAACTTTTAGATGTAGTTACTTCAAATTTGTAAATTTTTTCAATAAAATACTTGTAACGCAATCCTGAATAACCTTTTCAGTGGACCCAATACAAAGATAAAAGACTTATGCCATACTTTTTAAATAAGACATCATCTTCCGTCAGACTTCTGCGGTAAAATTGTTTTCGTTGGCAACTTTACTACTACTACTGTATAAAAAATGTATGGCACTAACATCCTCATCGTCAAACTTGGTGTGATTATAAATAATACTCTAAAAGTAAAACAACAAACAATAAAAACCGGCCAAGTGTGTGTCGGGCTCGCCTAAAGGATGACGGAGAACAATTATTGTTGTTGTTGGTGTGGTGACTTCGCATTTTTGGAGCGAGCGCGCTAACTATGATGCATTAGTATAATTATCTACTGATAATACAGGGTGTTACGGTAGACAGTTGCATTGCTTTAAGGGGTGATTGTACCCATGATACTGAACAAATTTCCCTAAGAAACCTATAGGAAATTAGTAATTTTTTTGTTGAACTTCCATAAATGGAAAGTAAATTTTTTTTTGGTGCGAATTTCCTATAAATGTTTCTTTGAGAAAGTTGTTCAGTATCATGGGTACAATCACCCCTTAACGTAATGCAACATTTTACCTTACTCCCTGTATATCCCCCAATTAAGAAGTATCTTGCCCCGATGTCAAATGCCAATTTCAGACGATGGAGATATATATAAATATATATAATATATATAAATGGGAAAATATTACAATACTTTATTTTAATCCGAACAGTGATTCCTATCTACTAGTAAGTTGTAACGATAATCGGTAAGTTACACAATATCAAGTGTTGTGGTGTGATCAAGAGTAGTGGACCGTATTGCCACAAGTGACTCATTAGAGTTGTCAAATAGTAGGTTCGAAAACTTTTGCACTCCGTCTCATAGCAATCTTGAGAATCTCGCGATTGCTCACTTTTGCCTTTGAGTTCAGAAGTCTTCGTAAGTGAATAAATTTGAACACCCCGAATCACGAGTTTATTATAGTAATACATGCAACGAGATTTCATCGGTGTAACAAAACATCCCTAGCAATATTCAAAGGGGTGTTTTAGATTAAACTATCAAATTGAACAACTACACTATACCTATTTAGCAAAATACTTAACGTATTTAATTTTACACCCTGTGCAAAACTGTGTGCAAAACGGAACACTTATAATCAGCTCGGTGTCTGTCCGTCCGTCTGTCACAGGCATTTTTCTCACAGACCGTAAGACATAGGAAGTTGAAACTCGGTACAGATATAGCAATTGCTGGTCCAATATCATAAATGAAGTAAAAAAAGCTAAATTTTTATATTGCGGGGCAATTTGGGTAGTAAGAAAGGGTAAATTAAAAAAAAAAAATTTCTACCCTATGCTGTGGGGTATCAATTGAAAGCTTATGAAAATACAAGTCTAAAAATATACTTTACAAATGTTTTATTAAATCTTTGTTTAACAAAATTTTCAATTAAATCTGAGATATTGCTGTCCCCACCTCTATTTCAAAAAATACCGTATAAGATTTGAAAAAAATCATGAACATCAGAAATAACGTGTAGATGGCGGGAATATATATATCAGGATGGCTCTAACTTGGATAGTTTTTTTTTCTTTACCCAATAAACTAACACTAGAAATTCCAGTGTAAAATGATCTTCAGTTACTATGTGACCACATACTAAGTAAGTGTCAATTTATAGTGGTTTCTTCAATGACCCATGTTAAACAACTGGTAGTACGGAACACTAATTGCCCGAGTCCCGACTCATACTTGGCCGGTTTTTTGTATAGAATTTTGTACAGCGCTCCACGCTCCACTTGGAGCGCTGTACAAAATTCTATACACAAAACCGGTTCTAAAACTAAAAGAATGAGAACTAATTCTTTCATACAAAATTGACGACGCAACTACAGTAGTAACGTATAGTGAAAACTAGTAAGCCTACTGTTATACTACCGACGGTTTTGTAAGGGAATGTTACAAAACCATCACACACCATGATACTGAACTACTTTTACTATTGATAGAGCCAACATCGACATCGGGTAAATGGTTTTGTTGTTTCATAGAAAAGATCAATGGCTACCTGACTTAACTACTGTATGGAAGAGCTTTTTTTGCGATTTCAATGTTATCCCCATAGTAAAAATTACTCAGTTTTATGGTCTGAAACACCCCTACTATTAACTTTACACCATATACGATTACCGTGTTCCATGTTCGATAAGTAACGCATTTAATTTTACAACCTGTGTGTTTCCTGTGTATTCATTTAGACATAACATAACATAACACTATCTAATAACTTGACAAGGTATAAGTACCTAAACCTTGATATAGGTAGTTGTTAATAAGCGAAACTCTCGCCCATAATAATGAGCGCTCGTTAGCCCTCGGGTCACTGCCAAAGGAATCTGTTAATTACGTGGGATATTAATAATGTTCCATAACACATACGCAGTAGCGTCCATTATTATTCAGAAATCTTGAATTTCATGTAATTATAGGACCTACAGCTTGCATGGGATTAATTAGCCATATTATGGGATTAATGCCAAGAAGAGGGAGAATATGGGATACAGAATTTAAAATTATTTTATTAATAACTAGCGGCCCGTCCCGGCTTCGCACGGGTGGACGTCTAATCTTTTCTAGCAATAAATATAGCCTATGTTACTCAGGGTGAATGTAGCTTTCTAATGGTGAAAGAATTTTTGAAATTGGCCCAGTAGTTTTTGAGTTTATTCATTACAAACATACAAACATACAAAAATAGGTACAAATCTTTCCTCTTTATAATATTAGTGTAGATATGAAAATTATTAATAAACCAATTTTTAATAATATAACAGCGAAAGCCAAGTAGCGTCGCATTCATTACTCATTATTATAGTCATTACTTTCACAATATATTCAAATTAATCTGCCAGAAAGAGAGAGGACATTTACAGCTTGTCTTGTGTTAGTTTTAGTAAAGTTTTTCAATTTGTATATGTATTTTTTTAAACATGTTGGTTCACTCACTGTACCCGTGCTATCAAAGCATGGTGACCTAGTGGGTAGTGGGCTCGCCTTCAGTGCAGAGGGCGACAGTTCGATCCTAGCCTTTCTAGGAACCTACGCACAATAATTTGTAATGGTATGGAAAATATACCTACAAAAATGTTTAATAGGTATATTTTCAATTTTACTGTAAAAACATACCCTCAAAAACTGTTCCTGGTGCAATCATCATTTTAATCTGTGCTAACAATATCAATATATTGTTAGCACAGATTCTGATCACTCATAAAAGTAGCACGGTCGTGATTATATGAAGCGCCAAAATTGAGAATAACTTCTTGGTATTACAGAATCTCTAACCAAAGTTCGCTTTTGAATACTCTATTCACAAACGAAATAATTCCAACTCGGTTCTCAGAACTATGACTTTACTTCAGTTAAGTCACACTATCTTTGAACATGGCTATGAGCTTAAATCTCTGATAGCCAGTCGAGTCGACAAACGACAAAGGGCGTGCCGAATGCTGTAGGTAAGCTTATTATAAAAGTTTGTCGAGTGATGGAATGAGAAAGCCGACCGGTTGTTGAATATTCAAGCTGAAATTGTTTTACTTTGTGCGCAAAGCAACTTTTATTATGAAAAAAAGGAAAACATCCTTTTATCCGAGAGTTACGAGCATGTCCCGTTTAATCATCTTCGAAACTTAACTTGAAATAGACTTTTATTTTGTTGTCCTATAATTAATTGGCTAACGCTTATCAGAACGGAAACCTGCTAACCTACAAGTTTTTAATTTTAACAATGTTTCTGACCATCCCGAATGGAAAATTTTAAGTATTAATCTAGCAGATGTATTATTAAGTCAGCAAGATAAACTATTTATTCAAAAACCTGTTTTACAAACATGTATATAGGTACATTATTGATTTGAATAGACTAAGGACTAAAAAAAGAGAAATAAGTCTATATAATATTGGGACCACAATAATTATTATAGCACTTCGATGTAGATTTTCTAGAATAATCCCCTTTATTGATTTATTGCTCCGTGTTCAACATTCTCCAAATAATATCCTTGGCAAATGAAACACAAACATTATAGGTACTTCGTTCGCTCGTTTTTGCGATATGATTGCATCGTAATTAACGTTTTAATTAACACGTTCAGTCAATTTCATGACAGTAATATCTCGTGATTTTACGTTCAGTCAATATCAAACCCAATATACCTACCGATCATGTAGTATAATGAGAGTAATATCATCAACATAAACATATCATCTTCTTATGGGTGTCGTAAGGGGCGACTAAAGGAACCAGCAGAGGATGGGTTGCAGTATTCCTTAGTACCTACACACATTCAAATCTCTTTATCATCCTCTTAGTTCGCCCGCTAACTCCCGCTAAAGGTGGTGATTATGGGAAATCCCCCAAACATGGCCACTTGCAGCGCAGGATCGGACGTTGTGGCGATCCTTAGGGGAGGTCTTTGTCCAGCAGTGGACGTTTATCGGCTGAGATGATGATGATGAAATAAACATAATTATATGTATAACGCGCTCGTCTAGTGAAGCTTCGGTATTGGAATCGATCAGCAAAATTATGCAATGCGTTTGTAAGAAGCCCTTGCCTTCGTATTCCCGATAAATCTGATAGATAGCAGTGCATCTTTAGGGCCAGGTCAGAGCTTGCCCACTTGCCTCGACCATTCTGCACTGAACCATCTTGGTGAAGTACTTTCTCTCGCCCTTTTCTCAATAGAAGCGTTTGGAAAAACTTACAAGACAAACAAGCAAGCATCCTTGCGTCCGTCTGCCAAGAGGGGGTGAGCAAAAAATGTGTGATACAGTACGGACATGGTACCAGACACTCCCTGCTCCCACCAATTCTTTACCTCACTCCATAGATATATAGAAGATAAACATCCGATATGGACACCACCAAGAAGCTTATATACCTACACAACACATTAAATACTCTTTTCAAAACAATATAACACCCATTCCAAACATGAACAAGAAAATTAATTGTCAACAGAGTCTTTCTATCATGTCAGAGCGTTGTTGAAACGATTTTAATTTAAACAAATATTGGAATTGTTGGAAGTGATGTTGGAATCTGGTGTAGTGTTGTTGTTACGCGTATTAATGTGCGTTTCCTTCTTACTCATTTCTCTTAATGTTTCATACAATTGTTTGTCGGCGACGCTTTGCCTTCACATCTTGAAGGTGACGACGCGAAATGATACCTTGTGAAGACCCTAAAGAGCTAGGTAAGAAAAAGAATGTGAGTTTCCTTTTTCATTTTAACTCTTATAATGAAATTTTTAGCTTGTTAGTAACGAAGACTTTAGGCTTGTGGTCACCGAGTACCAAAACTCGTCTAAGGCTGCCTGTCCATTGACACGAGCTGGCTGGGCGAGCTGTGTAGCTGTGTAAATATTAACCAATCAGGAGCTCGGCCGGGATCGGCTACACAGCTCGCCCAGCCAGCTCACGTCAATGGACAGGCAGCCTTAAAGCCCCATCTCGTGGTAGGCATTATTATAGGACGTTTCATGTATCATCACTACATGGTATAAAATAAAGTCGCTTCCCGCTGTCTATCTGTCCCTATGTATGCTTAGATCTTTAAAAGTACGCAACGGATTTTGATGTTTTTTCTTAGATAGAGTGATCCAAGAGGAAGGTTTATATGTATATAAAATACATGCACAGTATCAGTATTCCACCCGTTCGAAGCCGGGGCGGGTCGCTAGTAATAAATAATGATAATTGGTCCACGCAAAAGTGTTCCCGCTCCCGTCCGCACTACTTTGAACCCTAATTTGACTTTTCTTCTGCCTTATTTTTACATGCCTGCCTTACCTCGAGGCGTAGTGAGAGACTACTATTTACTTTTGTGCTAACCTACCTCCGCCTATTTTTCTACCCTCGTTATGGAGTAGACTAAAAATGAAATGAAATGAAAAAAAATAACTGGCTCGCTCGCTATACCTACTCGCTTATTTAGGGGAAGCCTTTATCCTGATACTTACATACATACATAAACTCACACCGTTTTCCCAGAGGGGTAGGCAGAGACTATGGATCTGTACTTTGGGGGGTTTGACACACCTCTATTGCTTCTTCTAGGTCCATGTACATCTTGATATACATTCCCGTCGATTTCTGCTACTTTTAACCTGGCGTATGATGCCGCATTACCTGAATACTCCTAACATTTTTTTTATTTACCTCAAGTATTCTAATTTCTGAAATTACCCAGCTATAATAAGGTTGGTAGGCAAACAATGGCGCTGTAACAACTATTATTAAGTGAAATCAAGCGACCAGCTCTCACGAAATGCTGTATCCATGTCATTTCACAGAGGAAGTTATAAGAATGAAGTCGTCTTATGTGCGGTGAGAGTGAACCGGGGTTAATCAGGCCATGGGGTTGTTTCAGGTGGAGTCGGAAGGGGCAGCGGCGTCGCCCGCGCTTCCCCTCTGCCCGGCGGGACGACCCGACGCGGACGCGCAGCCTCTGCTCCACGATGGTGAGTAATGTAATACCTACCTGTTGTCAACTTGTTTACAATTTACATTAAATATGCGTGACTGTGTTTTGCGTGTTAGATTGTGGTGATGTGCACGTTGATGCGCACGCAGACACTTTTTGCAATGCGGGCCAATTAATTTGTAAATTGTTGATTAAGTCTTTATTCTTCGTAACATGACACCTACAAATCTTTTTCTTTTTAGAATTTTTATCTTAGTACCATCTAACAACTAATTGACTACCGTATTCGATTTTGTTATAAAAACCACGGAACATGCAAGGAATGAGAAAAATGACAAGGACTCACAGAGCGACAATAGGTACCTAGATATTGCAAAGCTTTTCATACAAAAAGTAAATTACATTGTTGAATATAATTCCTCTGACATTGATAATCAGTTTTACACACAATAGTCCGGAAGGCATGAGGAATTTCGTTTGCAAAATATGCGTACCGCGGTTTGATTTCTGTAATGTATTCTTGAGGTCAATCAATTTGGTAATAGTGCCCCTAGACAAAGTGCACACGCTTCTTATTCTACAAACGAAAACGCCGCAGCGTTATCGACGATAAAAAAACGACAGAATGCTAGACAATGTCACAAATTATTGACAATCGCTAAAAGCTGAATCTGCTCTATGGTTAGCATTTAGTTCACTCAATCATTCACTCTTTTTTCTTTTTTATATGCTAAATCATGTTCGATTTTCAAAAACAATTAAAATTTGAGATTTCTGTCAAATTCCGGCGTCCGCCATTTTCTAGCGTTATCTACAAGGTCTGGTCGATCGCCAGGGAGCGTTCAAAACGAAACGCTCATTGTCGACAGCAACTGTCAAAAACTGCATGTTGTCTAGGCGTTTTCTATTCGTTTTCGTTCTTTTCTAAAGTCCCATATATTTTTTATCGTTTCTACTGTCGTTAACGCTAATCGAAAGACAGTTTGTCCAGGCCCACTGTTCTCCAACAACTCATAGAGATTCAATTTACGGTAATTTTAACATAGGTACATTATTCAATCTATTATTAAAGTATTTAACATTATGTTACCACAAATAAAGAAACTATCAATGGGCAACTACTACGCGAGAGGAAAGCAGTGGTAACCATCCATAAAGATGCTGGCGGCGCTGAATGGCTAAATTGATCTTATGAGCGAGGAAAGCGCCAGCGCTTGGGGCCGGCCGAGTCTACCACGCGCCTTGATATATGTTTTATTAAACATTTGAAAACTACAATCATCAGCCTATCATCGTCCCCTGCTGAACATGGGCTCCCAAGGTGCGCCACAAAACTCTATGCTCGGCCTTCCCCACTCAGTCGCTCCCCGCTACCATTGAATTATATCGTCGGTCCAGAGGGCCGCAGAGAGGAGACCAAAAACTGGTGGTCTCCATCTCCACTCTAAAACTATACCATTCTAAAAATATAATTATGAAACGGTAGTAATAATAGGTTTATGTTATGAACGTTAGAGTACCCTACAGAGTACCTATTTATTTGTTTTAGCCCAGTCATTTTACGGTTTGAGCCGGGACTAATTACTAACTGGTATTTTTTTTTCGGTACAGTATTTAAGAGCCAATTTGAGCTTAGAAATGTATCAAAATTAAAAAAAAATCTTGTCAGCAACAGTTCCAAATTTTAAATTTTGGTATTATCTCGTTATAAAAAAAACTGATGGTAATTTTTTTTTTGCACATATTTAAGGCATTATCATTATACATACTTCAAACATGGTATAAATATTTTTGTCTACTTAGAAGGTTTTGAAAAATACATTCGTATTTTCTAATAAAAACCTCATTTTTTTAAATTTCGATGCCTATTTAATTGCTAAAAATAATTTATGTTGTAAAATCTTATTCAAATGAGTGGTGTTAAAATTATTAATTTAAAAGCCTTCTGGGAATCACAATTTTGATTTCTATGTTGCGTAGCGATTTTTTTTTAATTTGTGGTCAGATAGTCTTTTTGTCACTAAATAGTACCGGTTGCAGACTAAAAGTCCAATTAATAATTACTTCCCACCTCTCCTAACAAAAGTCCGTAAAATGACTGGGCTATTTATTAATTTCTAAACAATAAGTTGTATTATTGCCGCATCGCAAGGTCACCTCGGATATTAAGGTATAGTACATTACTGCAGCGGCCAGCAACAGAGGCATTGATGGACGAACGTGTAAATGTGGGCCGAGGCGAAGCCGAGGCACACATACGTAAGTCCATCAATGCCTAGTTGTGGCCAAGGCTTGTATAGTACTTTTCTCAAATAATGCGCGGAAATGAAAACAGTAAATTTTCTCAAATAATTCGCGGAAATTAAAACTCTTTTCAAAATCAATGACGAACAACGAACAACAATTTGTTTTTTTTTTCAATAAACAGCTTTCTATTTGCAAGTTAGTTCGAAATTTAAATAAAACCTTTTTTGAGTTACCTCCTTGGTCGCCATGTTTAGGAGAAAAAGATCGTTCCATTTTTAAATTACACGACAGATATGAGTTTACTATGTAATTTATTTGGCCGCAAAACACGACAGATATGGATTTTCATACAAACATTGCCGGCCGCTGCGCGCATGTATTTGGCCAGTACAGCAATTTCGATTTATCTCGAAGAAGGTTGTCAAAATAATGCTCACATTTCCAAGCATGTTTGAGAAAAAAATCTACAACGATAACATGATCCGCGCCGCGCCGCCAAAGTGTTTACAAGTGTTTTCAAAGTATTTACATGTTTCACAACGCATGCGTGTTTGCTGAGAAGGATATGCAAAAACAATTACACGGATTTGTTGCTCGACTAGAGGGTTCACTAATTGGCTCATCGTTACCAGGATCGCGGGCCATATATCATAGTAGATGTCTATCAATATATGCTACGTTTTGATTAACAGTACCCGTTACATTAATCAAACTCGGCTATTCCCTAAAGATATCCTACTGATAAATGACTTGTTCAACAGTTTCACAGAGCAAATAACCAAACAGTATAATAAGTTAAATCCTACTAATGTTATAAGTATACCTATATATGATAGATTGGATGGGTGTTCATTCCGGCTAACGGATGTACCGACTACCGATATCAGTTGAATTTGGTACAGAGATAGAATATATCCGGGAATTGCGCATAGTGAATTTTAGATTTCGGACACCCGGACGAAGTCGCAGGCATAAGCTACTAAACTATATAAGGTCTAGCTGAAACTATTTTAAGGGGATGAGCAGACCATTAATTTGAAAAACTTTCTATAAGGGACCAACATCGAAATCGCGATGTTCTTGAAACGTTCGACGTTGTCTCCAAGTGAAAGTTGTTCAGTTTGGTGGTCTAAACTACCTCTTTAAATATTACTAGGATGTTTTGTTACTCCTTGTTCTTTCATTAGTTCGGCTGACCTACAAAGGCAACAGAAGAGCAAATCAGCATTTCATCATCATCATCTCAGCCGATGGACGTCCACTGCTGGACATAGGCCTCCCCCAAGGATCGCCATAACGACCGGTCCTGCGCTGCCCTCATCCAACGTTTAATCAGCATTTAACACCTCCGAAAAAAATTACGCATCTTTGCGAAAAGCAACTTTTACTTTTTTGAAAAATTTTATATCACCTTATCGTTTGGTCTCCGGTCTATATTCCCATAAAAATCCCGCTTCCAAGAGTTCTGTTCTAAGTTTGCCAAAACACTGGTTCTACTGTCCTATTAAACACCTGCACTGTAAGATTGCAGTGGGAAACAAATCTGTTTAATCTGTTCATTTCTTTCCTTTCTCTCCCCGCTCTCTTCTCATGGTCTACAAAGAAGTTTAAAACAGGAGCAAAATTGCTATTTTCAAACAGGAATACGGTTTAAGAATAAACGCTTCTCCCCTCAGTTCCGTGGACGAATAGAGACACCAGTTCGGAAATTCACTTTAAAATATTTTTATCTGTGTCGATAATGTTTCTGTGTCAATCTATTAATTTAAAAATATATATGTTTTAGTATTGACTACTTAGGCTTTCAATCAATCAAATACCTATACTTTATTTTAATAAAGCATAATACATAGTATATACAAAGTTCAGTAGCAAATAAAATCTTTAAAATTGTATACAGGAAATTATACAGGTAACAAAAAACAATACAAAAACAATCGGTAGATATTTCTTTTGGGTTTTTAAAGATATTCCTTAAGCTGTGATTTACACAAATTACTTTTAAGTTCAATTAGTTGATTGTGAACATTGGTGGCGGAAACAAAATGCAGTTTTTATTTCCCAAATTAAGGCATTGTTTCATATCAGTAAACAATCAGTAGACATGACCGATTTCGGCCGCGGCGACTGCGTCAACTCCTTTATATTCTCATATTATAATTTAATTACTAATTACAAAATTCCAGTAAAAGCGACAAGATATTTCTCTGCGTATCGTAACCTGTAGGCCTCGCATGCCACTCCCGAGAAAACGATAAAATCGAGATGTGCCTCCATCTTTATTATTTTACATATGCCAGATTGCCAGAAAGAGCGCTCATGACGTTTTACTCGTTTAGGAAAACGCTTTGTCGTGGGTGGCATGCTAGCCGTGCAAGCAGCTCTAGCTAGAAACAAATGTATTCAGTTTATTTTGCAGATTCATTTTCAATGTACCCGAAGGTTGTGGAAGACACGAGATCTGTGAATTATTTTTTAGTACCTAATTTCGAAAAATGGCATGACTTATGGACGTGCGTCGGTAAACTTGGTTGTCCGTAGGTACCTACTTATAGCTAGCTATCGTATCATGTCTATTACTATAAAAAATGTTTGTGTTTATTTCAATCAAATGCTTGTGAAAAAAAAATATTAATTCTTATTTTTCTCATGGTGCACCTTTTTTTTGCAAAATTTACCCAGGTCGATTAATCGTTTCAATTTAACAATTTTAGAAATGTAAGCATAGAAAAGTAAACTGACCTAGAAGCTGTTTAATTGATGAGATGATTAATGTAGGTACGTTACCGTGTCCGTGTCCCGACCTCTGGCTGGCTATATTTACGTCGTAGTTCGATCGTTGAATTGGGCATATCATAATTTGTCAGGGTATTTAATGATACTGATACGCACCGCCCCGCCACCATTCCATAGTTAGGCCATCTGACACCCGCCATATCATACAACACAAATAAACATCAACATAGTTTGACAATTTTCCCAGCCATGCTGTCCAAGCATGGCAAATAAAAATAAGTTAAGATAAAAATTTAACTCTTTCATTGTTATTTTCCGCACTATTTATGTTATTTGTGTTACCTAATTATGCTATTTATAGAAAGCAGACAACGCAGAAACGGCACCACTAGCGGATTGAAATGCAACTACCTTACAATACAGGCAGCGCAAATGTGACCCCCGCTCCGGTTCGTTCCTGGTGCAGAGGTTGGCCATAGCAATACAACGCGGCAACGCTGCTAGCGTTATGGACACCTTTGCATCTGGATCGATACGAGGCGGGCTATTTGATTAATGTGTTGATTATTAGTTGCATTGTTGTAAATAAATAAATTTCTTTACAATATGCCCAGCCATATCATGATGTGTATAGCTGATGATAATATCGACAAAATATAGGCTGCTGTCAGTGATCCGCCCGATTTTCTATTTAAGTGAAATAATCACCCACATCATGAAATTTCCAGTCAGATCACGATGTGCCCAATTATACGATCGAACTTCGATATTTACAATGTCGATCATCTATTCATTATTCATTAGCCAAACGACATGCTTCATAACACAACACATTGAAGTAAAACACATGTTACACGTGGATTCTATAGTTTATAACCATGAGGCAACTATGTTTCTAGCCCGTACTTCATCTCTATTTATTTCATAATAGTAGAGCAGCCCGTGTCTACTAATTTTACACACTCGAAATTACCGCACATAATTTACAGATTATAGTTACAGAATTTACTTACAATAGGTGCCCACTAAAGCTAGTCTATCTTTACTAGGCTACTTAATCTTTACTGAAACGTACTCTTGATCTGTTTCATACAACTTGTGTGTACACTGTACAGTTGTAGTAATGTTATAATTCAGTTACTCATAAACTATGAGAGGATTGTGAAGCTAGCAATCTCCACAAAACATCAAAACGTTCTTACACTACTAAAACTTTGTAATTGGTATGATGAATAACCAGGAGGTCTGTAACGTTTAGATTGTAAATATAGGGTTGTAGATAATATGATTTCGATTCTCGCATAATAATGTAAAATAGGTATAGTGACTTTGAAGTAAAATCTATATCTGTAGTATAGTCTACTACGTATACTTTCATTGACGTATACATATAAACAATGAATCAAATGAGACCAAAACCATTGATTTATGTATTGATTTAATGGGGTAGTAACGTTTTCTCTTTTTGTATGGAGTATTCTAGCTTCACGGTCATCGTTATTACTTTATAACTTTTAGTATAAACGCCTACTGTGAAACTGGCAAACTTTGCCCGCTTTTTTTTAGATTTTTAAAGATTTCAGGAAATCTATTTATCTGAGCGCATAGAAAACAGAACCATTGCATTGTTTGTTATCGAAAGCATAAACTGACAAAATATGGCGCCCTGATGCATTGAACAGAAGCTGAGAAAATCGCTGTCAAAGACCCGGCCGGGCAAAGTTACCTTGACTTCGTCCAACATTGCTCGCCTTTAATATCTCGGAAACTATAAGCATACTACTATATATTACAGAAGGTGGTGAAATAATGTTGCCATACTAAGCAAGGGAAATATTTCTAAGTATTATTATTTATAATATTGAGGTGGGCAATGTTATACTCCACATCAGCAATGTTTTCATACCAACGAAATTGGTGAGTTAGGGTTGATCTGAACCTCACACATAAATATAAAAATTGGCAAAATTTTAAATAGAATAAAGAAATTAGGTGAAACCTAACGCACTATAATAAATACATACATATGCTCACGCCTATTTCCCACTACTGGGGTAGGCAGAGACAACAGATCGCCACATGCTACGATTCTGACACACATCTCTCGCCTCCTCAACATCCATAAGTCTCTTCATACAAGCTCGTCGGTTCCGGGTACATTTTATTTGGCCCTTCTTCAGTAAGCATCCGATATGGTCAGCGTACGTGCGCCTAGGGCGACCCCTTTCAACCATTCCATTCACACTTGCCTTGTAAATTTCATACGTCAACCTACTTTCACACATTCTTTCTACATGGCCAAACCACCTCAACATGCCTTTTTTCAATCCTGGTCACTATATCTTCTTTCAGACCACATCTTTCTCTAATCACACTATTCCGTATCCGGTCCTTCAAAGTCACACCACACATGCTTCTTCTGCCATACCCAACTCTCACTGCCATACATTAAAGTTGGTGCCAACACACCGTCGTGAACCGCCAAACGAGCCTTTTTAGACATAGTTTGACTCTTCATGACGGTGTGCAAGGCTCCATTAATCATATTTCCTGCTTTTACTCTTCTCTCTATATCTCCGTCGTACTTTCCGTCTCTTGTGAACATACAACCCAAGTACACAAACACACTGACTTGCTCTAGCCTTTCATCACCTATCATAATCTTGCATTCAGTCACTGTTTCATCGCGCTCGATAACCATAACTTTCGTCTTCTTCACATTAACATTCATTCCCTTCTTTTTAAATGATTCATACATACATGTTACCATCTCCTGCAAGTCATGTACCGATGACGCAAGCAGAACTTGGTCATCGGCATACAACAGACATTTGACAGATAACCCATTCATCCTTAGACCACACTCTCTTTCTTTCAAATCACTCAAACAACTGTCCATGAATAGGTTGAATAGCCACGGTGACGCTACACACCCCTGTCTGACACCTCTGGAGATACCAAACCAATCGGTATGTGCCCCGTTCATCCTGACACATGCACTGGAACCCTCGTAGAGAGATTTCAGTGCCCGTATTAAGTTATCATTCACCCCATACATGGCCAGGGTATCCCACAATTCTTCCCTCATCACTCTGTCATAAGCTTTCTCTAAATCTACGATAGCGCAATTGACTTTTCGGTTCTTGGCCAAATATTTTTCGGCAATGCACCGCAAAGAGAAAACTTGGTCAGTGCATCCCACGCCCTTCCGAAAACCCGCTTGCACATCCCAGATTTTTCCCTCCGTTGCAGTCAATACTCTCTCAATTAAAATCTTTGCGTACAATTTTCCAACGACACTGAGTAGACTGATGCCTCGGTAGTTTTTGCACTGCTGCTGAGAACCTTTGCCCTTGTATATTGTGAATATAGTTGTGAGCATAATATGCTCACAACTATATTCACTTAGGGGGGAGGTAAGAGATATTCTGATGCATATAATTATATGCATGAATGGCATACAAGTAGGTGTCAACCCTAACACCGTTTTTGCAGTGGGCAATGTTGTCACCCCTTTACATTAAATTAAATTAAAGTAAATCATTTTATTTATCAGATGACTCAGATCCTTTGCTCACGAAAGTTCAGGGAACATTGCCTACGACATTTTTTCAAAGATTCGTCCACGTACAGATTTAAAATTAGCACGAAACGATGCGCCTGGAAACCGTTTATCACTACTAATAAAATAGCCTTCCTGTGTGACGTTTTGTTCCGACACGGACGAAAAACGTAAACTATGATTTTAGCACCACTTCATAGAGGGTCTCACTTTAGACAGGTCAATTACCGGTAGTATAATTATAATTTTATAATAGTTTGTGTTGCCGGCTAGTGAGACAACTTAGCTGCGGCTGCTCTGAGTAACTAGTGCTGCGAAGGATACATATTTCGCTTTGCGCAAAAGAAACAAAATTTCTGCTATCTTCAATACTTACTTTTCTTGCAATTTAATATCAAATCAATTTTTTTGTTTTTGACAAAGTTATACGCCTAGGGCAAAGTTGGTCGGTTTCACGGTATACTGCTAATTAGAGTTACCATAATAACTTAGCTGTAGGCGACGAATTGCACTTGTCTTACAAATAAAAGCAGTTCTAACTGTTGTTTTGCCATTTTCTGTGTGTTGTAGACAGGTCGATAGGAGATATTATTGTTTTACTTTGTGGTGCCTTAACGCTCTGTCTACAAAGAGCTCATAATTTATAATTCACTGAACAGAATAAGTTTTAAACACTTTAAAATTTTCTAGTCAGAGTTGCTCGTGGCTGTCGTCGTAATAAGGCGCTTAGATGATTGTAATAATCGGTTGAGTGACCACTTTTACGGTATTCATCTTGAGATCTTCAAAGGGCCTACCATGCCATCCCCGAGAAAATTACAAAAATCTTACGTGCCTCTCTCTCTCTCCTCTTTGTAACTTTGCGTATGCGAAACCGAGCGCGCATGACGGTTTTGTCGTTTTGTCATGGGTGGCATCCTAGCTCTTCGGAATTGTATTTTAAACTGTGTGGTTTTCTGAAAGACAAAAAAATTATGATAAATACAACCGAGGCCACATACATATGTTGTAGAAGCGAGTACATACTTTCTTCTACAAATAAAATACGTACTATAATAGCTTGGTACATTGCGGTCCATTCTCTGTTAGATTGAAAGGAAGCTTTTGCCTTCCAATGAGATTTTACCCCAAAACCAATGCCAACTGCCAGTCTTAGCAAAAATTTTGACGAACTGTTAGTCCGTGAAAGTAGTATATTTTATTGAAAAGGCTTTCAAGGCGAGAAATAGCTGAAATAGACATAACTCAAATTAGAGGAAACTTTTAAGTGAAATCAGATTCAATAAAGCAATCTAATATTCTTACAATTCGTACAACGTCTTCCTTATTTACATTAATGTTCTATTTCGTGAGTTGACAGGAAAAAAAAGTGTGTTAATCAACAAAATTATTTTAATCGCTAGGAAAATGTAATGTGATGGCGCTTACAGGAAAGCATTAAGTGTTTCAAGTCTCAAAGACGACTCAAAAGGTAAGTGAAGAGGGAAATATTTGAATTGCTAATTGAAGTGTCTGGGACTGGAATGAGTCGCGACATTTCTGTAAATGAAAAAAAAATCGCTTCTCGGCCCTTCGTCAAAATCCAAAGGCATCATTATAAATTGTATGCCATAATTCATCATTTAAATCCAGTCCCTTTTGATGAAGAATTTCGAATCGTATTATTGCGAGCTTGGAATTTAGCGGCATTTTAGGTACATGTCTCGGAGAATTAACAGATAGGTTGTTTTACAATGACACAAGATACAAACAGTGCGTTTTTGTGCACGTTTTACTGTAGTTTTCAATAACCAAAATCCTGTTTTAGTTACTAGTTTCTGCCTCTATGGAATTCGTTTTGTTTTCGGGATGAAACGCTTCGGTCAAGAATAAACGTTTACATACACAATCGAGCCTTTAGAAATGGTAGATTCAAAATTGTCAAACGTACATCAAAGCCGGTACCGCCACTCATTCAGCCAAAAGAGCTTTTATAATTTATTTATTTATTAACCTTTACTATGCTGGACTCGATTTTCGCAAGATTCCGTCGTGTGCTGAACATAGCTCGCCGTTCTTATCACTTGCACGGGATAATTCGCTCTTTTTTCGATACAATATGGGTCAAAGTTGCCTATGGTCACCGCGGCTCCACAGTGGAGCCGCCGCATACAACGGAATGTTTTCGTCTGTCTCCACAGTGGAGCCACCAGCATACGAAAGGTTAATGGACTCTTTCTATTGTTTAGCACTGTAGTGCCGCCAGTGTCAAGTAGTTTGTGGGAGTTCCTATACCAATCTCAAGGATTATTTTTGAGCAAAAACACAACTGAGAGATTGCGGAGCGTGGCAAGCTAAAACGCGAACCGCGTGAACACCAAGCGAAGACAAGTGCTCACAGCAAAACTTGCAACTTGACTCCAAAAGTGCTTTGGTTTCTGTCTGTTTATATCTTTCACAATGTCATGCATGCTTATCACTCATTTATATATTCATAAAAAGGGTACAATCCTCGCTGGATGTGTGACCAACTTTCCCTTTTACAAATAAGATGTCAAATATTATCTCCGTCTCGCTTAAGCAAACTGTTGTCGTATAACAAAGAACCATTCTGGAATCACTATACTTACTGTAATGCTTTTGGCCGGTGCCCAATAGCTACTGCGACCTGAATCTATGGAGTAGCTGTAGTCTAGTCGCTTTTATCAGACAACCAAAACATAGACAATCATCAGACAGACATCAGACATCTTTCTAACATTGTTCTATCCAGATCTTCAACGCTATTTCTTGCAATATTAACCTTTATACACGTTGTACGAATTTCTAATTACCACCACTCTATAGATTCATAAATGTTAAAGTCTGTAAAAGTAATTGCAAATGCTATCAATTAATATTCTCTAACAACGTGATTATCTACAGTGAATGCATTTAATGAGTGATGTTATAAATAAACATGAATAACACTAATCATGTACCTAATAGAATTGTTCAGCGGTCCCATGCTATCTACCTGTAGTTAGGTTCTCAGCAAAAACTGTACCCATTATAACGAAGACTAGTTTGCTATGACAAAACAATTGCTTCTAAGAACACTTAGCTGTATCGGCCTAGATTTCCGTGTTTTGTTTGATATTTTATTTATGTAAGTAATAGATGATTAGAATATTATTAATAATAGACTATTTTGACAATAAAAAAATACCAGTGAAATGCGCACAGTGTAGTTTTGCCCGAAACATAATTTTAAAGTTAGGAATTTTACCTAGTTTTTCCTCTAAACTCGAAAATTTTCCTCGAGTTCCATTATAGGCCACTAGCATGGGTGATTATAAGTTTCCTGGTTTCGCACGGCGGACGATTTTGTGTGTGATTTTCCAGCGGCGCCGCTGCTTAGGAACTCGTCGCGTACTAACTTTTGTGTTTTCAACAGCAGAGCGGCGCCGCCGCTGAATATAATTAGGTCCTTAAATTTACAGGGACACACGTAATTTAACGACTGTAGCGTATTATTCCCGTCACTATACGAAATTTCAATAAAATTAAGTAAATCGCAACTAACAGTCATTGACACTGTTACAGGCTAAGACGCAATAGGGTGTATATTTAAGAGCGTTTGAACGCCCAATTTATCTGACTGAACATTTTCATCTTGTTTCTAAGAAAAGGCATAATTATAATTATTTAAACACTGCGCGCTATTATAACCGTCCAGGGTCTTTAAAACAGGCCTTAGACTGACGGCAGAAGACAGGCTGGGGGCTTGGCAGACTGGACGATATTATAAGGGTTTCTTCTTTGACTACATAACTCAAGCTAGAATTAGTTTACTTCTTGTCTTTCAAGTTGTGAAAATTAGAATGACACAATTAAATTTCAATTTAAAAATTATGTTTATGAGATAACTAGATTATAAATATCTCTAGGCAAGATGCCATTTCTGCTGTCTTCTGATATCAAGAGACTATCTACCGACACGCAACCATCAAGACGTCATCGTAATCGTCTAATTATTTCAAACTATAGGTAGTTACCTAAGAAATATAAACTTGTAGATCCGCTTTATTATCCAGTCAGATATTTATACCTATCTACTGCTTGTCTTTATACATAAAATACGTATACCTAGGTACCATTCAGGAGTGCGATTTTTGAAAGTCCCACGTTCAAGTCAGCTGCAGAAAATGTCAAAATTACAATGGATATATAAATACATTATACCTGTTTGTACTAAAAATAATAAATTAAGCATTTTTTTGGACCATTAAACTGAACAACTTTTATTATGGGAGCAAACCAGATATCGCAAGAAAAAACTGCAATACTCGACTTAATTATAAGATTATACGATATTATTTTACGATTTCGGATTTGATCTCAATTCAAATTAATATGGTTGTTGTAAATCTGTTGACATCTAAACAGCTGATTTACCAATGGTGTTTACATAATTTGATAATTTCATAAGCAAAATGTGAGACTGGACCAGTTTTGGGAAAGCAACATCGTAAAAAAAATTACAAAATACTTACCTACCTACCTGACTGAACCTTAGCAAAACTGGACTGTTATTGAGCATATTCAATTTTAAAATTCAAATTTTTTTATTCAAAATAATATTATATAGATAGCTTATTGACGTCATTTTTTGACTCTACCACCGCGTTGGAAGGTGTTCCGTTGAGAGAAGATGCGGCCAGAAACTCTACAACACACATCTTTTAAACAAAACAAAATGTACTAAGTACAATTAAAATACAATGTTGCATTACATAGAGTAAAATTGTCAAGACCAGACATTTTGGTTATTCAAATAATCATCGAGTTGACCTGATCCGTTTATAGTAACCTTTTTTACAGAGGACTTGTTTAACATGGGTCTTAAACTTTTTGTCTGGTAAGTTTAGAATATCCTCTGGCATCTTATTATAAAAGTGTATACAGTGCCCCATGAAAGATGTGTTGAACTTACTGAGTCGAAAATGTGGGAATACTAATTTATTTTTATTTCTTCTATTGTAATTATGAACGTCACTGTTCATGAAAATTGTGGTAGCAGCTTTTAGCCAGCCATTTAAATTGATTAATTAATAATTACACTCAGGTCGGAAAATGACAAATTATGGAAAACATTGTTATGAAAGGACTGACAATAAACGCTCGTGGTTTATGTGAAAATTACTTACCTTTTTTTCTGGTGGAATTATCTTTTTCGCCCGAGTGGCTTCCGTTTTGTTTTCGAGTGTCATTGGTCCGTGCCAAGATTGGAATTACTTTGGTGTCTTGTCTACCCGTCTCGGTCATAGGCTATCTGACTTCTAAACTATTTACCCTACTGTTATTATAATATTTTGATTTACTCTGTACCCTCCACGGTTTAGACGTCAGAGTCTAAAATAAAAAATCCGACTGGGAAATATTATTTTGACTTTGCGCTTTCATTGAAAGAAATATGACATTATCAATGACCCAACTGATCCGCTTCATCTCATCACGTAAATATTTAAAATTTTCATTTAATTAGTAAATCGACATGAACGCATCTCTCGCTTCGCTGTCGCACAAGAACAAGGGAAAACGTTCCAATAGATTCCAGTTTCATGCTTGACGCTTATTGTATTTAATGCGGATTGTTGAACGTTCGGAAATCAACATATACGAGAATCCCTGCGTTATTTTCTACAGCACACGTTGCATTGACACGTAAAGTGGTTGTTTAAATTGTGGGTATTATGTTGTGTACCTTGCAGAATAAAGAACGTTCCATTTTTGCGTTGAATGTTGCAGATTTCTTTTTATTTGGCGTGTACAGTGAATAAATAGACTATCTTTTCGATCCTTCTTAGCTCTATCTTGATAGGGCAAACTCTAGTGTAGTGTAACCACGACTGAATGACTGGGTTTTCCTCGTTGTTATACATTAACATTACAGTGGTGTATCGAACGGCGAAACCACAAGTTGGTTTATCCTTGTAATGGTCTCTTTTTATATCCTGTCTTTTACCTCATGATCATATTGCCTCAGTTCCATCAACATTCTTACTTACAAGATAGAGTCCATTATAAATAAAAACATTTCTTACTTTCATCCTTACTTCTACTTGAAATCATTACTTGGGTTTTTCTCACTGGCTACCGCCTAATATATGTGTGCGTCTACTTCTTCTTCTTATCGTGTGGGCAGAGCCCTGGTGTCAGAGTTTTTTCAGACTGCCTTACGGCCTCTGACGTGGTTTTTATGTAACGATTACTACCACCAGAGATAGTAGCCGGGACCAACGGCTTAACGTGCCATCCGAAGCACGGAATCATTTTTATTTTCGGACAATCAGGTGATTCAGCCTGCAATGTCCTAACCAACTGAGGAAAAACGCACAACGTGACATATCACTAGGTGTCCCCCGTGGGAATCGAACCCACGACCTCCGTATCGAGAGCCAATGCTCTTAACCATTAGACCACGGAGGCAGTCCCATGTGTGTCTACTTATCACGTATCATGTGACCATGTCTAGCACAAAGCGGTTCAAGCGACAACCTGTTATTGTGAGCGCGACGTTTTGCTCAATATGTGGGTTGCCACTCCAGCCTTGCTTTTACAACGATTTTGTCTCCGTTAACATTATTTGTGCCCTAATGTTATGTAGTACTAGATACTCTTGCTTTTGCTTTTGCTAATCTCGTCAATGTTAAACTAGATCTTGAACTATAAATAAGCCAAGTTGCGTGATTGAGTGACAAACATTCATCAACACTTTTGTAATTATAATGTCAACTAATAGGAAGAAATAGAGCATCTAATTTTTGAATCAACAAAAATCACTACTGTCGTTTTAAACAAGTAGGTAATTGGGATGAAAATCTGATATTGGTCCATGAAATTAATAAAAAGTAAGAGAAGTTTTAAAACTTGCATGCATGCATATGCTCACGACTATATTCCCCGAGGGGGTAGTCAGAGATAAAAAACACACAAAACTTAAAGACATTTTCATTACCCTATCTAAAATATTTTGTTATAAAATGATACTGATTATTTTAATTGCAGTTACCATTGAATTATGAAGACATTTTACAGTAGACACTATATTTTATAGTAAGGGAGGCAACGGCAACCCTATCCTTCGTCGCCCACTCTCCTCCCGGCCTTCTTTTACGGCCGTCGTCGGACTATAAAAAGCGTAATTAAATAACTGTCTATTGTGTAGAAACCTTAAGCTACTTTTTTGCTTTTCAGAGCTAAAGAAGTAGGTTGTGTGTTACAATAAGAAGAGTTTAATAGCAAGAGCTTAAGAGGCAAAGTTTTATAACTGTTGGCTCCAGTAACTTATTAATGCGACCCCTTGCTTGATAACAGGGTAGTAATTGAGCTCCTTCTGAGACTCTCGGATAGTCCATCTAATAGTAAGGTCGTCTTCTCACTGTCAAATTATGATAGCCTAAGGGCTATGGGGTGTTTTGTTACACCCTACGTATATGGTCCTACGTCGCTGCGTTTTCGCGTTACAGCCGATTAAAGTTGTTAAAAAAAAAGCGGTATTAAATTATTTGCACATGTCTGCCTCTGGGGTTCATGGTTACAAATATCTTGGAAACGAAGAAAATCGAGGAGGCAGACATCCAGGGCTCTGCATTATCATGGGACGGAGTTGTAAAAGTGTTAAAAATAAAAGCTCTACTAAGTCATTTGCACACGGTTCTCATTGCGCCCATTCGAGTCATTACGACTCCGTGGATACGAAAAAATATTTGGCAGACACTTTGCTCACTGATTTTTAACTTTAAAACGGTTTCAAATGGACGTCATCAAGGGGAAGCGGGTATTGCATGGTATTATTGTGATTCTTTATAGGTTTATTATTATTATTTTTTTTTTCGCTGAACTCACGGTAACAATCCAACTTCTTCTAGAGCTGAAATCTACAAAATTGTTTGTATTAAATGCCAAGAGGAAACGAAATGCGCTCGAAACTTTAAGTGGAGAGTGCATTTTTTCAATTATAGTTTTTATCTGCATACAAATTTTTTTGTTCAGACATATAACCGTAGCGTACATAAAACATTTTACGAGTAAATACAAACGAAGAAGAGATAACCTGCTCCTTTTTTGACGTTGGTTACAAAACATTTTACATAATTATATCATCATCATCATCATCTCAGCCGATGGACATCCACTGCTGGACATAGGCCCCCCAAGGATCCCCATAACGACCGGTCCTGCGCCGCCCTCATCCAACGTTTTCCCGCTGCCTTCACCAGGTCGTCGGTCCACCGTGTGAGGGGCCTACCCACGCTGCGCTTTCCGGTACGCGGTCGCCACTCGAGAACTTTTCGGCCCCACCGGCCATCGGTTCTGCAAGCAATGTGCGCCCACTGCCACTTAAGTTTAGCAATTCTTTGGGCTATGACAGTTACTCTGGTTCTTCTGCGAATCTCTTCATTTCTGATTCGATCTCGCAGGAAAACTCCGACCATAGCCCTCTCCATTGCCCTTTGGGTGACTTTTAGCCTTTTTATGAGGCCTTGAGTGACCGACCACGTCTCTGTTCCATATGTCATCACTGGCACATAATTATATATCTTACATATAATATGTATACTCATGCTATTGTACCAGGGAGGTGGACAGACACAAACGCCCGCTACACGCAACATAATTGTTTTACGTCTATTTGACAAGCGTTCGCTCATAATGTGAGAACTTGAATGTAACTATACATAGTTCCTCAGTTAGACATATAGGCACCACACTATCAATTTCCAATACACCAACCATTATCAAGTCAAACACGAGTAGCAAACTTAGATTGCGTAATTTAGATGGTGTATTACCTTAGCAAAGCCTCAGTTCTATTGTATCCCAGTAGCCCCTGGGCCACGACTGCGAGTGCGGCAGACAGGTGACGTAATTAATTCACGGCCAACGGACTTAATTTTTGAACATAATGGAGATGAAAGGGAGTTCTAGCGTTACCTTGCAACACACATTTCAATGAGGATTTTATTTTAATGTAATGTAATGACATAGCTCCTATGTAGTTGTTTGACATAATAATAATCCTAATTTTAATTTTTAATCTTACTTTAATATACTTGTATATTAAAAATGTACTATATGGGTGTTTTTACCTGAAATAAAAATGATTTATTTATTTATTTTATTTATTTATTTTATACAAATAAGCCTTTCGGAAGAAATTCTCTAAATTACAGTGAATTTCGTATCAAAATCCGTTGCGTGAAGTATTCTGAGAAACAGATGAGATGAGGACATACCCCGATAGCGACTTTGTTTTGTGCTATTTAAAGATTAGAGATTTCTAAAATCAGGATAAAAAGCGCATACATTCACTCTTGTATGTTGAGTTGCTCTTTTGTATCACAAGTTTGTCTTTTAGGGTTCTATAGAACACCAAGGATTTATAAGATCTTCCAGTCCGTCCATTCCAAGTCAAAGCGTCATAACGTCTGAAAACTGCATGGTGGGCGTAAAGATCAACACTGTAGTCTTTGGTGAAGATTAAAGAATGGGATACCGTACGATCCGTACGTTAAAAAAATTTATTGTGCAATACCCGAGAATATGAATATGAAATGAATGAAGCGTTGCTTGCGGGGTAGTCGCTTTCCGAATCAAAAAACATGCTGGTATTTTCCCTTTTGATCACGATTAAAACTACTAGTACTCTCTAAAATCTCAGCAAAGATTTTCACTGTATTGTCATCTTTTCGGTCAACGATGCGCAAGGATGGCGAGGCGAGGCAAAAGGATAGTCATTTTATGACACTTAGTATGTAGGAGTTGAAAGTATACCAAAATTTTGTACCTGTGGTATTTTTAAACCGAACCTAGTGACGAAAATACAATCAAATTTGATTATACGTCTATCGCACCCAGGGCAGTCAACCTTGATCTGTGAGTAATCAAAGATTTTCCCCAGTTGCAACAACTGCCTTAAAGAAGCAGCTGGTAACAATGCTCGCTTCTAAGATTTCAGGCAGGAGTGATGATAGTTCATACGGAAGAGAGCTAGCAACTCGATCATGAGGCGGTGGCTCGATTCCTGGCCTGAACCACTAAGTTCTACGGAATTTATGTACGGTTGTATTTGTCATTTTTATCTGCTCGGAGGTGAAAGAAAAACATCGTGAGGAAACCTGCATACCCGAGAATGAAAAGAAAATACCATAAATTCGGAGGTACCTATGTGTAAAATATGGTTGAGCATGGGGCGGACACAATAGACCAGCAATGATCGCAGTGTTATATGCCTCGGCTTGCAATAGCCCTCCCCAAAATAAAACCTAAGGCAATCAATGGGCCCTCTATTATTTTATCGTGATCCGAAGGCATTGTTAACAATCTCGTTGTTAGGAGAGTCGTTGGCGATCCGATGTCAATTAGTGCCGTCTGCCGGGTTAATGACGTCAGATGGTCTCGTAACTACGTTAATTTGACGAAGGTACTTAAATAGGGCTGGAGGGTTTAATGCTATAGAAATGCGTTTTCAATAATTTTGGGCAGCATCGATGATAGGAAGTAGACTGTCTTGGTTAATAATGAACTTAGTGGTTTCCTTTCGAATCTGTTAGTGGAGTAAAAATTCACTTTGTCGATTTAGATCAACAAAGTGAATTTTAAGCTTTTGACGCAGTTTATGTTGTTTTAGAGAAAGTAGATAATTATAATATTTATGAGGGTTTGTGTTTGCTCACCCACCGTTAAATTGAACCCACTTAGTCGTTGTTTAATCAAGAATTACAGTCATTTATCGCTTTAAAACGTGCTCCTTTACGGTACGGTTTGAAAGAGTCTAATATGGCATACCATAAAACTATGGACATAAAATTACATTGCGTCACAGATAATATAAAAATATACACAGCGAATGTTCATTCAAGCAATACTAACGAAATAAATCTCTCGTGCTGCAAATATACTCGTATGTACTAGTAAATACCATATATCAACCCTAGATTTTTCTAGGAATTTTGAGAACACCATGGATTAATTCAAATAAATCATTTCAATTCAATCTTCGATCAAGTATTTCAATATCATTTGTTAGGAGTTCAAATAGATCGTACTAACTCCTGGTTAGTTTAAGTAAACAATGTGTTAAGTGTTGACGATGGGACAGAACCATCCTGATCTTTGCTTGCACACGTTGATTCGCTCAACTTGTTTGCCTTGGACAATGGGTCTCGCAACACAATAGACAAAGCTCATGTCATTGCAATAGACTCGCTAGGATGAAGTGAAACTGTTACGTCTTGTCTTTATTTGAAATGCCGAGTACAAATCTTATATAAGGAATATATATTTACTTACCTATACAATGTAATTAATTCCCTTTCGTCACAATATAACTACCGGACTACTCTGGTTGAGCAATCATAGCAATACATTATATACCTCTAGCATACCTATTCAGGTGGAATGACGGAATGACGTATCAAGTAGTGTTTCGTAGACGGAAATTATGACGGAAAGAAACAGGGTGGTCTGTTCAAGACAACACAACACTTATTTTAGTAGACTTTACTATAAAAGGAGTAAATTTATTATAGGCCCGCAAACGGTTACGTTACGGTTACCTGATGCTGTCAGGCTAGCCAAACACCTGGCTAGTAAAATATAAAAACACCATTGAAGAACTATTGACACGAAAAGAAGAAGAACGGTTACGTTTATTGATGGTATTTACATTTTAAAAACATAATTTTATTTACTATAGTAATCGGACGAAAGATTAGGTAACAAACGGAATTTTGAAATAAATATAAAAATGCTCCATTTTGACTTTTTTAGCTAAGATTCTTTTTTCCTATTAAAACGGCACACGTAAAGCAATGCGTGTATAGGAACATCTTAGATGTTAATACGAAAATAATAATGAAAAACCAAAATATCTTACCAAGACAAGATGTGCGCCAACTGCGATTACGTGACACTCCGTTTAGATAAGGTATAGCTAATAATATTACCACTATAACCTAGAGATTATGAGAAACCAATCGACATGAGTTCCATAACTATACGCCAACTATACGCGACCAGAATTCGAATCATAACAACAATTTTTTTAGTCTAGTCTACAAAAATGTCGTGAGTCCAATTTTCCTGAAAACTGAAATCAGAATTCAGTATTTACGAGGAGGCGGACCTCGTAATTTCTGATTTGATTTTTTCGGCTGAAACTATTATAAATTCAGCTTAGAAATTCAGATCAGTGTTATTGTGGAATTAATTCATAATTTCATGATTTATTTATTTGTGATACACAGGTTATAGTAATTTACAAGTGTATAAAATATAAAGGTCTCACTGTGATCCCGCCTGACGGCATACAAATAATGATAGTAAGTTACATAAAATATTGAGGTACATAAAATCAATAATCAAACAATTAACAAGTTCAATAATAATACCTTAATAATACCAAATGTCAACAATAATAATAATTTTTTTAATTGAAATTTTTACAATAATTTTAATTTTAATTATTTTTAATTTTTATAATTTATAATAATTAAGGAACTTGTCGGTCATCAATCAAATAAATGTAAGAAAACGAATATCGACCCGCCATAGGGACGTTTACACAGTTTCACCCCTGGTCCCAGTATTACGATTGGGAATATCTGAAAAGCTGTCAGCAAGACGTGGGTCCGAGCTTTTCATAGCGCGGGGCTGTAATACCTATATATATGTCGATATATGTATATGTTATTTCTTACCAACATGAAGTAAAAGCCGGAAATTATGTGTGTGATGTGCATGCACGGAGAAAAGTATTTGTAAACCTTTTCATTTTGTAGACTTTACTAGGAAATGTGTTGTTATAAATCGGGTTCTGATAGATTTAACTAAAATCTACTTACAACAACAAAACTAGTAAATATACTAAAATAAAAGGGTTATTAGGGAACACCTATAAGTTTCAACACGCTCAAACATGACTCGTGCTGCGTTTCCGTCATTTAATAATTGTTTTATTTTTTTATTTGTGACGGATCCTTTTGAACATTTTTTCTGGAAACACCGACCGCCTACATATAATCTTCGTTTCCTCTAACCCTAAGCTAGTATGGAACAAATTGTTTTTAAGTGATAAGACCGCCTAATTTTGTACCTCCTTTTGTCGTTTCGTATTCTTTTCCCGCTTTTGTTTTGGCGTAAAATAAAGTATATTTGATATATATTGTCGAGACGTTTCCCAATAAATGGTTAGTGTTATGGTTACTATGTCAGCCTGCGAAACCAAAGGTCCTGACTTCGAAAACGATTTTTCCCTTGTTTTCTTTTGAGTGTTATAAATTCATCCCAAAATATAGGTCTGTAATACCTTTTAAGGTTAAGAAAGTTCTTGAGAAAACGGCTAAATAAAGCTACAGAGAAAAACAAGAAGCCATTATTTGACGTAATCGTAGATAAAGGTTTTCTTTTAATTTCTTCGGTTGTAATTGTAACGTGCTTATACGACTTCGTTTTAAACAACTTCACAACTTTTATTGCGAAGATTTTATCAAAGGTTTTCTTGAGAAAAAGAAAAAAATATATTTAAAAAACGTAAAACTTTTAGTATCTCTTCAAAGATTCGCAAAAATTGAAATAGAAAACATTATTTCAATAGCACCAAGATTGTGGGGTTTCCAATAAATGTACAGGTTATAAGAAAAAACTCCTTAGTGATATTTTCTTAACTTGGAAAAAAAAATATTCTTATTGCTAACATTAGTCGTTACATCATTAAAAAAACCGGCCAAGTGCGAGTCGGACTCGAGCACCGAGGCTTCCGTACTACCATAGTATATATTTGTGGTTTGTATTTACCAAACAAATTGAGTTTAATTGTTGTTCTGATAGAAAGGGACGAACCTATTATAGTACCGTTAACGCGGGAGTTTCGATTCTATTCATTATCCAAACCAAGGAAGGTGGCATTGGTATTGTGGCATAGGTATTGGGTAAACCATAAACTTAATATATATATCGTAAAGTATATTAAGTTTATGCGTTAAACCAGGAAGCTGGAAATATGTACTATTGTCTATATATATAATAATATAGTACCTACGGTTAACGCGGGAATTTCTTTTCTATAGTGTTCGAGAACTTTTCGGCACCATCTCGGCCATCGGTTCTGCAAGCAATGTGCCCACTGCTAATTTAGTTTAGCAATTTTTTGGTCTATGTCAGCTACTCTGGTTCTTCTGCGGAAAAGTTCTCGAGTGGGGACCGCCAAGTCAAGTAGGAAGGTGGCACACGGAGGACTGACGACCTGGTGAAGGCGGCGGGAACCCGTTCGATGAGGGCAGCGCAGGACCGATCGTTATGGCGATCCTTGGGGGAGGCCTATGTCAAGCAGTGGACGTCCATCGGCTGAGATGATGATGATGATGAGTGTACCAAAGGGTGTACTATTATTATCTATCATATAGTATAGACTATTTGTCTCTACTTTTATGATCGCAACTCAAGAAGTTAAAAATATCTACTTCTTGTCGCAACTCGATAATAGTGAAAAAAAGTATTGTTGGCAAGTTGGCATGAGCGTTCATACGTTCATATTCATCACAGACTTCTGTATTGCAATCTTAGACTATGTATTACCTCTGAGGAAGGATCTCTTTATTCGATTAAAATAGATATTCATGTTCTTTCTTGATGCTCTCTTTTATGAAAATGTCACATATCTTAGCTGTCAGTTTGTTTTCAAATTTGTAATATCTAGAAAGCCAATATTGGAAATTTATTCCAATAAATAAAGCAAGGTGAGTGCATTTTATTGCAATTTATAAACCCTGAAAATAATTTTTTTTTATGCTCCAGAAAGTGTTTTTTTTAATAGTGCTTTGATTACTTATGAAAAATGTCGATATCGATGTTTTTGATGATTTCATAATATTTAATGTTTTTATTTTCAGGTGTCAAAAGTGGGTTTTAAATCACAGGAAAAAAATGAAGAACTGACACACATACCTACCTACCAAATGAAGAATTTTTTTTTATTCTGTTTTTTATTCTTTTTTAATTGGAGCTTTTAACCCTGAGGTTATGTCAGCCATAGATTAGTATATATTATTGGGTGATAGATGAGCCTCTCTATGGATTTTTAGTGTATAGTGCTGCCGTCTGATTCATATTTTATGAACTACTTGACAGCGAGTAGGGGCGCGGGGGCGCGGGGCGGGGGGTCTACTATTTACCTTTTTATTTAAAGTTTTTGTTTGGGTGAATTCAAAAATAACGTGTTCCTAAGCTTACTTTACTGTTTTTATTTATGTTATAACATTTCAATAAATCTTCTACGAACAGAAAATATGCTTAGGATCACGTTATAAAAATAACAAACCCAAAACACAACAAGCATGTTTCATATTTATTTTTTAACCTTTTTTGTTTACAACCTTACTTAAAACTACTTTTTACACTTGTTTTTTATCACAATTAGCTAAAGATTTCATAGTTGTAATATGTAATAAAGAAGAGTCTTAAACGCTCCATAGTGTCACTTTTACAGCACGAATTTCACTGTTACAAGGAGTCCTAAAAGCTCTAAAGTGTCACTATCAGTACTCGACAAGAAGTCCTCGACGTTCTTATGTTATTATCACTTCACGAATTTTAATTAGTTTCACTATCACACAAATTTCACTCTCGCAATGGAGGGCGGAGGGCGAAGACTATTTCCAGATAGAGGAGCGTTGCTAAACTCAGCAAGGAAGTAGAACAAAACACAATGAGGGATTTTTACATGCCCGCAATTTAATAAAATCGAAGTTGAAACAGTTACAAGTTTGAAACTTTGTTTACAAAAAAAAACTCGAGAAAAGTTCGATAAGAAAATTTTCAAATAAATGAACTAGCTTATTTTACCCACACAAAACATGTTAAATAGCGCAGTCCTCTAATTTATTATGTAAGTCCAATAAAATTGTAAATACATTAAATAGATATATTTACTAATCAATATATTTTTTTTATCATAGCTAAAGGTTAAATGCTGAATTAATAACGTCTTAAAAATGCCAAAAAACGTACCCTTTTAATAAGGAAGAATTTTAATTACTGGTCACAAAGCGGTAATTGTCATAATATTACCCCTGTGGAAAACTAGGGAGCGCTAGTAGTTACAAAGTAATGTAGAAAAAAAACGACTAGGTGGCGCTGTTCCTAATAAATGCAATGCCCCATACAAGATTCCATAGCATGATGTCAGCCCAAATGAAGAATTGTATTAAGTATTTAAAATTATGTTAGCTTCAAATCTTTGTGATTTAAAATAAATGTTTATGCTTGAAAATTTTACAGTATAATTATTAACACATCAAAAACCACTGTTTCTGTTTTATTGGTTTGATTGAGATCAATCCATATCACCAAGACATTAATAATTATTTCAATATCTAATTATCGACATCGGTAGATATTCAAATACAGCACATCACTACATTATAATTTGACATGATGACTCTAGGTTGGATGAATGGTAACCACGAAGTATTTGTAGGTAAGGTTAGCACAAAGAAGATTGGATAAAGCTTTCGGAGTTTGGGTTGAAAGACAAACTTAACTTTGCGGTGGAAAAGTTTTTCTCCCATACATCGGTCTATACTAAGAGCCTGCTAATAGCAATAATCTCCTTTATGAATAAAGGAGATTATTGCTCTCAGGGTCTATACCACGGTTTTCGGTTACCAACTTACATTTTCAGTTGGAACATCCCAACTGAAAATGTAAGTTGGTAACCGAAAAAATATGTTTTTATGCTTTTTTTATGTGATATAACTACAAATTAACTATTTTCGGATTTTTTCCCTTATTTGTGCTTTGAGACCTTGCTTCTTGCCAAATTTCATGATTCTATATCAACGGGAAGTACCCTATAGGTTTTTGATTGCGGGCGTTTAGTATGAAAACTGGATAACAAATGGCCGTATCTTTTGATTGAGTTGACTTAGAAGCTTGAATTTTTTACACCACCACGGGACCGCAGACCTTAGTATTTATTATTAATTTCAACTTGATAACTTCACCCGTTCCAGAGAAAAAGGGTCTTGACAGACAGACAGACAGACGGACAACAAAGTGATCTTATGAGGGTTCCGTTTTTTCCTTTTGAGGTACGGAACCCTAAAAATACCTATAGGTTAAGACTCTAAAATATTACTAGGGAGTTTTGTTACACCCTGCATACAGGGTTCAACTTAATAAAGTGACGGTTTTTTAAGAGGATGATCAGACCATCAAACTGAACAACTTTCTCTATGGAACCAACATCGAACTCACGAAACAAAAATCTGTTGTTTCATAAATTCATAATGCATAAAACTGCAATCCTACTCGACCTTTTGGTCCCATAGAGAAAGTTGTTCAGGTTGATGTTCTCATCATCTCCTTAAAAAACCGTCAGCATATAATATTAAGAAAGACCCTATAAAAACAAATCGGTCAAGTGCGAGTCGTACTACTCGCTCGCCGAGGGTTCCGTACCACACCGCCACAACATATTAACGTACATAAAAAATTTCTTTTCTCCGGGGCCTTTAGCACGAGACCGACTCACATTTGGCCGGTTTTTATTATTTTTTGTTGTACTGTAGAGCTTGCTCTCTAATCACACCAAGTTTGACGCTTGTATGTATTTGTATTACCGTTTTTACCATAGAGCGCGAAGAAAAAACGTTGATAAAAACCAGTTCCTTGTATGAGGACCCACCTTAATTTAAAAATTTTTACATTAGCAAATCCGCCGTAATAACGTACATTCTGTGAATTTCAACTATCTAGTTAAAGTTACAGCCCTAAATAGGTAGGACAGACGGACGGACGGACGGACGGACACCGTAGGCTTATAGTAATAGAGTCCCGTTTTCACCCTTTGGGTACGGAACCCTAAAAAGGAATTAAAACTTGTGTATCTAGTTATCTACAGAAGTACCTACTGTTCGCTAAAGATCTTGGGAACTGTTGTCCATCAGACCATGTTACCGTTCTAGTTCTCTTCAACCCTTTTTATATTTCCACTTAAACCGCTAAAAAATCATCCGCACCCTTTCAACCGCGGCATCACTATGACTGCGTTTCTGGAAAATTCTAAATGTATTTTTAAAGTGGCCATCATAAAATACTCGTATTAAGTTGTAAGAACGTTCTGCGAATGGCTCTTTAGGAGCTTTTGTGCTGAAATAAGCTGCAATTTTATTTGAAACGGTTTCCTGTGAATATTCCCTTCAGTAGGCTCTGCTTTGAGAGGATCTTTGGCATAGTATAAGGCTGCCTGTCAATTGACGCGAGCTGGCTGTGCGAGCTCTGTATCTGTGTAAATATTAACCAATCAGAGATCGGCCGAGCTCCTGATATTAACCAATCAGAGATCAGACCGAGATCGGCCGAGCTCCTGATTGGTTAATATTTACACAGCTACACAGCTCGCAAAGCCAGCTCGCGTCAATGGATAGGCAGCCTAAGACAGTAATCCATCTTCATACAATGGCACAGGTCCGGCACTTCAAACAACGTTTTAGATTTGACATGATGACGTTCGCACATGCGCACTTTGCGAAAATTGTGCATGACATATGTGTAGGGTTGACTTAACACGCATCGTATGAACTACATTATACATTTCGTTACTTTTTATAGTTCATTCTGTTATTAAAAATTGTTTTAAGCTAATGAATCACAGAAAATGTGAATTAAGCGTTATTTTCCAACGTTTATTTTTACTTTGAGGAGAAAAATAAAATATATTGTATGTAGTCAAATCCAACGGGTGCGCGCGCCTGACTGCATTCCCTTGCTCGGCTTCCCTCAAGTTACCACAGAGAGTGTGAGGGGGGGTGGGGTATCTGAAGTCAGAGGGGGGCGGGGAGTGGCCGTTCTGTATGTAGAACTATATACTATTACCTATTCTGTGACAATGGTACCAAACGCGGCTTGTATGTGTGCTCGCCAGAACGTACGCCTCGTAGCACGCACACACTGACAATATCTCAGCGTGCCACGAATGCGCCAGACGGGGCTACGCGGAGATATTGTCAGTGTGTGCTACGAGGCACACAACAACTAACTGCTGCTTGTTTTTGCTTACTTACAAATCGTAGTACCTACCTACTATTCCGGCCACACCCCCATGATTGATTTAGTTGAAATTAGCAAACAATTTTTGAAGTGAAACTTTTTATGGGAGGGCTTTGAAGTTCGGATCCGCAACCTTTTCATGTGACGGAAGTTCGAAATTTAAATGTGACAGTTGCGGTAGTTTTACTTCTGTCGGGCGTCCCGTTACGGCCAACATTTTTTATTTATCTTGCTTGTGCGCTAGCACTGCATTTCCGTCAGTGTTAAGTAGTTTGTAAGAATATCTATTCCCATCTCAACAATTGTTTTTGAGCAAAACACAGTTGAAAAGAGATTGCGGTGCCTCGTGGCAAGCTCAAACGCGAACCGCGCGAACACCACGCGAATGACAGAACTGCTCGCAGTAAAACATGTAACGTGACTTTACGTGACTCCCACTTTATTTGATCTTTTGTTTACATTCTCATGCTTTGTTATCTCATCTCGCAGCTCCGCTGCACACATCTATATCCGATTAGCTTTTGAAGATAAATTGAAACGGAAATGCAATTACTCTACCCAAAAGCATTATTACATTACCCTTCCGTCATGGATGTAAATCGATTGATTCTTTTTATTATAAAATAATACGAGCATTTACCCGCGACTTCGTCCGCATAAATTATATACCAGATTGTAAGTTAGATCATATTAAGCTATCAAACAAACAAAAATTCATCAAAATCGGTTCAGTAGTTTTAGCGTGATGCTCGATCAAACAAACAAACACACAAACAAACAAACAAATAGACAGACAAAAAATCCAAAAATTTTTGATTTGGAATCAGGGACACCTAAAAACCACATCGTAATCTTTTTTTTGTAAATATCTTCAATGTACAGACAGATTTCTGTTACAGTTTTATAATAGTTTAGATTAATTCACCTAGAGGAGAAAAAGGTGCATAAAAGAAATATAGGTAGGTATATCATCTTGACTTTTCATTCTAATAGATATGACCCTTCTCTCTCTATTTCCTTGTATTTTTTTCTCTATAATAATTAAGAACAAAGGACGTTAAAAGAAATGACTGATTATAGGTATAATCTGTATTATGGTACAGAGCGGAATTTTTAATAAAGGTCTCACAAATCACTCTTCGCATAAATAATTACCGTAAATTACTTCGCTATTGCCCTAATAGCCCGTTTTGGGAGGAAAAATGGCTACAGTACAAGCTTTCATAATAATTGAAATTGATCATTCAGATGTATCTACGATGAAATGAAAACGAAACAATAATAATATGCTTATTGAGGTATCTTTAGTTAGATTATAAAATACTTGTAAGCTTTGTGAGTTGTGTTTTTTACAATTTGCGGTTATCTATAATAATTCTGGAGTCGGAACTAATTCAAAATCTTTATTGGGCCGTCTTTTTGCCGTGTGATTGTAATCTTTGCCTTGTCTTGCATAATACATAATAGTACATTATAAATTACACTGAAGTGGCGGAGACGCGTGGCGCGGATTTCTTTTAGTATGAAAGAGTATCTATTACTACATACAGTATGGACACTCCCTGCCCCCCACCAACCTTTTACCTCACCCCAATAATACTTAAATAAAAAAATATTTTCTTATTCTATGGCGTCGATTTGAATTTTATTTCATAGCTAGCCACTAGCTAACACTTTTTCATAGTTTTTTTTTTCATAAATAAACGTTCAAAATACTTAAATCAATAATAATGACAGAATATGTCTTGAAATCATATTTTTCATCTCAAAAAAATACTATGACACCAATCGTGCGGATTACTAAAATAAACGGCCAAGTGCGTGTCGGGCCATGCGCGGGGTAGGGTTCTGTAGTTGCCTGTTTTAATATATGGGCTTAGAAGGGGGCTTTTTTTTTAAACTACGGTTTAACGGCTTATAAAGTCTTAAAAGTACATTTTACAAGTTGGTCGACTATTACTCGTAAACTTGTAAAGCATACTTGGTGGTGTGACAGTTTTCAGTTTTCCTAGGCAGTAAGTAGTATTTATAAAGAAATTAAAGGAAAACTGAAAACTGTCACACCACCAAGTATGCTTTACAAGTTTACGAGGAATAGTCGACCAACTTATAAAATGTACATTTTAGACTTTATTAGCCGTTAAACCGTAGTATAAAACAAAAAGCCCCCTTCTAAGTCCATACATTGTGACGGGCAACTATGCCGTGCGCGTGGCCTGACACGCACTTGGCTAGTTTTATTCGCGATTTCAATGTTATTCCCATAGAGAAAGTTCCGCTTGATGGTCTAAACAATTAAACATCTCCTTCAAAAACTGTCAGCATTATTAAAGAGAGGTTCTGTATAGTCGCACTAACTAAACGTACTTGGCGTAGCGTATGTTAAAGCCAAAACAAAGCATAATTTTGGCTGGTCCTGCTCTCCTGTATGCATTGTATAATTTTGCAAATGGTAACGGCCCTTGGAGGCGGTTTGAACAAGCGGGCGCGGTACCTTGGAGAATGTTAACACTCGGGACTTAAAGTCAAACACGCCCTTTGTTATTCGCATTAATTATTTAAGGTCCAAGAGGTCCCAATGAATTTTCTCGGTGCATGCTAATCGATATGCGACGATGTTTAAATTTAACTAGACTCCTATAAAACTGTTTACCTATATACTTCGTATGGAAGCCTGGTGTAGTGCACAAACTTCATTTAAAAATACCTTTCATGCCCACTGTTTCTATAAAAAATTATGCAACAAAATAATTATTATGTTAAAACAATAGCTACATAGATATAACAGTAAGGCTTTACAAATACAGGATAAAAGAAACATGAAGAAATTAAACTGGTCAAGTGCGAGTCGGGCTATTCGCGGACCGATGGTTCCGTACCACACCACCACAGAAAACACCATTATTAACTTAGAAAAAAAACTTTTTTTGTGCGGGACCTTTAGCGCGAGACCGACTCACACTTGGCCGGTTTTTAACATTTGTTGTTATTCTGTAGAGTTTGCTCTACAATCACACTAAGTTTGACGCTTGAATTGTATTTCCGTTTTTACGATAGAGCGTGAAGAAAAAACGTTGATAAAAACTAGTTTCTTGTTGAGAACGCCCCTTACTTTTTAACATTTTGACATTTTTATTATTTGTTAACAAATCCCCGTAATAACGCATAGTCTGAGAAAATTTCAACTATCTAGCTATTACGGCACGGACCTGAAAAAAAGACGGACGGAATCTCGTCTAATCAAAAGTGAAGCACCCATTTATATGAGTGTGCGTGCTGTCGCCCTGTTGCGCGGGACAAAATGGCGGCGGGTTGTCGCACCTGCGCCTAGAACTGGTGCGTCAGTGTGAGTGTAGGTGCTTTGTAGAACAAACGAAATTTATAGCACCTTCCTGCTTCACCTCTTTTTAATGTGACATTACGTCCGTCTTTTTTTTAGGTCCGTGCTATTACGGTTCAAAAGTTACAGCCCTAAATAGGTAGGACAGACGGACGGACGGACGGACGGACGGACGGACAACGTAGGCTTAGTAATAGGGTCCCGTTTTCACCCTTTGGGTATGGAACCCTAAAAAGGAAACTCAGTCGTAATCCAATAGGCCCCTAGCGTTGGCGTATTGTCCCGTCTGGCCCATTTGGCTCGAAACCAAGCGAGCCGAAATTCAGATAATCTTCTGTTATACCTCACGTAGGTACTAATAGTGGTAGCTCGTTACTAAAATAGCTTTTATACCTACATTAGAATTTTAAGTAGTAGTTCCCGAACCATTGTGAATACAAAACGTTCTTATAAGGTATCCTTTTTTTTTGTTTTCAGTATCTTTGGAAATTATAATATTTGCAAAATAAAATGTACATTTTGTTATGCTTACGTATTATAATTATAAGTTTCTATTAGAATTAGGAGTATAGGTAGTAAAAGACACAATAAAAAAGGCACAATCCGCCCGGGAACACGACTCGCCATACTAAAAGATCGATGTGAACAAGCGCGTGGGTCCGATCAGAATTTAGCCTTTTTTTTTAATCATCTCGCCATACTAAAAGATCAATGTGAACAAGCGCGTGGGTCCGATCAGAATTTAGCCTTTTTTTTTAATCATCTCGCCATACTAAAAGATCGATGTGAACAAGCGCGTGGGTCCGATCAGAATTTAGCCTTTTTTTTTAATCATCTCGCCATACTAAAAGATCGATGTGAACAAGCGCGTGGGTCCGATCAGACTTTAGCCTTTTTTTTTAATCATCTCGCCATACTAAAAGATCGATGTGAACAAGCGCGTGGGTCCGATCAGAATTTAGCCTTTTTTTTTTAATTAGATGATTTTTAATGAATTTCCAAAAAAAAATGTAATCAAAATCATTCTATGTTGTATTTATTGTGAAGTATATTGTAAATTTTCATTTTCTTCCGATAAACAATGTAAGAGTAAAATGGTTACAACTGGGAAAACCGGCCAAGTACGAGTCGGGACTCGGGCAATTAGTGTTCCGTACTACCAGTTGCTTAACATGGGTCATTAATTACAACCACTATAAATTGACACTTACTTAGTATAAGGTCACATAGTAACTGAAGATCATTTTACACTGGTGTTCGATTTTTAGGTAAGTATAGAAAAAAACTATCCATGTTAGTGCCACCCAGCCTGCGTAACATGACAGAGGTGAGAGCGACACAGGTCACTTCTAAACGTCGAATTTGAGTGAGATACTATGGAGATAACCGCCAATTTGACATTTAGAAGTGACCTGTGTCCTAGGACGATCCTGTGTCGCTCTCACCTCTGTCATGTTACGCAGGCTGATAATTTTCCCGCCATCTACACATTATTTCTGATGTTCATGATTTTTTTTTCAGATCTTATACGACAATATTTTTTGAAATAGAGGTGTGGACAACAATTTCTCGGATTTAATTGAAAATTTTGTTGAACAGGTTGAACATGGAACAGCCGGGTGTTTTAGTTTGACCACAGATTATTCTATAAAATTTTGCCTTTTCGAAATATCAAAGGTCATCTACAGACTTTTTGTGCTGAATTGGAAAATTTACTGCCATCGCCTCATAATCCTCGTTTTTCACCCAAAGCACCCGTCACTTGATAACACCGTTAAAACCAGCCGGCGGCAAAACGAGAGCTCTTAAATCGTCAATATACTCTTCGATTGCCGCCTATTGCCCCAGATTGCCATTATAGCCGAAATTCGATCGGAGATAACTCGCGGATAGGCAGATACCTGCCATCAAATCGTCGCCTTTATTTAATTCAATCGACATCTGTGTTTGCTGTTACATGATGGAGCCGCTAAATGTGTAGTCTTATTTCATATTATTGGTTCTAGTGAAGACTGCTTTAGGAGATCGCAATTAAAATATAGTTTCTTTATCATGAGTACTGTTTAGTCGCAGTACAGCTCTAATGATAGATTTTATTATGTGATGCCAACCGGCGTTCTAGACTCCGGACTCTTCATAAAAGACATTGCCCACGTGATTCGTTAGTAGTGTATTCGTTTCGGGTCGTTTCGCAGCTGGCGAATGTGTATGATTAAAGAACAAATAAAAATCGTATGATAGCTGAAATTATACAAAGGATAGAAGGAATATCGTGCTCCCCAATAAATGGAAATTATCCTTTTTTGAAGTGGGATTTCTTATAAAATTCAAATCCAAATTTACCAGTTTTCTATGGGAAACGGGATTGGGCAATGTCTTTTCCGTTTAACCAAAAGCCGCAATTTAATAATTTCAGTATTATTAAAATGCGGCTTTTGGTTAAACGGTCAATTTTTGAAATGGAAACTGTAGGTATTTATATAGTTGATAGTTGTTAGAAAGTTTCAAATATTATGGATTTTTTAAACATGTTACAGTCATGTTGCGCTATTTCGAATCAAATTAAAGATTGAAAAATTGAAATTGAAGATTGATTGAGGGGTCAAGACGCAACAGATTGAAAAGTTCGTTCTCTGGCTAGTGGACTCGGTAGCGAAATTGGATTACGCACTTCCCCGGTTTGGAAGGGTGCGGGTTCAAGTCCCGCCCGAGACTTAATTTTTCAATATTTAATTTGTTAGAAAGTTGTATTCCAAAAAGCGTCGCCGCGACACCGATTGATCTCAAAAATATTGCTGCGATCGAAGTCGCGGCTCTATTGCGATAATATATTTCCATCAACGCCTACGCTCAGAAATCGCTTATGTGATGGCTCTAAAGAAACCATTAACTTGTGAAATTATTAATTTAAATAATAATATAATATTGCAACATAGTTTCCATCACAAAAAAAAGCTCGCCTCCAACCACCCTTTTCCAGCTAACTTGAGCGCCCCATATAATGAAGCACCCGAGAACCTATTTAGCATCTCCGTTAAAGACAAATGGCGTTTTCAACAAGCTTTATTGTTCTGGGTCACATGTCACAAGTCATGGAACGACATCGTAAAGGGTCCCTCCCTCTTCTCTGTGATCATGATCACACGGTTACGGGCGAGATAAAACTTTTTACATCCCCCTTTTATTATGTCTACATCTCTCTCTACTGCCGAGTAACAGGTAGGACTCGTTTACCTAATTTTATTTCGGCACCCGCTGTAAAATCCATGGAAAGGGTGAGATGAGTGTTAATATAATTATTTATATGGTGGAAAAAGATAGGGTCAGGGAAATGTAATGGAACTGTGGGTGAAAGAAAATTATTCTGTTAAGAGGGAATGTTTGAAAATAATAATATGGTGTCTGCTTGTTTTGACGAAAATATCTAAATGAAATTTTATGAAGATGAAGCCGAAGATTTGCTTGGCGCATTCAACAAAATGCCTAAATCTGCCTAATCTCTCAATCTTTGAGAGATTACTGAACGTAGAGAACTATAGAGAAAACATACTAGACCTGACTAGACCCGAGCAGTTTTGTTCTCTCCAAAACCTAACAGACCCCCAAGGAATATAAGTGTCTGGACTAGAAAGACAATATATATACTTTTACGCAAAAATGAGCCCAATAAATCGAAGTAACGCTCTGTTATACCATCGTGTCACGATTTGAGATCTACTGGGAAAGTATTATCGGAACATCAAAGGGTTATGTCTGCCTAGTTTATAAAAGAAAATTTTATCTGGCGAAATACTACAGGCAGCACGACTCCCACGGGGTACAATATAGAACAGTCATTCGTCGGCACAACAAGATCTGATATAGCCGGGGATGATCTACTCATACGAAGAGAAGATCTGTCAAACCGAAACCAAAGAGATATTATCTAGTCAGAGTTCTGTTGACTGACCATGGATGTAATGAGATTAAGAAACCAAGCAGGGTATTGGCGTGGCATTGCAAGTAACAGTACCCAAGACCTAGTAGCACTTGGTCCAATACGCATTTCGCCAAGCAAAGCATAACATTGCTCCACCTTATAAAAAATGTGAGGGCACTCTAAATAGTACTTTGTTTTAGACCACTTGATCAAACTACCTATAAATCCGATGATAATTATTATTGTTCTAGATATTAATTCTCTTGACTGCCAGTTGAGAAAAGTGAATTTGTGTCGTCTGAAAAGGCTGTTTTTTATTTATGCTTAGGTCGGCAAGAAAAATTAGCCGTTATATACTACTTTTGTCGCAGTTTTATGATAACGTGAATGTGACAGGGGGTGCTTAAGGGCCAGCGATAAGAGCACCCTATAGAAATTTTATGGGCCACGGAAGAGGCAGTTTGTTACCCCCAGTGCGACGGGTATACCTATGCTTTTTGTAGAGCTAAACTTTAACCTGAACAACACGGCTAGCATGCCACCCACGACAAAGCGTTTAAACGAGAAGATCGTCATGCGCGCTCTCTCTGGCATACGTAATATAGTAAGGATGGAGGCATATCTCGATTTTATCGTTTTCTCGGGGGTGGCATGCGAGGCCTACAGATTGATATGAAACTTTCTTTGATATTTGAAGCCATTCAAAGTATATCCAGAAGTTCATATTCGACAGTTTTCTTTACAGACTTGATTACTGCAAGAAAAGATAGAGGAATATCTTGAATTCAACTTCATTTGTAATCATTCCTTTGAGTATCTATTGAAAGCATTATTAACCTCACTGAAGTATATTTTATTATACAGGTTCATTAACCTTGAACTTTGTAAAGGTAAAGGTGGGACTACGTTTATGGAGCCATCAGGTTAATGTTAGCAATTAAGAGCCTATGTCGAAAAATAATTTTAGCGAAACGGGCGTGTGATAGCTTATATTACTGCCAGATGCGAGAGAAAGAGATGGGGCGGCGCGCGCGCCTGGATCGAATCAAGCGAAAAAACAAACTTTATTTAATTGTGATTGTACTATTTATGTAAGTTCAATTCTACTCTAATCAAAACTTAGATAATAGCAATCTCTTTTTTTTAAATCAAGTCTCATATTTCTATTATTCACCGTTTAGCAGTTACAAGCGTTTATAAACAAAAACGGAGGCTACTTTGGCTTGTTTTTCTATCGAGAAAATTTGTCTTAATCGTGTTTTGGCTCTAATCAAAACTTCAATTATATGTTCAATTTACACATATCCGCAAATCATACTCCTACTGTTAGTACTTCATGATATATGGAGCTTTGAAGAATCCTATTTTTTTTACATAGCCCCTTAATAGCCGTTTAGTGCGATTATCTACACCAAGATTTGCGATTTTACTACGGAATGGATTTGGCAGCTGTACTCACGTGCAAGGCAGGCCCAGGCCGATGTACATTGACGTATTTGTATACAGAACTAAAAACAATTACTTTACATATGAGTCAATTTACAGCGGCCTCGGTGTGCCTCGCGAGTGGAGGTACAACTGGTATTTACTTGTATCTATTTAATTTTACTTTGATCTAAGGTTTCTATAGTTTATTGTAGCCAAAATGGAGAGAAGCCATAATAGACTATCTACAATCTATTATGTTATATGCATATAGCTAATTCACTTTGCTAACAGGTTATCTGATTGCAGAGTCTCGCGGCGATGCGGCGGGCGGCTTCGGGTTTGAAGGGGCAGAGATGGAAGACAGCGGGTGCTGGGGACGCTGCGCCCGCGTCGCCCCCGCACCCCTGCGCGCCCTCTGCGTCCCGCACCGATTCGACAACCTCCACGTAAGTTCTTAAATCTTAATGCATACAGAAACTTACGAAATAAACATTTATTTCTTCCCATTGTTGGGCAAAGGTCTCCCCCAAGCCTTCCAGTCTTCTCTATTCCATGCCATCAGTTGCCATTCTTCGTGGGCATCCAGGTCGTCGCGCCATCTCTTTCTTGGTCTGCCCCGGCCCCGGCTTTCATAATATATTCACTGAAAAATTTTTTTTTTCAAATATAACCAGATATCAGCACTTTTTGCTGTTCATAACCACAGGTTAGATTATGTGCTCCAAACCGTTTTCGTTTATTATTTATTTAAAAAAAAACATTTTTTTTTATTGTTCTGGGGATCTCGGGACGATCGCAAAGTGTAACTATTAAATAATCTGTGGCAAAGTCCCCAACCACCGTTTGAACATAATAATATTAATAAGTAGGTTAACTGACATTTGAAATTTTTATGCTACTGGTAACATTCTCTTAGCGACTAATTTTGTCTAACTTGACCCGTCGACGCCCCATGACCTTCGCAAGCGGTGCATAATTAAATCTATTCAGTGGATTGGAAATGATAGAGTTAGTACTGCTGGGTTGATGTTAAAATTAGCTGAACATTAACTAAAATGCATAGAAAAAGCCATCTCACATGTCATATAAATTGCAATGCTTACTCGACTCAAATATATGCAACAGCAGATTTTTCTCTTGCTCCGATTGCGTTGCTCCCATAGTAAAAGTTGTTCAGTTTGATGGGTAGACTCTTAGTTTAAAAGGATGCCAATGATATCAATTTCACCCTGTATATAAGAGCGTTAAAAGATGTAAAAGCAAGTATCATATTCCTACGAGTAGTATTAGTAACACGTACGTTCACAAGAACACGAACATTTTCTTTATACATAATTATTACAATAATAGATATTATGGAAATTTCACGATAAAACAGAGAGTAGTTGATATACAGGGTCACGGAATATAGGGTGTAAAATTATTTTTTATTTTATTTTTATTTATTTGATTCACTTACAGTTATTACACTCATACAATCATAAGGATATTTAACTACATCTTAAGCTAAATGCATAACCACTTAAAAGTGAACACAACATGCGTAGTTTACAGTCACAATAGAAAAAAAAATGGACGTTTCAACCAATGAAAGAAAAACATTGACTTTAGATGACAAATAACTTATGTACTTATTATTATAATTCAGAAAATTAAAAAGTAAAAAGAAAAGAAAATGTGAAAGTGACAAATGACAATTGCAGTGTCAACGTAGTGGAGACAATATAATGAGTAAACTTACTTCTCCTATTTTCCCCTTTCTTCCTTCAAGCTATGTTCTTTCTGAACCTTTTGAGAGAGTCAGAGTAAATGTCTGCCGACTTATCGCAATTGTTATACAGTCTACAAAGACGTGCTACGACAGAAACAAAGCCCAAGACTGTTCTTCGGAAAGGCGTTGCAAGTGGTGTTGATATGAGGTATCTCGGATATCTGGCAGGAACCCTAAGATTAAATCGGCGTAATAATTGAGGACAATCCACAAGGCCTCTTAAAACCTTACACAAAAAGATCAAGTCTAGCATGTCTCTCCTTTTCGCTAATGACATCAATTTGAAATGAGCCAATCTTCGATCGTACGAAACCACTTTCTTAGCAATGCCGACAGAGTATGCCAAATGCCAGAGAAACCTCTTTTGCACTCGCTCTAGTCTCAATGAGTGTGTGGAGAAATGTGGCCGCCATACAAGTATGGCGGCCACATTTCTCCATTTCTCCATTGCTGTCAAGACAGCAATTCGGGTAATTTAAACATTCGGTATTATAAACTTTTGGTATTTTAAAAAATTTGGTATTTCAAGTTTAAGGTATTTTGAATTCGGGTATTTTGGTCTAAGGTATTTTAAATTAAGGTATTATGAGTTTCGGGATTCTGATATGTACCCATACTTCAGGATACTTCGCACCAGACTATTATATAGCAGGACTTTTACCTGAATGCTACGAAAAACCTTTACTGTCCTGATAACAAAACCAAGCATTTTAGACGCTCTGTTCATAATGTTCTCTATATGAGGCACAAAAGTTAGCTTAGAGTCGATGATAACACCCAGATCCCTAGTTTTATCTACCTCCTGCAGCAAGTTCCAATGCGTTATTATGACTGTATGTATTTTAATACGTACTTACTTCAGATCATTAAACTGAACATCTTTCACTTCAGCACTAAAATCGTGACTCGAGTCACAATTGACGTATTCTATGGAATATATATAATTATCTGATTTTAGAGGTGCAATAAAAAAATCTACGTTTCTTCTTAACTAAAACAAACCGAAGAACCATGCCGTGTACCAAACAAAAAGATAGCGAAGCTTATGAACTTATAACGTTTTACCTCTTACATAAGATACCTCTAATAAGGCTGTACGGCCATTTTTTGCAGAAATACAGGTATATATTTCATATTGCGCGAAAATACGCTCAATTTTTAGTGTTCCGAACCAAAATTGGAAAAACGGAACCAGTGTTGCCAATGCTACGGCAATTACCGTGTTCTACGGCTTTCAGGCCAAAAAATTACAAAATCCACGGCCTACGGCTGCAACCCTGTGGCCGTAGCAGATTCTACGGCTTTTCGCAAATTCTACGGTAATTGACTAATTTATTTATGAAAAATTCACTTTTAGAGTATTAGACTGTTATAAATAAGTGTATGGGTTCGACTGTGTACTGAAGTGCGATTTTTGAAAATCATACGAGCGACTTGGCAGTAGAAAATGTCAAAACTACTATGGAGATTATGCATCTTTCTACTGCCAAGTCGCTCGTATGATTTTCAAAAATCGCACTTCTGTATCCAATTCCGAATCCGAATGCAAATATTGCAACTATGTTGTCTACGGTATGTTGGCTGGGTTTTGTTCCTCTTTCTTGCTCTGTGAGCAAAAAACAGATGAGATGAAATTGTTTTCCACACAAGTAGATAAAATTTGCAAACGTTTAATTAACGTTAAAAACCTTAAAACTGCACCATTTGGCTAATATTGAAAAGTGTTTCCTTTTTTCCGTGGTTGTTCAACTTATTCATGGACAGCTGTTTGAGTGATTTGAAAGAAAGAGAGTGTGGTTTAAGGATGAATGGGTTGTTTGTCAAATGTTTGTTATATGCTGATGATCAAGTGCTACTGGCATCATCGGCAGACGATTTACAGGAGATGGTAACATGCATGAATGAGGCATTTAAGGAGAAAGGAATGAAAGTGAATGTAAATAAGACGAAAGTTATGGTACTCGAAAGGGATGAAATAATGACTGAATGTAAAATTATGATAGGAGATGAAAAAGTGGAACAGGTTGGAGAATTTGTATATTTGGGATGTATGTTTACGAGAGATGGTAAGTGTGATGGAGACATAGAGAGACGAGTGAAAGCGGGAAATAGGATTAATGGAGCGATGCATACATTCATGAAAAGTCATAACGTGTCCAAAAAGGCACGTTTGGCAGTTCATGACGGTGTGCTAGCTCCAACTTTGATGTATGGCAGCGAATGTTGGGTATGGCAGAAGAGGAATGAATCCAGAATAAATGCTGTCGAAATGCGTTCTTTACGCAGTATGTGTGGTGTGACTCTAAATGACAGAATACGAAACAGTGTAATAAGAGAAAGATGTGGATTGAAAGAGGATATAGTAACAAGGATTGAAAAGGGAATGCTGAGATGGTTTGGTCATGTGGAAAGAATGAGTGATAGCAGAATGACGAATGAAATATATAAAGCAAGTGTGAATGGGACAGTCGAAAGGGGTCGCCCTAGACGTACGTATGCGGACCAAATTGGTAGCGTACTTAAGAAGGGTCAGATCAAATGTACCCGAAACCGAAGAGCGTGTATGAAACGACTTATGAGTGTGGAAGAGGCGAAAGAGGTGTGTCAGGATCGTAGCCGATGGCGATCTATTGTCTCTGCCTACCCCAATGGGACACAGGCGTGAGTATATGTATGTATGTATGTATGATGTGTTTCCTTTTTTAAGCAGTGACACGGCCCACCGTTGGTCTTTTTCCATATAAACACGGCTTTTTTACCTAATGTACACGGCCGCCTAAAAATAAGCATTGGCAACACTGAACGGAACACTTATGAAATCAGCTCGATGTCTGTCCGTCCGTCCGTCTGTCACAAGTATTTTTCTCAGAGACCGTAAGACATAGGAAGCTGATGAAACTCGGCACAAATATAGCAAATAATGACACAAAATATAGTAGGTAAAAACGCTAATTAGAGACTGTCATAATTTTGTTTAAGTAATTATAAGTCTAAATACCAATCAAACTAGGTGCTCCTAGGCGCTCTTGTTTACCTGGTTTCAAGTAAAAGAGACTGCCTTCCTTGACAGGTACACAGATGCTGGCGACAAATTGAAGCTACCAACAATTTTTTTAAATTAGAAAGAAATTAAGAACCTCCCCGCTGCAGAACAGCCTCGTAAAACTAACTAACTACGACTTAAATTAAATTAGTTGCGACTGTCTTACGGTTGCTTCTATTTTTTATTATTCTCTTACTGCGTTTCGTGTCTTTTACAGACTTTTAGCTTTTTACTGAAAATGGAACGCATACGGAATGGACGAATCAGGCTTTTCAACCGATTTTTGGACTGTCCTACGAATATACTAAGATCAGGCCGTAAAATTATGCACCTTTTTGATTTGTGAATTTGGTAAACGTAATGTGATTTAAGGATTTAAGTGAAAGGTTACACAGGGGTTCATACAACGCCGCCGGCACACCTTGGACACTTAGCTGTCATTTTATAGAAATGGTAAAGAATTTTAGCAGAAACGGACCCATCATAAAAAAAAATATATCTAGAGGTCATTCATGTATGAGATTGTAATTATAATAAATACAAACAAATACAGTATTTTTATAAAAAATATCAAATCAAAACAAGTAGGGAATCAAAAGTTTACCTTATATCATTGTAGATGTAAATTTTAAATAAACAAAGCGCACCATTAAATAATTATTACAAAATAAAAGCGAAAAAAGCGCATCATGACATGGTTTTTGGTTTTTGGTTTTAGTATTTAAACTTCTTGGTTTTAGTAAAAAAAAGTTAGAGACGGATGAAATTATGTTCTGTTACACATCCGTTAATAGTCCGTTAAATAGACAAAGCGCACCACAAACTTTGGGTGCTATTATTCCAAAATCCAGAACAGTTTTATGAAACAGATTATTGGCTTAAAATAAAAATATCATCCATTATCAGATATTTACAAAAAAAAAAACTGTTAAAAAAGCTTTCCGAACTGCGGAGGCGCGGCCTGATTGCCCGTCCATACACACAAGTAAAACCATGCAAACCGAAAGCTGCGCAGCGCTCTTCAGCATGTCAACGATTGTTCGAGTTGCGCTTGTAGGACTGCACGTGCTTCCGTCTTGCACAATTATTAACTGGCAGACTTTATGCAACGATTCTTTTTACATTTATTTTGGGCACACCAAAAAAATACAAAACACATTAAGATGAAACTGGTGAGTATTTTTTTAAAACAAAACGTTTTTGAAAAGAGTTCACTCACTTACTCACCGCATGTTTATGAATACAAACACCCAGAAAGTGATTAAAATGCTATTCTTTGATCAATCGAGATTGCTATCCGATCGGCACTAAATAGTAGATTATGTACCAAGGGGATAAAGCAGTGTCTTTCATCACGGGCGCGATATTGAATCCCGAGCGTAACGAGGGATTCTAGGGTTAACTCCCGGAGCGTAGCGAGGGAGTTTAGAGTTAACTCCCGAGCGAAGCGAGGGAGTTAAGACTAGAATCCTGAGTGAAGCGAGGGGTTCAAGCTCGCCCAAGATGAAAACACGTTTATCCCCGAGGACCATACTCTACTTTTCACACCCTCCGCGAGAAAATAAAAAGCAATACTGTTAGAAACCCAGGGGAGCGTGTAAATTCTCTATGGTTAGAAACCAATTCTTTTATTAGAGTTTATAACAAAGTATTAGAGTTCAATAGTATAGTATTTAGAAAACACTATTTTATTAAATTCAAAGTAGATATTTGAAACATTAGACCAGGAGAGCGATTTTTGAAACTCATTCGCTGAGTTCAGCAGTTGAAAATGTCAAAATTACTATGGAGATATGCATCTTTCTACTGCTGATTTGACTTTCAAAAATCATACTTCAGGAGTGCCATTTTTGAAAGTCAAATCAGCAGCAGAAAGATGCGTATCTCCATAGTAATTTTGACATTTTCAACTGCTGAACTCAGCCAATGAGATTCAAAAATCGCACTCCAGTTGTGGAAAAAAAAATATATACGGTCGAATTGAGAAACCTCCTCCTTTTTTGAAGTCGGTTAAAAATGTAATATTTTTTTTACTTTGTTCGTAGCAATAGGTACAGAGATTTGCAGTATTCGCGCCTTTTTTTCTTTTTTTGTGTTCAATACTCGTGGTGGCCAGTTCGAATTTCGAATTAAGTTCTTTTTGGTGCCTGTCTCCATGATAAGTTTCCATACGAATTTTAAGTAAAGGTCGTAGTAACCATTACATAATCTGTGGATGTGGTTCCATATTCAAATCTCATTATTGACCAGCGGGTTATAATGAAATTCAGTACAATATTATTGCCCGGCTAGTCCCAGGGCTATAATGACTTGCTTTAGGTTCGAGTTACATGACATATAATGTTCCATTTTCGAGCGGGTGGTGTGAAAATACTTTTATAGTGATCTAGTGTTTGCTTCTTCTTTTATAATGCGCACGGCTAAGGAGTGGAATGCCCTGCCTGCGGACCTGTTCCCTGAGCAATACAACCTGGGCCTCTTCAAGGCGAGAGTGAATAGGCATCTTTCTAGGTAAGCATGCTACATCTTCGGCCTCATCATCACTCAACATCAGGTGAGATTGGGGTCAAATTCTTACCTATCACACATAAAAAAAAAAAAAAAAAAAAATAAATAACCAAACCAACAGTACAATAATAACCCCTTAAAGTAATGCAACTGTTTACCCTAACCAGACCCTAACACCCTGTACAGAGAGAGACACATAAAATCTCCACTGTATCTTTTGCGTTTTTATTTAGAGTGAAAGGACTTTAGTTCTTAGAAAATTAATATTATGTCGCAATAAGTTGACAGGCGGTGGCTTTCAAACAAAATATTTACTAAGTGCAAAAACAAATCGTCTGCGAATGGAAATCCTAAAACACCGTCGCTTTAATTGTTAGAATGGAATGGAAGAGGAACGATTTTCCGAGTTTTCTTTCATAATACGATACTTGAGCTCGTTTTAGGTACCTAAAATACCGTTTTATCCGGTTTTTTTTTTGTATATACATGCTTTTTTTTGTCGTAAACAATTCATTGAGCTAAATTGTTCAGCCTATGTTTGACACCCGACGCAAAAAGAATGGTGTTATAAGTCTGTTACACCCCGACTCGCTCTCTCTACACAAATATTGCTAAGTTTCATTTATGTACGGTATCTCCAAGACTGTGTTTCAAATTACAGGTCCATCAGCCACTCGTCTCTTAGGTACCTACCTACTGCTTGCATTATTTACTTTCCTAGAATTTCCATACCTAATCATTGTCCGTGTGGTGTCGGCTAAGAATTACACCACCCCATTTCCTCCCGTGGGTGTCGTAAAAGGCTACTAAGGGATCTACCGGAGGATGGGCAGCAGCATCCTCAGAGTACACACATTCAATTCAACTGCGGTCGGCAACCCACCTGCCAAAGCGTGGCGATTATGGCAAATCCCCCCATTTTGGGGGAGGCCTATGTTCAGCAGTGGACGTCTATCGGCTGATACGATGATGATGATGATGATGAATAATCATTGTAATTTAGAACATTATTTATTTAACAACTAATAGCCTGACCTTTTACTAATTGTATATTACATATAATAATATAACTGTCTACGCTTTTTTGATACCTACATATAATAATATACCTGTCTACGCTTTTTATGTTTTTGTAAGAACACAATCTGAAAGGTCTAATAAAAGAGGAGGTTTCATTACTCTCATTGCAGCGGGATTTTTGAAATTCCTGGCGTAGAGAACAAACTCTGTCTGCCACAGGAATTGTTTTTTCTTTACAATCAGAAATTCTAGGTTATTTGGGGCTTCATTTGGAGGCACGGTCAGAAGGCTTATGAAAATTATTTTGTCCCAACCTTTCAATAAAATTGTTCGTTTAAAGGTTTGATCGTAGTATTCAAAACAGGCCAAGGAAATTGTTTTCTATAATAACAGTCAACAATCGTCAACAAACTGAAATGAAGACGATACGATCGAAGGAAAATTAAACAACGACCTACATAATGTATTTTTAACAGCTCTTACTCAAAATAATTTGTTTGCCTTTGTTTTGGAAACTCTTATAAAAGAGGAAATAATAAACGGTACAGGTACCTTGTTCTTATTAAAAGGCGTCATTTTTAGGGTTCCTTTAGACTCGGAAGCCGACAGCGCTCAAGACTACTCACGTGCGATAAAGCTTGCGACACGATACTCTGACTGAAGCTCTGAAGACTAAGAGCTAGGATCTCCTTTATTCGAAAGGCATAGAGGGAGCCGTACCATTGCAAGAATGTCCATGTGTTTTTTTGACGTTTGTGTTTGAGTGTGTGGTTTCAAGTCGTATGGACAAAAGAGACCAATTAGACCAAAGTGACAACTGCCCTAAGTTTTACGGTCACTTTTCACACACACTAGCACAAAAGTGACAAGTGAAAAGTGGACAGTCGCAAAGATCTATAGTTCCGTCTCCTTTTACTATTAAAGGTACGTCATAAGACAAAAGAGACTAACTTAAATCGTAAATTGATGCGGTCTCTATGCTTTAGAATAAAGGAGATCCTTGCTCTTAGACTCAAGACGACTCACGTGCGATAAAGCGACACGATACTCTGTCTGTGATATAGCGCCACTATGTTCCTACCTATCTTATAAGTAGATTATAATATTATTTGTTATAATTTGTACTGTATTTGTACGACTGAGTTTCCTTTTTAGGGTTCCGCACCCAAAGGGTGAAAACGGGACGCTATTACTAAGCCTACGTTGTCCGTCCGTCCGTCTGTCCTACCTATTTAGGGCTGTAACTTTTGAACCGTAAGGGCTAGATAGTTGAAATTTGCACAGACTATGCGTTATTATAGCGGATTTGCTAAAAAATAATAAAAATTTCAAAAAGTTTAAAAATTAAGGGGGTCCTCATACAAGGAACTAGTTTTTTTCAACATGGTAAAAACGGTAATACATACAAGCGTCAAACTTGGTGCGATTATAGAGCAAACTGTACAGTTTAACAAAAAATAATAAAAACCGGCCAAGTGGGAGTCGGTCTCGTGCTAAAAGTCCCGGAGAAAAATTTATTTTTGTACGTTAATATGTTTGTGGTGGTGGTGTACGGAACCCTCGGTGCGCGAGTAGCCCGACTCGCACTTGACCGATTTAATACATCATCCTCTTGCCTTGGTCCCTTGGCTAGGGGTCGGCGGTCGGCGCAACATGTTGCCTTTCATTCATCTCTTTACCCGTCATTTCAGCGCTCACCCCTTTTTAGGGTTTCTGTAGTCAAACAAGGAACCCTTATAATTTCGTCCATTCTATCTGTCTGTATGTCCCGCCTCAATTACTCGATCATTATTGCACCGGTTAAATCGAAATTAAGCATGAACAAAGATAACAGTACACCAAAAACAGAAATGTATGTGGTAGTTAAGAAAATAATAAAATCAAGTAAAAACCTGTAATATAGATTGATTTTCTCCGCTAGAATCGATAGTTGGCGCTGAAAGAAATTAAATCGCGATAGTGATTGCTTTTGAAGATTCCTTACGTTATCTAAGCTAAGGGGTGTACGGAACCGTATTAGATGCGTTCGTGTTCAACACTCACGTAGCCGGTTATTTCATTTATTCGTACAATACCGTAACTTTTATAAATTGCAAAGATCTTTTGTAATACACTTTTTCGTCTTTAGACGGCATTGGCGCAAATTACATGTCTTATATACCTACCTACCTAAGATTGTAACACAATTGGATTTTAAATTAATTCTACATTCAAGTTTTTCTTTTTGTTCTGTCTGATTAAGATCGCGCTTCACTCTCGTTCTAGAGAGAGGCATAGATGAGTGACTCACAATACACGATTTAAATTAAACAGTATTGATAGAAAATTCGAGTGAAAGACAAAAATCCTCTGGGCTGCAGAGTAGCGCGCGTCTGTATGCGTTTTCTCGCATAATAGTAGGTACAATCATTTGGTGGTCAAAATGGGTCAAATATTTGTTTTAAATGCAAGTAGTTCATTCACAGGATAAAATTCTGATAAATTGCCATCAACTATTGAAGAGTTCCGTTGTTTGTCTCCGATGCGCTTCACCAGATCTTCACCAAATTAAATTCGACCCAACTTGGAGACAACTCCTTTAGACCAAAAAAAGATCGTTTTCCGTATATAAAAAGAAACATATCTACTTACGAATTGAGAACTTGCTCCTTATTATGATGTCGGTTATAAAATGCAAACAACACTGTAGAACGATACACTTCGTGCTAATGATTCAGGCATAATATTTCATCTCTGTCGATTTTCCAATTAAAATATGTTTCGTTAATATCTCGAATCTGAGTTAAACGTAATGAATAGGTAATAATAGTACCTACCTTAGACCAAAGTAAAATGAATGGACAGGCCTTACGCAAACATTTCAAACCAGAAAAATGAGGCGAAACAATTGACAGTTTTACTTCGAATTTGTACCGAGATGACAGACCAAGTAGCAAGTACCCTAGTTTGTATTGAGGTGCCCTAGTTTTGCGTGCTTCAATTTAAAGCGCTTTGGGCCTATCCATTCATTTTACTTTGATCTAAGTATAGTACCTACACATCTACAAGCGACCTGCCCCGGCTTCGCACGGGTGCAATGCTGATAATAATATACATATAAACCTTCCTCTTAAATCAGTCTATCTATTAAAAAAACCTCATCAAAATCCGTTGCGTAGTTTTAAAGATCTAAGCATACATAGGGACAGACTGGCAGCGGGAAGCGTCTTTGTTTTATACTATGTAGTGAGTGATGTAATGATTCATATGCTTTAAACTCACATTTCGTTTTAATTGTATCGCAGCCTGAGATTAAGAAAGGTGGGTGTTTCTCCTAGGCGTTTAAACGCTCCCTCGCTGGACGTTTATAACAGCGCTATAAAATATACATAATTTCTTGTAAACAAGATGACAATATTTAGGGAGGATCTGTGAGGATAATGACAGGAGCGTTAGAAGAAACAACAAGGTTTACCTATATTATGTTGTCAGACTGGTGGCCAAGTTAGGGACGGTAAGGATTAGGCGCACAATGTTACATTCGCGTAACGTCGAATTCGCAAAATGTCATACTCGCCAAATGTCACACTACGGCAGACCACCAGACTGATGACATTGTGATAGGGGTCTCCATTGGATCCAGTGACGTATTCTCATAAGGGCAAAATGGGCAAGTGCTAAGGGCGGCCGGGTAAAGGGGGGGGCCCGTAGGGCCATACACATGGGGAAGGAATTGTTGCCAAAAAATACAGTATTGAATGACATAGTTGCCGTTGGCGGTGGCTGTGGGTGAGCTGGCTGGCTGCTTTTCCCCCTTAGGAAAAATAACTACCTACGCCAATGGCCAAATCGGTTTGCGGAAAAATTTCAAGCTCGCTTCGGCGCGTCTTTTTACTATTTCACTGATACGAGTTCTTGTACAGCCAAGTCGTATACCGGAAAAAAGTCGAGCTCCCTTCGCTCGCTAGTCGCTCCATAATTATTTTAAATCTTGCTAAAGTTTCGCAAAATACAATTTGAATGTAGCTTGTGACTGCTTTTGTCGGTCAATTCTTAAATATCTCAAAACCTAAGAACTTTTGCTGGGACTTAAATCTTGGCTACAGGCCCACCCCACCGCCGTCAAACTGCTGTTATGGGGGGCGGCCAAATATATTTGCCCAAGGGCGCAATATTTGTAAATACATCCCTGATTGGGTCAGTTTAGCAAAAGACCGTGAGGAAAAGGCGCAATTAAAATCAAGCTTTTAATTAGGTTTACTTGCTTGCTTATCGTGTTGACTTCAACACAACAAAGTCGCTAAATAGTACCTTGCCAGAATTGGGCAACCGATACTGGGTTGCCCAATTAGGTTTACTAACAAATTAAAAATAAGTTGAGAATTCTACTAGAGCAAAGCATTTGTAGTGAATATACATGTCTCTCTCGCTCTCTCTTTGCATGGGTCGATTCCGAAATACTTAGTCGTGTTTGAGTTCATAATGAATGAATATAAATTCACGCTCCAATCTTTTTATATTGATAATAGATTCAGTCAGCTGTGTGAGTCAAGTTTATTGTGTCAAGTAAAGACGTGATTAAAGTAACCCGGCCACAGATGTGAACCCGACTGGAACCCGACTAACCTTTTACCCACAATAACACTGCAGCAGAAACATTATCATATCATAACATTAATAGAGGGGAAGGGAACTAAAAAGTGTAACTTTTAGTTTCAGTAAAGTATTTTTTATATCTATCCCATTCAAACTCCCCCCTTACCTGACCCCTAATTAATTAAAACTCCACTTCATATATCCCTCACGTACACCTCACTCACCACTAACCACCCGCCAACCCATTTAATTGTTAGTCAAGTAAACTTTTGCCACAGACTCAAGCCCTGATTGATTAGTTGGTTAAACCAACATGCCATTGACGCTTAGATCATTGACTAGATCTTGAACGCGTCTGGCACGCGAGTTTCTATTCGTATTGTATTGTATGAGCCTAAAAGCAATAAGTCAGAAGTGTCATCCGTCGTCAGTCTAATCACCTTAATCTGTATTAGCATTTACCTACATACAACGTGTTAATGAAATAACGCAAAACTAGAAAGTTGTTTGTTTAGAATCGAGAGCAGAGTCGAATTATCATGATTTCAACATAGGTAATTTTTTTCAAAATATTTAATTATTTTTTGGCAGAATTTAAAATTTTCGGAACCCGATGTCAACCCACCGCATGGGCACACTCACCTTACTTACGACCAAAACATGATTATAAAAATGTATCCATGAGTACGTTAGCGCTTTCTTTCAGTGCTGAAATGATAATAAATCATTTTTGCCTCAAAACTTAAAATGCGAATAACTTTAAATTTTAGCAATCGAAATAATTAAATTATTGTTTCAATCTAATTATTTTGTTATAAATCTGTTGGGGTGTATGAGGTTTTGCGCTAATTCATTAACACGTTGTATAATATTAAAAAAAGTATTTTCAAGTACCCGGAATTCTTTTATACCCAAATCCTGAATTGTTTTCCAGGAAAATCCAATTAAATTGGTAGGTACTTCCTTTAGTAAAGCCATAGCTCTATGATGCTATATTATACGTATAACATAAAATTTAAAATTACATTTGAAGAGGGTTATAGGTATATTCGTTAAGGTCGAGTGTTTGCATCTTGTAGTGGATGAAGGGATATATTTGTATGATGAATATGAATATTTCTACAGTAGTCATGGATGTTTGTATATACATATCATTGTCTACTCATCATTATACAAGTTCAAGCTAGATTTTGGTACTTTCAATGGGGACTAGATAATCTGTGTGACAATGTCCAAGATATAAAAATATAGATGTAGGTGTATTAGATACTATCCATATCCAACATGGTGCAGCGAATAAACTTGGCCCTTGAATCTGTGTCCGACTGGGGTGATACTAATCGGGTCAGTTTCAACGCAAGCAAAACACAGGCGTGCCTTTTCTCCACAAAACGGAGTCCCTTCGCTTTGACCCTGACTTTCCGAAGTGTGTCCATACCGATAGCTGATCACCTGGAGCTCCTTGGCATTAACATATCGTCCGATCTGAATTTCGGACGGTACATTGAGTCCATGGCGAAAACTGCAGCGAAAAAACTGGGCGTCCTCTCGAAGGTCAGACGGTACTTTACTCCGGGACAGCTACTACAACTTTATCAAGCACAAGTCCGATCGTGTATGGAGTACTGCTGCCATCTCTGGGACGGGTCTGCCCAATACCAGCTGACCGCGCTGGACTCAATCGACAGGCGTGCCAGGAAGCTCATAGGTAATCCAACCTCGGTGGCGAAGCTACAAAGTCTTGAGCATCGTCGCAAGGTAGCCTGTCTGTCTGTTTTTTTATAGGATACATTTCGGAGAGTGTGCGACTGAATTACACGATCTGATACCACCATCTCCCTTTCATCTGCGGGGGACGAGACGCAGACTGGGTTTCCACCCTTATGTCGTTGACCTACCAGCAATTCGCACGAAGAAGTTTGCTTCTTCTTTTATAATGCGCACGGCTAAGGAGTGGAATGCCCTGCCTGCGGACCTGTTCCCTGAGCAATACAACCTGGGCCTCTTCAAGGCGAGAGTGAAGAGGCATCTTTCTAGGTAAGCATGCTACATCTTCGGCCTCATCATCACTCAACATCAGGTGAGATTGGGGTCAAATGCTTACCTATCACACATAAAAAAAAAAAAAAAAAAAACCTCTAGCCCCAGTATAGAGTATATTACTACTCTAGCTTCACGCGTTTTTTTTTATTTCTACTTGGAAGACATTGAAAATATAGAAATTACATATTCGAACCAAGATGTTTTCTTTATTAAAATCCTCTTACTATTACCGTAGGCGTGACGTAACTGCTCTTCAAACTTAACTGAACCCTTTCAAATCACAGGATATGGGCCTCAAACTTGATTTCCTTTTAGTCAAATTAGAAAGGTGTCAAAGTGTTTCACGTACGGTAAAGTTATTGAAGTTCAACCACGGTATCGACAGCATCCGGAGTCCGGGCTAACAAGATTTGTGAAATCGCCAAATATACGCTTAGGCACATACAGGGCCTTTCTTAATGATTATGCTCGCCCGACCTGTAGTCCTGCTGTCACAGGTATACAATAGTAGATTATGTACCAAGGGGATAAAGCAGTGTCTTTCATCACGGGCGCGATATTGAATCCCGAGCGTAACGAGGGATTCTAGGGTTAACTCCCGAGCGTAGCGAGGGTGTTTAGAGTTAACTCCCGAGCAAAGCGAGGGAGTTAAGACTAGAATCCTGAGTGAAGCGAGGGGTTCAAGCTCGCCCAAGATGAAAACACGTTTATCCCCGAGGACCATACTCTACTTTTCACACCCTCCGCGAAAAAATAAAAAGCAATACTGTTAGAAACCCAGGGGAGCGTATAAATTATCTATGGTTAGAAACCGATTCTTTTATTAGAATTTATAACAAAGTATTAGAGTTCAATAGTATAGTATTTAGAAAACACTATTTTCTTAAATTCAAAGTGAAAGTAGATATTTGAAACATTAGACCAGGAGAGTGATTTTTGAAACTCATTCACTGAGTTCATCAGTTGAAAATGTCAAAATTACTGTGGAGATATGCAACTTTCTACTGCTGATTTGACTTTCAAAAATCATACTTCAGGAGTGCGATTTTTGAAAGTCAAATCAGCAGTAGAAAGATGCGTATCTCCATAGTAATTTTGACATTTTCAACTGCTGAACTCAGCGAATGAGATTCAAAAATCGCACTCCAGTTGTGGAAAGAAAATGTAATATTTTTTATTACCTACCATAGATATTTACCTACCTACTTTGTTCGTAGAAATAGGTACAGAGATTTGCAGTATTTGCGCCTTTTTTTCTTTTTTTGTGTTCAATACTCGTGGTGGCCAGTTCGAATTTCGAATTAAGTTCTTTTTGGTGCCTGTCTCCATGATAAGTTTTCATACGAATTTTAAGTAAGGGTCGTAATAAATGTTAAATAATCTGTGGATGCGGTTCCATATTCAAATCTCATTATTATATTATTGATTGCTAAACATAATCGATATGCACATAAGTCTTTATGTGCATATCGATTATGTTTATCTTCTCTTCAGACCACTGTTGATATTATTTCATTTCATAGCTTCGTACAGTATACTAGCACTAACAAACTAGACTTAAAGTTTGGTTAAAGTCATTAATTTCAATTACGTTAGAGTTGTTTACAAAATAATTATGTTGTTTTTGCAACAACGTAATAATCGTTTAGTATCCGTACGCACGGTCTTTATTCATTATACTACTTACCTATATTGTACCCTAATTATTTGAACATCACCTTTTTAAAAAATACGGGAATATCTACTAGGATACTAATTCTATTAGGGTAATTCAATTTTTTTAGATTGTATACCGGTACTGCGACAGAAGCACCCCAACGGGGATCTGAACAATGAAACAAAACACCTTTTTGTAATTAATTTGGGGGAGTAAACGAAATTCTGCGAAGCAAATAACACGCGATAAATGAGCGTGAACTCAAAACAATGCTGATGAAATTATTTCACAATTACAATTTAGCAAATACAAATAACTTTATTTGCATTATGTCCTGTAGACAATAGATATAGCACACGGCAAGTCCAGAGGCTATCTCTGTTGGGTCTATAAGACGAAATACTATAAAGAAGGACCAAGACCCACCACGATGGTCCAGAGGCCAGAGCGGGCTGGCCGGGGATGGATGAATGGGATTGGTTCGGATATGTGTGTCGATTACACCTGGAATGCTGGGCTAAAGTCTTATCACCTTGAATCCCGGAGAATGGACGTCGCCGTCAGGGCCGACCCCGGAAGAGATGAAGAGACGACCTGGTTATGAAGGGTGGATGGAGCAGATGGAGCTGGCTTATGAGACCAGCAGTGGGATGAAATAGACTAAGAAAAATACGACAAAAACTTTGCAGCAACATCCACTTGTCTTTTGATACTCGTTTCAAACATTGGCATCGTCAAAGATACGATTTCACGATGGAATTATTATGTCGAGTAATAATGCTACTAGTTAAAGAAAGTAAGAAGAGTATAATTATCTTATAAAGAAAAGAATAAGAATCTAATATCTATCTTATTCTTTAAGAATAGGTATTTATCTTATCTTATCTTAAAGAAAGGCAATACGATTCCTTAGTATTTAAGGCTAGGTATTCCTAGTGCAAGCGTCTCTTTCTTACGTGCAAACGTTTGCAATTAGCGATCCCGTTTCAATTGAAAGCAAGATCGCAAAAAACGTATTCTTCATCAATATCTTTTCTCTTGGGTCTTTTTGTGTAAAATCCATCGGATAGGATCGCTGCTATAATTAATTATCTTTCAAATGATGGTATATTCAGAAAAAATGGTGTATGGTGATTCTTGTTAAACTGGTTATAAATCTGAAATCGAACTTACTTTGGTATTCTATTCTATCGAGAAAATTTAATAGAATCGTGTTTTCAACGGTTAGATTCACTGCAGAAAGAACGTATCTAACACTGTTATTTGAACTATACATATATAATATACGAGCTTTTACCCGCGACTTCGTCCGCATAAACTATATATCAGATTTTAAGTCAGATGAAAAGCTATCAAACAAAAAAAGTTTCATCAAAATCGGTTCAGTAGTTTTTGCGTGATACTCGAACAAACAAACACCCAAACAAACAAACAAACCAACAGACGGACAAAAAATCCAAAAATTTGTGATTTGGAATCAGGGACATCTAAAAATCATATCGTAATCTTTTTTTTGTAAATATCTTCAATGTACAGACACACTTCTGTTACAGTTTTATAATAGTTTAGATTATACATACAGGGTGAAATTGATATCATTAGCATCCTTTTAAACTAAGAGTCTACCCATCAAACTGAACAACTTTTACTATGGCAGCAAAAGGATCGGAGCAAAAAAAATCAGCTGTTGCATACATTGGAGTCGCGAACTCGCACGTCGACATTGCAGTTTAGTATGGAACAGCTGATCTTTTATTTGCTCCGATCGGTTTGCTGCCATAGTAAAAGTTGTTTAGTTTGATGGGTAGACTTTTAGTTTAAAAGGATGCTAATGATACCAATTTCACCCTGTATATTAAAAGTAATTATTTTGGTTATCAAAAACCGGTTCGAAAAGGGGGGGAGGGGGTACTTTGTCAATAATAGGTGTTAATTTTAAAACAGTGCCTGTTTGGGATCAGTTTCGAATAAACCAAAGACGAGGAAATTCATTTATGGATTGGAACCTACCGACAGATTTTGTTATTAAAACACTAGCGGCCCGTCCCGGCTTCGCACGGGTGGACGTCTAATCTTTTCTAGCAATAAATATAGCCTATGTTACTCAGGGTGAATGCAGCTTTCTCATGGTGAAAGAATTTTTTAAATCGGCCCAGTACTTTTTGAGCCTATTCATTACAAACATACAAACATACAAAAATAGGTACAAATCTTTCCTCTTTATAATATTAGTGTAGAAATACAAATAGTTTATTGCAAACTGGAGATAAAAGGAAAATATATAAAGATCATTGAGTTCGGTTACCCTCCATTAAATCTCTTGCTGTCATTTTCTGTCTTGTTGACGTAGTAAAAGCTAGCAAGAGATTTAATGGAGACTCTATTGAGCGTTTCTGCAACTAAGTTTTAAGGACTAACTCAGGAAGTCGTAATCACAAAATGCCGTATAAATAATTGACCTAACACCGGCAACTAAATGCCAAACGGCGCGGCGGAGACCTTGCTAAAAATTTGTAGATAAAAATCATTATTCTGGTAGATATGCCAAAAATCCAACATTACAACCATGGCTGTTAAATTTAAATATTTTTTTCTCTCTGTAGATTCTAGCAACGTTCCGTTTACAATGTTGGCTGTTCAATGATACTGAATGTGTCATAAAGAGATTTTCACACCACCCGCTCGAAAATGGAACATTATATGTCACTAGCGGCCCGTCCCGGCTTCGCACGGGTGGACGTCTAATCTTTTCTAGCAATAAATATAGCCTATGTTACTCAGGGTGAATGCAGCTTTCTAATGGTGAAAGAATTTTTTAAATCGGCCCAGTACTTTTTGAGCCTATTCATTACAAACATACAAACATACAAAAATAGGTACAAATCTTTCCTCTTTATAATATTAGTGTAGATGTAACTCGCACCTAAAGCAAGTCATTATAGCCCTGGGACTAGCCGGGCAATAATATTGTACTGAATTTCATTATAACCCTATGAGACCATAGTCATAACTTCCGATCGAGAAGTGTATTCATTCCGATTCCCATTGGGCCTAGCATGGCATTTGAGAAAACGAAAAAGATAAATATTTTTCGGTCTTTATTACTTTGCGCATGCCAAAGTGAGCAGGCCTATGACAGCTTTAGTTCCGATTAAGGCGCTGAAGTCACATTTTCCCTCATGTAACGTCATCATAGAACGATGATAGGACGTCACTTTGAACACACAGCAACAGCAGCGTCGTGCCGTGTTGTTGCGTCAGAAGCTTTATACTTGTGTTTTTGCTGGTATTTTCACTTGAGTTGAGAATCCTTGAGAAGCCCTAATTCTTCTCCATTGTATGACATAATAATATCGTTGATTAGTTTGTTCCATGGTCAAATATCACTGCAATCAAATAACTGCAAGTTCTATACAAATTAGCTTGAGGACAGCAGCGCCACAACGGAGCTATTGGAACTAAGTGAAAATTTCACTGTCGCATCTGTAGCTTAGGCCTTTGCCCAGCAGTGGGATGAAAAAGGCTAAGAAAAAAAAACTGTAGCTTGCTGTTGCTACATAATATCAGTAATCTGTGAAAGTGAGCGGGCATGAGGGCTTTCTTGTTTTGTCGTTTCGTAGTGCGCCGTATACTAGAGCCACACTGGTTATAGAGATAAACGTGGGTATATGTAGACAATAATGTAATATCTGTGGAGGATATGAACCGTTCAGATTATACGTCGTTTACTACGGGTTACTGATTCTCGAGTGTTTGCTTATGTATATGTATTTCACATGAGTTTAAACTGTTTGCTCGAGTATTGAAATAGGTCTGAATTCACTTTCGTGGTTGTTAAAAACCTACAAACTAAAACGTGTAGTTGTGATGGTAGAAAAGTCTGATTGTTTTTTGACAATTTCATTGAGTATGACTTGCCATCGTGGTAGAGATTTGACAATTAGCGTAAAATGCATGCTGATTGCCCAGTGTGCTCCGGACGTATCATGGGTTCTATATGTTACTCGGGGAGGCACTTTTCGTCACCCTTAAAAAACAGATCGACTGCATGGCAACCGCAACCAATATCCCAAACTGAAGAGTTTGGATCAGAGCATATTGTGATCAACACTCGGTTCTCGTCCACGCCCCGTAAACGTTACATTCCGGAGACCTTGCCAACTGCTCGACCCTTCTATGTTCAATTTTATATAGCAGCGGCAAGCCCCTATAGCAATATATTATACCCACCAAATTACTCCGGTACGTCGACACCCAATTATTTCAATTTAATTCCTTCATTAATCTTAAAACGTACGCGGTCTATGTAAAATTTTCACTAACAAGAGTTAAGCCGAGTGATGGCCGTAATGAGCTACGATATATTTTGTGAAGAGAGTAATCTGTGCGTTTTGTTCAGAGTTTTTCAAACTGTTACACTCCTGTAAAAACTCGTACTTAAGACTCTTCTCTTCTTTACTCCTCGGCTGCATGGCGTCTGCTGACAAAATTGTCACTTAGTTGTCAAATTGTCAGTTAGTCAGTTTATTCCACTTTAATCACCTGGGTGATATCACCCGGGTGAACATAGGCGACTCATATTTGTACAATGATCACCCGACGAAATTATCACCCAGGCATCACTGCCGCGCGCCGCGGGGCGGTTCGCTTCGCCCGTGTGTAACCACCCTTATGCCTACGTATAGAAAATTATATTCTTCATTTAATTTGTTTGCAAGCGGTTCTATGTTATGTAATTATATCTTATTAAAGTTAGAAGAGGCTCCTTCATGATAAAGTCGCGCAATCTAGTATAATGGAATCGCATATAAATGGTATATCTCTGTGGAAAAAGTTTGAGAAGTCCAGGTCGAAATAAATCTTCAGGGTTCGAGTGATACGAACGCGTAATGCGTAATGATAATGCTATTTGGAATGGTAATGATTTGAAACTCTCTGATCTACGACTTAAAGAAAGAAATATTTATTTGATTTTGCTCGCTACGCGAGCAGGGCATTGGCTACGCTTGGTGCTACGGCGTAGCACTGCTACAATCTAGTTCAGGCATGTCAAACTCAAAGTCATTTGTGGGCCAAGTGCATAATGATAGTAAATTCAATGTACAATAACTTCCCAGGAATGCGTCTTTAACTCTATTGTTTATTTGGGGGGTAATTTTTATCGGCGGAAATCAATTTCCAAATCGCATCTAAGTCGGGCAGGTCTGTAGCTAGAACTGAATTTAAGGTAGGGTTTCGTATGGAAAGATTAAGGTAGGGCGGAAGGTAAAGGCTACAGTTATTGGGACTTCGAGTTCAAAATAAAAATTGTTGGGACCTTTGTAGAAAACCCGACTTATACCAATGAATTGAGCGAGCGGAGCGAGGTCGAAATTTTTCACACCATGGGTCAAAATAGTTGTATTCAGTGGTACATAAAATATGAGTACCTACATACTTAAGTAGGTACTTGTAAAATCAGCACGCTCGCGGGTCGCATAGGGAAGCTGTTCTTGAAATTGTATCGGGCTGCAAAAAAATGCAGTGAGGGCCGCATGCGGCTCCAGGGCTGCAAATTTGACATGCCTGATCTAGTTAAATTTAAAATGAAATTAAAAACATTGAAAAAACCCACGACACGTAATAAATAATCAGCCCCTTGGGACAATTTCTTTATTTAGCTTTTTTTAATAATTAACACTTTCTTTCGCAGGTGGAGATGTTATACCAAAGATACTTCCTCCGAGGGAACCAGGCGAACATGACGCACCTCCTGGGCCTGCTCCTGGCTCTCTCCCTGGCCCTGCTGGTGGTGCAGGTCAGAGCGCTGATCATCGCGCAAAACTTTCTGTCCGGGGTTGTGCCCCCGACCAACACGACGGAGACGTCGAAAATGTCAGATACTGACTCTGAATTTTTCAGGTTAGTCAGTTAGTGGTGATGACGTAATCACGGTATTTCGAGACTCACGAGTGTCTTTTAGGGCGCCTTCAAATTTGGTGCAGAGTGTCGCGCGGCTGCAGCGCTGCGCTGTCAAATTCATACAAATTAACAACAGCGCTGCGACCGCGCTTTGTTAATTTGTATGAATTTGACAGCGCAGCGCTGCAGCCGCGCGACTCTCTGCGGCAAATTTGAAGGCGCCCTTAGTCTTCGAGATGTCAGTAATTTTGTAAAAACTCCTTAAGTTCTAGTTCCAAGTAATGAGCTCTAAGTTCTAACGTATAAACAAGATTTCACCTTAGAAATATTAATTTACTACGTAAAAGTAATGTGTTGAACATACTTATGTTTACGAAATTTTATAAAAAATTTCCTCGCAAAGTGTGTTGAAAACCTCAGTTCCATGAAGCTTGACGAAAATATGTTAGTTCAATAAATTATATTAACGTAGGTAGGTACTTTAAAGCGTGAAGCTACTTGAAATGAATGTTTGTATTATAATTATTGGGCGGTACCATTAATCCTCTTGTTTCGTGCACGAATACAAAATTAACGACTTGTTTATGACGCTGACAGCATCATTGTTTCACAATAATAATAATTCTACATTATGACATTGCTTGTATTGAATATTTTACCATCCGACATTTTTTTTCTACCTATCAGGAAAGAAGGCAATTTGTTTGTTTACATGAATTTGTGCTTATTTCCACAACTGCAGCAGAACCGAGTCTTGCAGAATCCCGCAAGGGATAAATGTTTGTATGATAAATATGAATATTTGTACCAGAGTCATTAAGTACTTATAAGAAAGCCTGCTTGCCTGCTATGTAGAAAGCGTGACAGAAAATCTGAGTGACAAATGTCCAACATGTACATATGATTTTTGCATTTAGGACATTCCGCGTTTAGGAAATTATGTGCTTAGGACATTTTTCATTCAGGACATTTTGCGTTAAGGACATTCTTCGTTGATAAAATTATAACATTATGCGTCGACGCCTTTTTATTATATTTATCTATCTATCTAGATATTATGTTACTTCTTTATTTATCATCGCAGTGTCGAACTGAATGCTCTTGGTGAGATGCCGGGCCTGGTGGGTCTAGCAGCGGAGCGCGAAGTGCAGAAAAACCACAGCGGCCTACACGTGAAACAACTCTACTATGAGAAGGAACGGATCGGCCGCATCGTCAACGTCGTCGTACTCAGCATTACTTCGCTGGTCTATACATGTTAGTATTGTTTAAATTACACTATTATACAGGGTGTAAAATCAAATCTAAACTATTATAAAACTGTAACAGAAGTGTGTCTGTACATTGAAGATATTTACAAAAAAAAGATTACGATATGGTTTTTAGATGTCCCTGATTCCAAATTACCAATTTTTCGATTGTTGTCTGTCTGTTTTTTTGTTTGTTTGTTTGTTTGTTTGTGTGTTTGTGTGTTTGTTTGTTCGAGTATCACGCAAAAACTACTGAACCGATTTTGATGAAACTTTTCTTGTTTGATAGCTTATGATCTGACTTAAAATCTGGTATATAATTTATGCGGACGAAGTCGCGGGTAAATGCTCTTGCTTTATAAATTTACCCAAGGGGTGCTCCGGAACATCAAACTGAACAACTTTCACTATGGGAGCAACATTAAAATCGTAAAATCTCGATAATGTCGCGACGATATAGCGACGATATCGCTAACGCGTACCTCTGCATAACTCTGTCTGAAGTAAAACAAAAAATAATAAAGACCTGCCAAGTGTATGTCGGTCTCGCGGTAAGTACTCCGGAGTTTTTTTTTTTAAATTATATTGCTAGCTTGCTTATCGTGTCGACTTCAACACAACAAAGTCGCTAAATAATTAAATTATATTGAATGGTGGTACGGAACTCGCACTTGGCCGGTATTTTATTAATAAACCCAATAGAGTCTATTCAATAGACAGATCACATGTTTTTGGGACACCATTTAGCATATATTGAATATGCATTTGCGTGTTAAAGGTCCGCCCAAATCGCTTCTTTACCTACGAATAAATAAATGAATTATGAATAAGGCTTCTATACAATTTATATGAACTAACGCATCGCCGGGACGGAGCGAGTCGTATTTTTGCGCGGCGGATTTCCGTCAGTGCTTAGACTAATTATATCGGGACGCGTAACCACGTGTCATTCTACTAACAAACTTTCTGCCACTTTTTGCGGGGGGCGAGGTAACATGTTATCCGCAACTTCGGATTTTATTCCCTATGACTTTAGATTCTAATTTTGAATGTTCAAAATCATGAAAAGTAGTCTCGTGTAAACCCCAAACGTTCTAAGTTCGAAATTATTGTTTCGCAATAATAGGCTGTCTAGTTTAGTGATAAGTTATAAAATTGAATGTTGAATGTACATGATCATTGCTCTTATACCGTGGCAGAGGGGAAATGCTACCGCAAGGCCGGTCCGGATATAAGTAGTCTAAGCGTCAGTGCGATGCGGCCCGTCGTGTGTATATTTTCTTTGCCTTCGTGGTGTGTAAGCGGAACTTTTTGCGTCAGCCAGTACGTCAAACTAAAAATCCGTCAGTACGTTGCGACCGAGCCCGCTCCAATGTGCGAAGTACGCAAATTTCGCTGCTATACGACCGGCTCCGAAACCCGATGTGACCCGCCCTAATGTGCGCTTAATTAAAAATGTTTTTTGCCAGGTCTGTTGGTCCTCCTAAGTCGGCCAGCTATGAACGAAATATATCTTCTGACCATATCATACGTCGTGCTTGTCACCTTTCTCCTCATCGAACTGTCGCTGGACGGAGCTGCTATACTTCGGTAACGTATCACAATTATACAGGGTGTAAACTTAAATACGTTAAGTAGGTACATATTTAAGGGGCTGCTTCAGACCATCAAATTGAACAACTTTAACTATGGGACCAACATTGAAATCGTGGAAATAATTTCAACTGTTCCCTCCATTTAGGTCGAATAGCAATTGACGTTTTCTATGGAACAATATAAAGTTGTTTTGCGATTTCGATGTTGGCTCCATAGAGAAAGTTGTACAGCCCTTATAAAGTATGTAACGCATTTAATTTTACACCCTGCATTGCTTGCTTTAACATTTGCACAAAAAGAGATAAACATTTAATTATTAAGCACTTCAAATACCAACCAAGTTTAAAAAACGGGTATGTCATTTTTTACCCGACTATGGCAGAAAGAAGGTTATTTATTCGTTGCGATTGCGTATTAAAAATAAGCTTTCAAAAGTTCGTAGGTATAAAGTTCGTGGCGTAGAATGTTGACACCCGCGGCCTGAGGCTGCGGCCGAAAGTAGTCAATAAATTAAAAATTTATACTTCTCAGAATAAGTTTGGTCCTGAACTCCACCGAAACAAAGCCCACAAAACGAGGGTCCACTTGTTTATTCGACATAGCAAAAGTTTCCATTAACTTTTGTAAATCCTTCCTAAAACGAAGTTTGGATTCTGTTTTGTAATTTGTAGGTACGTAACTTAGTATGTCGGTTGGATCGGGTCTATCAAACTTTATTTTATACAGTGTACCTATAATTTTAAAATTCGGTATTAATACGGGAACAGACGAAAAAAGTATTACCGTTGAAAAAAAAGAAGAGGAAGAGTAGATCTATAAGTCTGTTCTCTTCGTTTGCTCGTAAAGAGATCATTCCTCTGAGGTTTACTCTGACTATTATCGGTAGGTACTCGCTCAAAAGCTCGCTCGCTTGCTCGCGCAAGACAAAATACGCTCAATGCGATGTCAAAATACGCTCACTAACGGAACCATGAGGTCTACCCGAACATTCGAACTTTGCAATTGCGTGAACGTTTTCGTTCCAATGCCAATTCTATTACAATGAAGTTCAGACCGAAACTGTCGCTATACAACGTGTTAGTGAATTAACGCAAAACTAGAAAGTAGTTTGTTTAGCATCGAGAGCCGAATCGAATTATCATGGTTTCAACATGGGAATTTTATTTCAAAATATTAAATAATTTTTTGTAAATTTTTTTATTTACTGACCCCGATGTAAACCCATCCCACGGGCACACCCACCCTACTTACTACTAAAACAAGATTATTAAAATGTATCCACGAGTACGTTAGCGCTTTCATTCATTGCTGAAATGATGAAAAATCATTTTTGCCTCAAAATTTAAATGCGACTAACTTTAAATTTTAACTACAAAAATAATGAAATTATTGTTTCAATCTAATTATTTTGATATAAATCAGTTGGGGTGTATGAGGTTTTGCGTTAATTCATTAACACGTTGTATATCGAAAATGAAAAATCCGGGTACAGGGCAAATCTTCCCGCAGTTCGTAGGCTGCGGGTTCTCGCAAGCAATTTCCCGTTATAGTTACCTGTTTTTCTGAGCTACTAAAGGGACATAGAGGAAGAGCCAAGCCACACTGAGCGTAGCGCCGCATCGCAATGATATCGCCGCAGAAGATGTCACATAGTCTAACTATAGACTGCAGGATATTTTTTGGCAAATAGAGCCACATATAATTTCGGAATCCTTGTGACGCGCACTATAAGGATCGACCACACTTACTCTCACTCTTGCTTACCATTTCTATCTCTTCTAAATGGAATGATTATTAAAATAAGGACCAAAGTTCCATTATAGAGCTTGTCACAAGGATTCCGTCAACTTATACAACTCACCCCGCCAGAGAAATACTTATTGCAGTCCTTGATAAGCACCACGGTAGGTCGTGCGTCGCAACGCAATGCAGCTTTAATACTGCGGTTCCGTATCGTCGTTGCAAGTCCGGTGTACGTGTGCGGCGTCGCAACCTTAAGCGCAACACACGTGCACCATGCCACGGATTTTTCTATGTAGGACGCCAAGGCAACGCATCTTGTGGCTGGCTTGACCCTTGCGGGGATACTTGGTTCCGAGCGGACAAATCAGAGACTGGGCCTCTACCCGCACATTCGAAATCGCAATTGCTTGAACGTTTTTGTTCCAATGTCAACTCTATTACAATGAAGTGCGAATAGAAACAGTGGCGATATATCGAACATCGAAAGTCCGGGTACAGGGCCTGATGTCGGTTAACAATGTTTGGTATTTCGTACAGATCGCTGACGGTGAGCGTGTGCGCGTGCGCACTGTTCACGTACATGACGTACGCGACGCTGCCGGTGCGGCTCCACGAGGCCTCGGCGGGCGGACTCGCGCTCGCCGTCGTCAACATCGGCGCCCACTTCATCATGATCGACACTACTTCCATTCAGGTATAAAACTGCGGCGGATTTACGAGAGAGATTACTTTAGATCTTGCCCAGAAGAGGGGAATTTCGCTTCGAATCATCTCACTTGTAGGCGAGGTAGGTATATAGGTACGGTAACACATTGTCTAAATCTAAACTATTATAAAACTGTAACAGAAGTGTGTCTATAGGTACGTATAGAAGATGTTTACGTGAAAAAGATTACGATATAGGTATGGTTTTTAGGTGTCTCTGACTCCAAATCAACAAATTTTTCCGTCTGTTTGTTTGATTGTTCGAGCATCACGCAAAAACTACAGAACCGATTTCGATGAAACTTTTTTGTTTGAAACCTTAGGATTTTACCACAGAATAGGTAATACATAATTTGACTTAAAATCTGGTATATTAAATAATAATTTTGACTTAATAACATAATATTTTGCGTATGCAGATATATTGCAGCCTGGTGACCCTGCTGGCTAGTAACGTGGCAGGCATCATGACGCATCACCCGCGGGAGCTGGCACAACGCCGCGCTTTTCTGGAAACGCGTGACTGCATGGAAGCTCGCCTCGTCACACAGCGTGAAAACCAACAACAGGTACAGTACGACCAGCCAAATAATTCCGTACGTCAATCTTTGTTTGCGCAGAGCAGGACCGAGTCTCCGTCAAAACAAAACCCGAAGTCATTTAGTAATCAAAGGGTGCAAAGTCGGATAGCAACGAAAAGGGCGCGAAAACAATTAGCCAATAGCGCTAACGGATTCAAGGAGACATCCTGATTGATCAATATAATTTCGCGCGCTATTAAAATTTGTCCACTGCGCAGGTACATCGGTTACAATTATTACTACTGTAGTACATACGGTAATGTTAATTTCGTATGCCTCAAGCTTTGTAAACCTTCAGAGAAAGATATTTTAGGTACTTGTTTACTTCAAATTATGCTGAAAACTATTTTTCCGAAATATTTACGAAAAACTAAATATTTAGTCGAAAAACAAAAAACTCTATCTTTTCCTTAGCTTGAACTGCAATTAAAAAAGCTTAAAGTAGGTTAAAAATAATAATTTGCGGTTTTAACAAATGGTTTGACCCTTTTGCAGTACCTACCTACGTACCTATACCACAGAATAAATACTAGTACTACCCGTACAGAAGGATCACTTCGAAAACAGATTTAAATAAATAACGACTCTCTCGTCACAGCAATAAGGTGCAAAGTTATTCGCACCTGTCCTATCGTACAACTCGCGAATAACCTACCAAATGTCACAACGGCGCGCGTGCAAACAAAAATGAACCGAATTAGTAGGCATGACAGCTTCCTTTACAAAGTCTCCTTCTTTCATTCTTTCACGTGCTGACAGCGTGACATCGCTAGGGTTTTCAGTACTCACAAAAAAAATTTCGAATTTCCTATAGGTTTCTTAGGGAAAGTTGTTCAGTATCATGGGTACGATCACCTCTTAAAGTGATTCAACTGTTTACCCTAACACCCTGTATTTACCTACTGTGCAGACCATCAAACTGAACAACTTTTACTATGGAGCCTACCTCAGGAAACGCGGATTAAAATCTGCTGTCCCATACAAAACTCCTATACTACCTAGATACTTTTGTGTAAAAATTAAACAACGAAATTCTTTATTTTTAGGACGGTTTCGACTTAAAATTAATTTTACTTATTTATTATTTATAGGCAAAACATTTATTCATTTAAAACAACATCAGAATATCATTAAAAATTACGTCGTTTATTTTCCTAGACAATATTAACAAACAAACAAATGTTTTTTGTCTACACAAATTTTCAGTTACGTTTAGGTATAAACTACCTTTCATGAAGCATTAAAAAAATCAATTAGTATAAAAAAAATAATCTTCGAGTGTGGTTTTCGCTGTAGTAGGTATAAATACTTTTAACAATAAGCGCAAAACCTCATATCTACCGCTTCTACCCTAACTGATTTATAACGAAATAATTACATTGAATACCTAAATTATTTATTACAGTTTTGTGCACTCGGACATAATATAAACTATTATAAAACTCTAACAGAAGTGTGTCTGTACATTGAAGATATTTACAAAAAAAAAGATTATGATATGGCTTTTAGGTGTCCCTCATTCCAATAATACATAAAGTTGAGAAAACATGTACAAGGGAGAGCTTATCTCTGAAGAAATTTCTTCCAGCAAACCCGCAAAAGAGACAGTTAATAATTAATATCCTTTTCTGGTATATTATGATTAAATACAATTAAGCTTCGCTTCGCCTCTGGTGTCATTATACTGGTATTGTTACTTGTTAGTTGTGTGCACCGGGGCATAACACCAAACCACGCACGAGCGCAGGCCATGTTAATGAAAGTTATCGCTCAAATAGACTATTATCAGTAGAGATCGGATATTCGAATGCATATTTACCTAGCTATTTTAACTTAATTTTTCACAAGAATAATATGGACACGTCTTAATTCATTTATTTTATGAAACAATCCCAGGATCGTTCTTAAGTCCCCGGATTTCTAAAATATCGCAGGACTTGGACATTTGAACAACTCGGACATCATGAACAACTCGAACAACATGAACAACTCCAAATTTGGTCAACTTTTATACAATGTTGTCTGAGTTGAAAGAGTTGTCCGAGTTGCTGTTTTTTATGTTGTCCGAGATGTTTTGTTGTCAAAAGTAACTTGACCAACTCAAAGCAGTTCTCAAAGTTGACCAAGTTGTCAGGGTTGTTTACGTTTTGGTGCAGGTGGCCCAATTTTTTCAATTAACTGGATTCAGAAAGGCATATCCATATTATTGAAAAATAAAAAATAAAATAAATAAAAATTATCTTTTCGTGGGGAAAAAAGTGATGTTTAGGTAAATATGCATCCGATTATTCGATCTCTAATTATCAGTGATAATTGTCTATTTAGCTAACTTTTAATGTTAGCCTTTTGATTCCTCATTCTGGCTCACTGACAAATTTTTGCAGAGTAAATCTTCAGTATCACACAGTATAAAATAACGGATTATTACAGCAATCCCCTCTAGAAATAATATTGTGGCACAGAATTTGTAAATACGCCAGTGTCATTGACATCACATTTTTATGAACTTTTGCTTGTGTTGAGCGTTAGCGCTGCATTTCTGACAATTTCAAGTAGTTTGTGGGATATCGATCTCAAATCCCAATCTCAAGGATAGTTTTTAATCAAAAACTCAGTTGAGAAGAGATGGCAGAGGCTAGTGGCAATCTCAAACGCGAACCGCACGAACACCACGCGAATAACAACCGCTCGCTCGCGGCAAAACTTGCAACGTGACTCTGACATTACATTGTTCGATAACTCTGAACTGAACAATGACAAATTCAGCGTAGTTATAAGCATATTCACGGTATGAATATTTCATTTTGTCACAAAAATCAGCCCGATATGGTTCGAATATTTTTGATGCTCGTATATTGTACAATCGTGTTCGTTTCACTGCAGTCCAATTCAATTTGTACTGTTTAATTCGCTGTGGCGTTATTTACAATGACTGCTGCATAGTACCAAAGTGTAGCCCATTAAATATTGACCGGATAGGTATAATGCTTAAATCAAAATTGCAGTAAAAGGATTACCTAGATCGTCACCGTGTTCTTTCAGAGGTTTTAGTTTCAATCCGATCACGACGATGCCAATGCAGGTGAGCCTCGTCATCACTGAACCGTTCTAATTCTAAGTTCGCTCTCCGTATATTGACCTCTCGTGACGGGTCATCTTCACCATCATTGGCCTTTCCATCTATAAAAGATGGTTCAAGCAGCGTCTTGACGGCGGCACTTATACGCTCGTGACTGAAAAGCCCGATAGGAGAGCAATAAGTAGGCGGTCTTATGATTCATCTAATTTGTTTGTAAGTTGGTATTAAATATATTATTTTATGGTATTCAATAACATTTCTTGTACACTTATGAAACAATATGCGTAAATGAGCGAAGCTTAAGAGGTCACATATAAGTTATCAATGTGAAGCCTATAGATAGAACAGCCAAGGTTTTAATAAATCTTTTATTCTACGAACCAGTTGTTAATAGCATGGGATGGAACCAATTATTTAACAATATAACACACACTCGCAAACTTTTACATATAATCAACATATAATACATATTATGTTATAGTGTACCCTAAGGTCTTTTATATTGTATAACTTGTATATTTGTAAAACCTGATACGCTGTAAAGCGACTCGCTTCCTGCGATTAAACCTTGTAAGGTTTGCAGTAGGAAAGCTTAAGTAGGAAAACAAATATGTAACTTTTTCTTGTAAAATAAATTGAAAAAAAAAAAAAAAATTTGACGCGTGGCCAAACTTTAGACGCGTGGTTAAACTTTTTTTTTTACCTGTCCCTGATTCCAAATCACCAAGTTTTGGATTTTTTGTCTGTCTGTTTGTTTGGTTGTTCGAGTATCACGCAAAAACTACCGAACCGATTTATATGAAACTTTTTTTTTCGTTAGCCTATCATCTGACTTAAAATCTGGTATATAATTTATGCGGACGAAGTCGCGGATAAAAGCTCGTGTATTATAAAACCCGGACTATCATGATTGAAAGTCCGTACCCCATATTGTACAACCATTTATTACCAGTTCGATCGAGACGTGTAACATTACTACACGTCGACGTCAAATGGTTGTACAGGACCTCTCCGCCACGTGCCACATATGATTTGTGGATGCGGACGACACGCCATGTAGGTACCAATAGTTTGAGTATAATTGCTTTATGTGTGGTATTGTATTGTGGTGGTGTGTATTCATATGTGGTGGACTAACGCCCATACACCCTCCCTGAGGTGCTAGAGGTTAGGCCTGTACTCTACAGTGGAACGTTTATAGGCTTCTAGGAACACTTTTTAAAAAGTGAGCAAGCCAGAAGGTAAACTGTTGTCTGTGTTTCAGTACATAATAAATTCTAGTACTACCTAGTACCTACCGGTTTCAGCTAAATTCTGTAATTGTAACTAACATTTGAAATGCGCTAATTAGCTCTGATATGTCGCGTATACGAAACGTCGACAAAAACATGCAGTAAATGAACCTTTTTCAGTGCGAGTGCAGTGGAGCGACGACGCCTGCATTCATGCAGTTGAACAAGTAACTTTCATGTAAATTAGTGCAAACTCGATTCGAATAATGTAGATACGATGTAAAGCCAATTGCCTGTGAATGTATTCATCTGTTTTAATAAGTGTGGGTAGCGCCTGACGTATACCTATACACTGTACAGCCTAGTCCAAGAGCTAACATAGACAAACTCTTCTTAAACTAAGTCAAACTCGGCAAATGAAAACCCAATCACGAATCAAGGTTTCGTTCTACTAAAACTCCGAATATCATAACTCTGATCCAAATGAAAACCTTATTAAAGGTATAATTTTGCAAGTTATTCTGAATTCTCAACCCTCTAATTCCTGAAAATTCAAAGTAATCCTGCAAGCCATTTTTGGAAGAGACCGTTTTACAACAAACTCTCCATAGACAAGACCACTCAGAAGTCGAATTCTCTGATTTGGGCCTGCTTTATAGTGCCTATTGACAATAAATTATGGTGCGCACAATTATCTTTTCTGTTATTCAGTATTTTCATTTTCAATGATAGGGTTTCCTCTTTTGGCCTAAAAACTCAGTATCTAGGTAGGTAGATACATGTTTTTTTACCTTTTAAACAAGCTATCATAAAATCCTTTACTGCCTCTAAGATTACGAACTTGGAAATGTCAAAATCCATTCAAATTTAACAAATCAAAGCACGAACTCGTACTCAAAATCTCTTTATTATCTCATCCTAATGGCATCCTAATAAGTCTGTGACTAATTAGTAGGTAGGTATATTAGTAGACTAGTGGTAGACTTTATTAGAATGCTTTAGATCTACCGGCTCCTACACTACAAGTCTAGGTACGTGTTTGGGTTTGTAGTCCAAATGAAATGGGATATGGTAATTCCTTCGAAATGAAAACTCTATCTAACTATTACTCATGCATTGGAAATAGGTATTAGGTAAGTAATGTTAATGATAGTTTACATTGTAACCATTAATCTATTGATGTTGCATTGCAATGCTTAGTAGCATTACCAAAAACAAAATAATGTTGATTTACGATAGAGGTCGGCACTGCATTCGACTAATCATGTTTATGCACTAGTATACTTATTACCTTTATTATGAATTTCCAGGATTTAAACGAATGAATAGAATATCTTGTTATCTAAGCATACTTATTTGCACTAGATATTCTACCTAGTCATGGTTTTAGATATAATATTCATTCATTTCACATGGTGGTTTATATTACTAATTATCATTCATTGATATGTATAATGTGCATGCACCCCAATTGCCCACTCTGCCAGAGTTAATTAAAAGTTCTAAAAAGTTAAGAAGTTATTTCAGATTCAGTTGTTTTCAAATTTCCATTTCAATTTGTCTACACCTAAAGTAAACAAGGAAAAGCGCCAGTAATTACGTGTTATTTTTAAATTTGCTCACTCCTTCATTCCTTGTTTCGTCCCTAATTAATAGGCAGTCTGGTCCACAGCGAGCGGAGCCCACATTGCCTCAAGGCAAACCGCGAAACCGTTTGTCCATCGACTGAAATAGCTCTCTGTAAAAATGGTATTTTCTCACGAAATCTCATTTAATATCCTTGACAATTTGAAAGGTTTGATAGCTTTAAGCGATGCTATATTTTTGGAAGAGCAACTCAATTTTGGGGGCTATTCAGCGGCCAATCTGGCAGATGGCCTCAGCGATGCGCGGAGCTCTGTGTAATAGCTTATTTCGCAGGATTGCTTAAATTGTGATTGTATGCGGGCTTCACAACATTTCGGTAGGCATTTAATCAAAGGCAAAGATGAAATAGCTATTTTAAATCGCGAAAAAAGTCAGCTGTGCCATACATTGGGCTAGAGTAGGTTTGCAGTTTTGTATGGAACAGCTGATTTCTATTTTGCGATTTCGATATTGGTGCCCTAAAGAAAGTTGTTCAATTTGATGGTCTGATCATCCCCTTAAAAAAGTGTCAGCATATTAAGAAGGACTAAATAAAAATTATATTAGTCTTCTAAAGGTCCAAAGATTTTTATTTGCTTTCTTAATAAGTAGATTATGAAAATGAAATTCTATTTACTACAGCATATAAATAAATAAATAAATATAAATAAATAAATAACGCTCACAGGCACATACATTGTAATGCTCCCAAGGTAAGCCTTAGGCTTTTTGTTATGGGATTTTTACAACAACGGCACAAACATAACATCCATGACCGAACCGGGATTCGAACCCAGGACCCTGGTTTGGCAGTCCGGCGTGGCAACCATCACACCAACGGGTCGTCACGTCACGTCATATAGCTTTTAACATACAAATATATTAATGAAAACGTCTCCATACGTATATTTTACCTACTGTGGTAATTACAGCTCCCTTACGAGAACCTGTAGTATATTCATATTCTCATACTTAATTCAATTCATAACTTCAAATTTCACCTCCCCGAGTGCATCTGGTAAAGTATAATACAAAATAAAATTGTATTCTTTATCTTTACAAAATAAATGTTGAAAACGGGACTTTTGTAAACTTGTGCAAAAAAAGCAGGAAAGCGCGGAAAAATATCCGCAAGTCCGGGGAAAGGGAAACTGCACATGAGCTCGCTTCATTGTTGTCTTTTATGTGTTTTTACGAGCGTTCCGCATCGCTCCGGGCTTTTATTTGGTACATGGGGTACATGCACAAAATACTGAAAAGATAGTAAGCATACTTAAACTTATAAACAGTGACGTTCATTAATTACAATACAAGAAATAAAAATAAATTAGTATTCCCACATTTTCGACTCAGTAAAGTCAACACATCTTTCATGGGGCACTGTATACGCTTTTATAATAAGATACCAGAGGATATTCTAAACTTACCAGACAAAAAGTTTAAGTCCCATGTTAAACGAGTCCTCTGTAAAAAAAGGTTACTATAAACTCGATGATTATTTGAATAACCAAAATGTCTGTCTGTCTGTCTGTCAATTTTACACTATTTACACTACACTTCAATTTCACACGTCAATTTTACACTATTTACACTATTTACACTATTTTATTGTATTTTAATTGTACTTTGTACATTTTATTTTTGTTTAAAGATGTGTGTTGTAGAGTTTCTGGCCGCATCTTCTCTCAACGGAACACTTTCCGACGCGGTGGTAGAGTCAAAAAATGACGTCAAAAAGCTATCTATACGAAATTATTTTGAAAAAAAATTCAGTATTTTGAATCATTCATTAAGACGCTGAATACACACGATGACCTCGCGCGCGGCATCGCTTCATAATACTAAGATTTATCATGGTTTGACCATACACTTAATTTTTTCATCAAAATGCAAGCTTTTAATCCTGGATCAACGTACTTGCATTTTTTATTTTACTCTTTTATACCTACACGAGCTTTTACCCGCGACTTCGTCCGCATAAATTATATACCAGATTTTAAGTCAGATGATAAGCTATCAAACAAAAAAAGTTTCATCAAAATCGGTTCAGTAGTTTTTGCGTGATACTCGAACAAACAAACACCCAAACAAACAAACAAACAAACAAACAGACAGACAAAAAGTCCAAAAATTGGTGATTTCGAATCAGGGACATCTAAAAATCATATCGTAATCTTTTTTTTGTAAATATCTTCAATGTACAGACACACTTCTGTTACAGTTTTATAATAGTTTAGATATACAGGGTGTAAATTAAAATAGGACAGCTACTTAAAGAGGTGCTTCAGACCATCAAACTGAACAACTTTTTCTATGGGACCAATATCGAAATCGCGAAAAAAAAATCTGCTGTCCCATACATTTCTGTCGAGTTATGTTTGCAGTTTTGTATGGGAGAGCGGAATTTTTTTTCGCGATTTCGATATTGGTCCCATAGAGAAAGTTGTTCAGTTTGATGGTCTGAAGCACCCCTTTAAGTAGCTGTCCCATTTTATTGTACACCCTGTATACATTATCACTATCACTTCATAGTATAAAACAAAGTCGCTTCCCGCTGTCTGTCCCTATGTATGCTTCGATCTTTAAAACTACGCAACGGATTTTGATGCGGATTTTTTTATTAGATGGAGTGAGTATAATTGTCAGCATTGCACCCGTGCGAAGCCGCGGCGTTTCGCTAGTGCATGGTAAAATTGTAAACATGGCGTGGATATAGATTGGAGATATTTGAAAAAAAAAATTTGGGACGTAACAGAATGCATTTTGAGACCATTTTTAGAGTGTCTGTTTGTTTGTGCACCCATCACTCAAAAACTAGGGAACTGATTTGAATGGAGTTTCTACAAAAGTATAGGGTTTAGTTTGGATTAGCATTTAGGCTTTATTTCATCGCAATCGGTTCATTTGATCAAAAGTTATGAGTATTTATTAAAGGCTGCAGTCGGTCTGCGCGTACGAAGTCGCGGGCTAGTGTTGACTAGGCAGCGATATTGCATACACCAACATCCATGACTTGGGTACAAACATTCGTACTCACTGATCAAATATTTGCCCGACCGCAACCCTCGGTGTCGATTCAGAAGGCAGGTTCACTACCAACTACTGCGCTAGGCTATCGGGCCGTCTATTATATTATAAATTATAATATATATTGCAAAGTTCCTCACATAATAATTTCGTCACCAACGCCGCAAAGGCGAACCTCAAACGGTCAAAAACCATTTTTAAATACAAAAATGCTCCATTTTTCGTCTCAAATGACAAAGCTCGTATGACTAATGGAAAAGAAAAAAATTTAGACGGCGTATCGCAAAATATGGTCGAAATGGTCTTGGGAAAAAAACTGTTGTAGAATCTCCTGTAAAATGTTTTCATGTGCATGCATTTAATAGGGGATCGGACAGTCCGGGACAATAGGCTACTTGACAACTAGTCAAATCAGCGACTCTTTATCGGACGTCAAAACGTTCTTTTTGTATGAAGATTTGTACTAAATAAAGAGTTGTGACGTCATCAATATTTCATTACTTTTTAAAGTTCATCTTGTTATTAAAAATAGTATTCAAGCTAAAAACTCAACGAAAATGGGAGTTAAACCAGGCCTGTCTCACTCCGCAGCTCAGGTACTTTTGACAGCCGGACACCTCCGAGGTGTGCATCGTCGCTCATTGACATAAGGCGCATTTTATTTTTCGTTCCTGAAGTGCGCGTTCGAAATTCTTAAAATCGGGTTGAGTGAACTATCTGTTACGGTAGTAACTATTAAATAATCTGTGGTTAAACGTTATTTTCTAACCCTTTTTTTACTGAGAAGATAAAACTAAAATATATTGTATGTAGTCAAATACCCAATTAGTCAAATTAGCAACTTTTAATCGAACGTCAAAACGCGCGCAATATATGAAATATTGTACTAAATACCCACAAGTGACGTCATCAAGATTTAATTACTTTTTATAGTTCATCATGTTATTAAAAATAGTATTCTAGCTTAAAAACCAAAATTTGACCACCATTTTTGGTTGGCTAGCACTACCTGCCAGGATATCCGGCGGACGACCGAGTGTACTTCGTAACACTAATTAAGACCAATCGGATAATCATAATTTGGTTCATGAGCTCGATGGGTAATTAGTCTCGTCTCAGAGAGGTTACCCTCCTACACAAAACCCACCAGGATAGGGGTCGGCCGACCAAGTTTTTACGCATCTTCAAATAGTAAACTATTGCATGAAAACTGAATTATGGATGAGCTCAATTGGTATACGACCTCGTCACCGGCCCCCGATCTATGATCATCGCGTAAAAAATTGTATCCTTTAGTTTTCGGACTCGTCAGATTTTGTGAAAGTCCTCAATTTGTTGGTCAGATTTGCATTTAAATGCGTCAAGCCCCATACGATGCCATGAAAATCACTGGCGCTGCACACACGTTTTTTTTTGAAAATTTTCTTTGTATGAAATTTGTCTGAAAACGCCCCCCTGTGCGCGGGGCTCCTGTCTGAAACATCTCAGATACTTTTTCGGTAATCTCTCATGACCCCCTAGCCCCTCAGCTATTCAATTTAAGCCCTGAATATGAAAGCGTTCAAACCCTCTCAGCTCCTCTACCAAAACAGTTATAAAGAAAATGTCACAATAAAACTAAAACATCCTAAAACTAAAATATCCTAAAACTAAAATGTAACTAGGCTAAACAAAACAACTAAATAAGAAGGAAAAGATTATGTTGGAAGGTCGCTTCTGGTCGTACCTGGAGGTCTGGTCTGTACATAGTTTATAGTTTGACGGCCCGATAGCACAGTCGGTAGTGAACCTGCCTGCTGTGCCGAGGGTCGCGGGTTCGAATCCCGTAAGGGACAAATATTTGTATGATGAATATGAATATTTGTACCCGAGTCATGGATGTTTGTATTTATACAACGTGTTAATGAATTAACGCAAAACTAGAAAGTAGTTTGTTTAGAATCGAGAGCAGAATCGAATTATCATGGTTTCAACATAGGTAATTTTTTTCAAAATATAAAATAATTTTTTTGCAAAATTTAAAATTTACTGAACCCGATGACATCCCACCGCACGGGCACACTCACCCTACTTACTACCAAAACAAGATTATAAAAATGTATCCATGAGTACGTTAGCGCTTTCTTTCAGTGCTGAAATGATAACAAATCATTTTTTCCTCAAAACTAAAAATGCGAATAACTTTAAATTTTAACTATCAAAATAATGAAATTATTGTTGCAATCTAATTATTTTGTTATAAATCAGTTGGGGTGTATGAGGTTTTGCGCTAATTCATTAACACGTTGTATATGTATTCTATATCATTGTCTAGTCATCATAATACAAGTCCAGGCTAGATTCTGGTACTCAGAATCAGAATCAGAATCAGAATCAGAATAACTTTATTGTTAGAACTGGTACATAAAGGTCTTACATTTAAGTTACATGAACAAGCAGCTCTTACCCATTTCAGGCATACTTTAAATGTGACTAGATAATTTGTGTGACAATGTCCAAGATATTTTTTGTATTATATTGTACCTATCTTTTCTTGGCTGATAATAAAAGGAGGAGCAAATATTTGATTAAAACGTAAAAGATCAGCTTTTCCATACAAAGCTGGAATGCTTGCTCGACTTAAATTTATGGAAAAGATGATTTATTTGCTCCCAAAATAAAAGTTGTTGAGTTGGATCTGTGTGAGAGTCTTTGTTTAAGCCAACGACTTTAATTTCAACCTGTATAGAAGGCTGAAGATGATGAGGATTCTTACTGATTTACCAAACTTTTTTTATGATGTTAACACCAGGAGCGTCTACTGCTGTCGGTGCTGCCGCGTCACGTCGCCATGGAGATGAAGGCCGATATCGCAAGCCAGCCTCGCGAGGAGCAGTTCCACAAGATCTACATCCAACGCTATGAGAACGTCAGGTATGTGCATTCTGCACGGAGGACAGAATGGAGCGGAGGTGTTGCAAGGCAACTAGGTCTGTCGCCTTTATATCTGTGCCTCCCGTGAGAAACGGTTCAACTCAAAATTGCCATTTTACAGGGTACTCAAAAAACCGATTTTTGAACAGTTTTTCACCTGTACTTATACTTTAGTATTAATAAGTTACACTTTTTTTCCTGTAACTAGGCATTATTTTTGTTGCTCTTTTTAATGATATTTTTTATTTTTTTTTATCTTTATTGGTTTAAGAAATAAACTACTTAGATCTTCCACTTTTTTTCATACTTGTTCGGTGAGAAAGGGTTCAATTACACATGAACCGCTCCTCAAAAGATTAAATTTCATGCAAATGGGTTTAAGTCGATTTAGATCTTATTTTTATATCAAAAATATTGTGTGTAATGATCCAACTTAACTTAAATCCCAAGATAAGTGTATTCATAGTATTAAATAACTGGAGGCAGCGGCGCGGGCGCGGGCGCGATCTGTTACAATCCCGCACCCCGTGCCCGCTGTTATCATTCTCTCCCACTCTAACATGTTGATTTTTTCTATATTTTTTCCACTCGTACACTGAGTTAAACCCTTTCTCACGAAACAATTTACAACGAACAGAAAGGTTCAATTACAGTTAGACCCCGTTCAAGATCATTTCAAGATGATCTAAGTTGAATTGGATGGTTTTATTAGCTATGCAACATTTTTGTTCCGTGAAAAACGGTTTAACTTGACTTAAACCTACTAATAATAAATATCAGTAAATCGATACGATCTAAATAAAATTAAACTTTTTTGCACGACTTATCAATATTACTTAATATGATCTAATTGAAATTAAATCATTATACACATTTTTTTTCGTCTATTGAATGATTTCACACAATTCGTATCTCCCGATCTAGTGGTCGTAGAGATTCGTGAGTTAGACCATTCGAATGGATTTTTCTTGCAGATTCTAAGTATACAAAAAAGCATAAGGGTCTTAGTCGAGTTAGACCCTTTCTCACGGGAGGCACAGATATTAGGTCATGACGTCATATTGGCCTTACGATGCTCAGTTCGAAGCGGACCGCCATTCTTTTTGCTGAGAGGGGTTTTGTCAATAAAATACATCTAAAACGATGAAGTGCGCTGTTCCTGCATTGGGGTGGAACCTGCGCACCGGTTTTGTCCACCGTCCCTGCATTTTGGCGACACTTACTTCGATAGAAATATTGTTTTGCGACACCTCCACTCCTTTCTGTTCAGGGCTTTTATTTTTCGAACTGACCATTAACACAGCATTGGATAGAACCTACTACTTATTACTCCGGGCTATGTAGGGTCAACACCGGTGATAGCGTGTTGTCCCAGGAATGCCAAGCACGCAAGGTCGTTGGTACGGCAGTTGACGTAGGTTTAAAGTTTATTCTCAAAAAAGACATATCATGAGCATATGGTTAAAGACATAAAAATTTTAAAACAGTTCGTTGTCGCAACGTACCAATCCAAAAACAAAAACATTAACAATAATGAGCCGTTTAACGTATTGTATTCGTGAATGTGACCTACCACTAGCACTGGTAACAGGGCGCTTCGTAATCACGATTTGTGTTGTCCGTACTCCGTAACTCGGAGTAATAACCAGTTCCTGCTGGGAATCGCTGAGATGTGGCCTGAAATGTGCTTGTAGCATGGATTGACGCCAGAAGAAAAAGGAGTGGCCACAGATCGAGATTGGCTCAATTGTGTTTTTCTCTATATTTTAACAGAAATGCAGTACAGTTTTTTTTAGGTAGGTACTTGTATGGTGGTACAGAACCCTCGGAGTGCGAGTCTGACTCGCACTTGGCCAGCAAAGTCGCCGATTTCGGTGTGGATAAGGCCCTGTCGACGACTTGCACCCGCGCGTGCTATTCGGCGACAATATCGTATCCACACCGAACCCGCCGACGATGTCGACGACATTGTCGGTAGGTCGGCGACCTTGGTGTGTAGACACCTTTACAAATCTAGGTATCACCTGCGACAAGGAGATGTGCCTTCTATAGCTATGTGGGCCGATTTCACATCATTCCCAGTAATAAGTTACCTAATTTCCTCATTACTAACAAAAAGTTTCGAGATATATTATTATACTTCTTGTTTAATTACTTCTGTGTTTATTGTGTTAATGACGCGGGGAGCGCTCAATGATTCTTGTCTTTTTTTAGGGTTCTGTACCCGACGTATCCTACTTTGAATCATAATAGCTAGACTGTTGCCATTTGCACAGAATAATTATATCAAAAGTAAAAAAAATTATGAAGGATACCAAAACTTAAATGAACCATAAGTACTCCAACTCTTCTTATTTCGGAAAGACTTAAAATATTTAATATCTCTTGGACGTCTGTCTGGAATTTTTAATTATGATGACCATCTTAAGGTGAAATGTTTTTGCTAGCGTTTGACGCATCAAACTGTTGTTCTTGGAAAAATATGAACCATCCTATTTTTAATTCAATCTTGTTGAAAGATAATGTGCACTAGAGTGCTACACTAGCACTCTCCATATAAACGAAATTTAAGTATATTTCGGATATAATAATATAACCGATTAAAATCAACGAAAGTTTTTAAACACGATCTAGGAAGTAATCTCTGTGCCTGTGGTTTGTCCGATTTTGAATAGTTTAAAAGTTACAATGGTTCAAAGAGTTCCGAACAAATCTTATATGATTCCTAGCATTGAAACCATAATACATGACTAACGGAAATCTGACAAACCACAGGCACAGAGATTAGTATCTTTATCGTGTTTAACATATTTAATTGATCAATTGATGGTTAGCATTGAAAATAGGATCTAAGTTCGTTTGTATGCAGTTCGCGCTGCAAGGACTAACCTCTATCTGTCATTTTACTCCAACACTAGCACAACGCCAACGTGTGCTGTCTTGTATACCTACCTATTTGTGAATATAATGTTACCTACAGTAGGTAATTTTAATACGATGTAGGATAAAACTTATTTAAATTCCGTCTACCTCTATCAGTAGTTAGATAGCTAGCTAGCATATTTACGATTACCTGTCGCTCACAAAACTGCCAATATATAAGCCAATCTGTGATATTAAACTTTGGTGTGAACAGATGGCTTCGAACCCGACAGTTATTGCATTTTATATGAAAACTTGCATTTTACTAAAAGCGTGTATTCGCTCTTTTTATGTATCTCAAAGGTAAGGCCGAAGTAAGTGATGATATTCATATTTTCCTCCAATTCGCCCTATGCACCAAATAGGTATATCTCTCCTTTTCCTCTTGAGACTACCTCGACGCCCCAGGGCATATGTTTTGAAGAGTTCGCTCTGTATCTATCTCGAACCATCTCTACGGATGCATGCGACAAAATATGAACCAAAACATTACAAAACCAGAACATGACCATACCAGAACAGAGAACATGACCTCGATTACCTTCATCGCACAACCGCAACCCAATCATCCTAGTCATGGCCTCCGCGAATGCTCGCTCGCGAGCCGCGCCGGCGCGCGAGTTGTGCGAGTGCATTTTATACTCGTGCGTCGCTACTGCGCAGCTCACGCGCCGTTTGTCAGATGTGAAAGCACTGTAAAGTGCGATTTTTGAAAATCATACGAGCGACTTGGCAGTAGAAAGATGCATAATCTCCATAGTAATTTTGACATTTTCTACTGCCAAGTCGCTCGTATGATTTTTTAAAATCGCACTTCTAATCTCTCTTCAGCTGAGCTGTGAAAAATACCTACCTATATATCCATGGGTATCTATCTATTCGGTGGTTTCAGTGCAAAGCATGCATGCATATGCTCACGACTATATTCCCCGAGGGGGTAGTCAGAGATATTCTGAAACTACAGAACATCCACGTGTAAAGCTCTATGTAAAGTATCCATGAGAACATTTTTTTCTGTTGTCCGGTTCGGAGTGAAAATATATACAAATATATAATACAAAAATTAGATACCTAGTGAGCTTTTTGACGACATTTTTTTCGACTCTACCACCGCGTTGGAAGGTGTAGTTGTAGGGAAGATGCGGTTAGAGACTCTACAAAATAATTTATACTTAGTACGTGTATTTGTGATTCAGTAATTAATGAGAAAACTTTTGTCCTAGTCCCACGATATAATTATCTTTGTTCTAAATGTAGTGTAACCTAAGGTCATGAACTCTCATATTTAACAGAAATGTAACTATGTAGAGACAGAGCTTCTCAAAACAAACGGTTCGGCATCCCAGTAGTTACACCGGGGCACGGAACATGCCTACCGCCTCCAGCCTTCCGGTTTCCCGACTGCCGTACTAATTAAAAGTTGTTTTAGCCACTTTCAAGCTATATAAGAAAAGATTTTGTTTTTTAATAAAGACTGTCAATATTAATAATTGAAAAAGTTATAAGATTTATGGAAAATCCGTCGTTTGTTTAGGAAAGAGAAGAAATTTACAAACAACTGGAGGAGCTATATTCATAGACAGTAAAATAAAACCGATCAAGTGCGAGACGGGCTACTCGCGCACCGAGGGTTCCGTGCCACACCACCACAGTACACAACATTATTAACTTAGAAAAAAAAACATTTTTTTGTCCGGTACCTTTAGTGCAAGATCGACTCACACTTGGCCGGTTTTTAGTATTTGTTGTTATTCTGTAGAGTTTGCTCTATAATCACACTAAGTTCCATGTATTACCGTTTTTACGATAGAGCGTGAAGAAAAAACGTTGATAAAAACTAGTTTCTTGTTGAGAACCCCCCTTAATTTTAAACTTTGTGACATTTTTATTATTTGTTAAAACGTTATTAACATTAAAAAATCCGCCGTAATGACGCATAATCTGAGAAAATTTCAACTATCTAGTTATTACGGTTCAAAAGTTACAGCCCTAAATAGGTAGGATAGATGGACGGACAGACGGACGGACGGACGGACGGACGGACGGACAACGTAGGCTTAGTAATAGGGTCCCGTTTTCACCCTTTGGGTACGGAACCCTAAAAATACTCTTCTGGATATCTTCCTTTGCATTCGCACAACAATAGTAGAGAAAACAGTAGATTACAACGAGGGCAGGAAAGTAAGAAAGGTCTCAGATCTTATGTAATTGTTGACCGAGGCTAATATAACTTTTAAAATTATGTATGAAAAATTTCAAATCTTTATATCATCGTAATTATATTATAAATTGCAAATGTTATTTATGACGCGACATCTAGATTTTCTAAACTATTTTTCCATATATAAAATATTACTTATATTAATGCCGTCTACGCGTATTGTGCGTCAAAGTTTTGTAAAAAAATTACCCCTCTGCAAGCACCTTAACTCGCTGCGCTTCGGCTCGGGTGTTCGTTTTCGTTACGCTCGGGATCCAATATGCTCGTGACGAAAGACACTGCTTTAGGTCCGTCACACACATACAGAATTGCAATCCCGAATCCCTGATTCAGGATTCAGTGTTGTCAACTATGGTTACAAAAAATACTAGCGTGCTGCTTAAAAAATGCCTAAATAAAAATGTATGAAACGCCTAATGAATGACAATAATTGCATTTTTAGGTATTTATTCACAGGAAACAAACAATTTCTATACATGATAACTACTATCATGTGATGAGTTCATGACTTACGAATGTTACGATGATGATTTGTAAATTGTATTCCAATATTAATACAACTATATCAAAAGACTATCGATAGTTTTAACATTAGACATAATCTGCATACAAAATGACATGAACCATTATCACACAAGCTGTTTTTGAGCGTAGGCGATTTCGCTACTATCCTGTAACGACGTCGCAACTGCACCATGACCATACGGTATCGTTCCATGTACGCCTACGCTAAAAAAAAACCTTTAAAATATGCCACCTAAGACATCAAAAAATCACTAGATCTAGTGAAAAGACTCTGAAAGCGGCAACACTCCATACGGCATCTAATTCCGAATCAGGTATATTCCGGATGTGTGTGATGGGCCTTATACAGTGAGCTAGTAACATTAATATCATTGGTTTTATAATCTAGAGTATATACTCTACTCTAGTGTACAGTACTGTCAATATAAATGTGCTGATTGATGTGCTAAGAGTTAGTTTGTCTGCAGCATCCTGTTTGCCGACATATGCGGGTTCACATCCCTGTCAGACCAGTGCACCGCCGAGGAACTTGTTCGTCTCCTCAACGAGCTGTTCGCCAGGTAATCTATAGTATTATTTATTATTTGTTTGAATAAATTCGTTTTTTAAAATTAAAATAACTTACCAGCTCATTTATACTTATAAAAGAGTTCCGTGACTGACAGACAACGCATAGCCTAAACCGTTGAAGATAGAAACATGGCATTTTGAATATACAGGGTGTTCGGCAGACGGTCGAACATACTCAAATGGAGGATCCGTGGGGCCGGGTGCTACGTGTTTAGGACCAATAACACGACCCAGGTCACATGGATTCTTTTAACGTTTTTTTATTTTATTTTATTCGAAATTCGTCGTTTCTCAACCTTCAAACGTCAATAATTTCAAAACTGACAACATTTTATTTTTATTTTATTCGAGGATAATTATAATGTCTTATTTGACGCAGATGATTGCTAGAAAATTATACACTAGCCCTTAAACTACAAACAAATTGAAAAATAATCTAAAAGCCAGTAGACTTCGAACTGCGTTTAAAAAAACGTAAGAGTTCTCTTATCACTCTTAGTTTTTTCCCCATCGAGAAGTTCTAATTCTAGGAAAATATCGTTGGTTCCTGTCCGTTCTAACGGTATGCAATATGCACAATTTCCTTTAAAACAACCTGGAGTAATTTGTTAATTTCAACTACACGGGTCTTTTTTCTCGGAACTCTACATTTGCGAAAAGTTAAATTAATTACATGCAAAACTGTCAAAATTGTTAAACGAGTGAGAGGGGTGTAGCGGAGGTGGTTGAGTGGTGTGGGAGGGGTGTAGCGGATTGGGAGGGGTGTAGTGGAGTAGGAGGGTTGGAGTGGAGAGGGAGGGGTGTAGTGGAGTGGGAGGGGTATAGAGGACAGGGAGGGCTACGCAACCGAAGATTCCAGGCAAGAATAGTTAATAAATCGACAAAAATGAACACTCTCATCAAAGAAGTAAAAATAGAAAATATTAAAAAAAATTATAGGTCCAAAAATAAAAGAAAAATAAAAGAAGATACTTAGGTACTTGCCCGAAATAAAAGGGTCGAAGTAACGAACAAATAAATAGGAAAAAGGGAAGGAGTTATTGAGAATCCGAAAAATAAATATCTCGAAAACGCGCTTCGGAATTCCGTGGGAAAAGATTTATCGAACGTTGTGAAATCTAACTAAACAAAACATTGATCTTTCTAGTAAGTATACTAGGTACACACGGCGACACATCATCAAGCTACGCAAAACCAAAATACGCTTGCCGCGCGTAGGTATGGAGTAGTAGGTATATAAATGCTTGGGTCTTAGTGCGCTAACTTATAGTTTACTATACAGGGTGTAAGTGACAGCCTAGCAAATACTGAAATGGTGAACTCAGACCATCAAACTGAACAACTTTCACTATGGAGCCTACCTCAGGACACGCGAAAAAAAATCAGCTGTCCCATACATTTGAGTCGGGTAGGTACAGCAGATTTGTGGTAGGCTCATACAGTTATTATACCTGTCGGAATAGAGTAACTGACATAAGTTGTCAAATGAAACCGTTTTTTGTGAATTTGTCCGCACTAATCGGCACCCTAAAACTTCGAGTTCTGTGTATAATTGTGAATCTAACGTGAAATCGTAGGTAATTTAATGAAATAGTGTTAGTATATTTCATAAAATAATCTACGATTTCACTTTGGATCTAGTAATAGATACTCTTTCTTACACTGTGTTTAGTGTCACAAATTATTCACAGAGCACGAATATTTACCCAGTCGATTGTGCCGACAAGTTCCCAAAAACGGTTCTATTGCCTCGCGTCACGTATCTCTTTCTATTACTTATACAGTTTCTATTACTCAGCTGTCAGTTCCTCTATATGATACCTTTATGGGTAGGCTCCATAGTGAAAGTTGTTCAATTCGATGGTCTGAGTTCACCGTTTCAGTATTTGCTAGGCTGTCACTTACACCCTGTATAGTATCAATTATTTAATTTAATAGACTATTATATTATTACTGTAAACATAACGTTAGTTTAACAATTTATAATTGAAATAGTTAATAAATAAGTCGTGTTATGCTGTAGAGTGTAGAGTTTCTGGCTGCATCTTCTCCACGTCGGATCGGAACGTGTTAACACGTTCCGATCCGACGCGGTGATACTTAGAGACAAAAAAAGATTGTATTTAAGTGGGCTTCAAGCTCCTTATATTGAATAAATTATTTTGACTTTGTTGAAACCTTTTTTTTTATTGCTTTAATTACTAAATGTTCAAACTAGGACGGAACTTCGTTTTGTATGGAGCGCCGTACAAATTATATCCTCATAAAGGTCCCAACCATTATAACACATTATAAGTATATCTTGCTATAAAACATGGTCCTGTTATATCGTAAATTGAATTCAGTTAGGTGTTTGTGCGTGATTGACATCCGAGGCATAGGAGCTGGCGTACCTGCCAGAATCTAGTCTCTTTTCCTAGAATATTGAAGTACTTTTCTTTATCCTATGTGACAAGAATTCATTTTGGTAGACCTTGCTAAAAATGTTTTTTGTTTATGTAAAATGTTTAAGCTAAAATAACTCTGGTAAATGTGATGAAAATCTGTGTTCTTTACCTAAGAATATACTACGAAAAATGATACAACAAATATACGTACAACCAAAGATTTTTTTTGGGTATAGACCAAAAAAAATATTTGCGTAGGTACAACAATATTATTTTATACTTACGAGCTTTTACCCGCGACTTCGTCCGCATAAATTATATACCAGATTTTAAGTCAGATGATAAGCTATAAAACAAAAAAAGTTTCATCAAAATCGGTTCAGTAGATTTTGCGTGATACTCGAACAAACAAACACCCAAACAAACAAACAAACAAACGAACAAACAAACAAACAAACAAACAAACAGACAGACAAAAAATCCAAAAATTGGTGATTTGGAATCAGGGACATCTAAAAATCATATCGTAATCTTTTTTTTGTAAAAATCTTCAATGTACAGACACACTTCTGTTACAGTTTTATAATAGTCTAGAAGAGACAAAGACATTCTATACTTAGAGTTAAATATTTTGTCTTCATGTTATGTGATTGATAGTGATTATTATACTCGTAAGTGGGTTCTTCTTTAGTTTTATTTACCTATTAGACTTGAATCAGTCTTTTTACAGGATAGAATAAGCGAAAAATTCTTCGTCTATGGGATAGAATGAAACCAAAATGGAAAAAAAATGTGCGTGTAATCTTTACGCGCGATTGAAGTAAAACTTCTTTGACGTTTACTACCTACAAGGTGGGCCAAAAACTGGCCAAAAAGAATCAGCCGATGTTGTTTGGCTATCTTTTTTTTTTTCTAAATGAAAAACTTCGATTCTGTTTTTTGATTATGTTTATTTGAACCTTTAGAATTTTATTGGTCAAGTCGAGAAGATTATATCGGCCAAATGGGCGCCGTCACAATTGATTGCCATACGGCCTCGTTTTATGTCATTTTTCATCACTTCGGCGAGAACTACGGGCGACAGATTCTCGCACTCGTGTCTCGGGGTTGTTCACGTAAACACGGGACTTCAAAAACCCCACCAAAAAAAGTCTTGAACGCTTAAATCGGGCGATCTTGCGGGCCAGTGCAAATCGCCAAAACGAGAGATGTGGCGACCGACCCGGGAACGCTGCCTTCAGAATATCGGTTGTGGCTCGCGCAGTCTGTGCCGTTGCTCCGTCCTGTTGGAACCACATGTCCCTCAGTCCTAATTCGTCCAATTGCGGCATAATAAACTCCTTCAACATGGCCCTATAGCGCGCACCGTCCACTGTTGTCGTTTCCGGCGACAGCTTGACATCCTCGGCAACAGCGGCGATATTCTCGGCAGAACGGGCGCTACGGGCAACGTCTCGTGTGGTCCCATACTCTTCAAGGTTGGTGGCCAGACGGCGCAGTGTTTGCGCAGTTGGTGTCGGACGGCCGGGGAATCGGCGACGGAATTCGCGCTGCGCCAACACCACAGACGAATTGTTACGCAAAAAAATAGACACGATTATTCCGCGTTCTTGGGGAGTGTACCACTCCATGCCTTGTTCACTTGTATTCCGCATCTGTCTAGTCCACAAATGTCAAAACAGATTTGACATTGGCGGCCATTTGCAAAAATTAGAGCATCTTCCAATAAGGTGATTTCTTTTGGCCCACCTCGTATTTTTGAATAGCGGAAACTGAGCGTTACTTCCGTCAGAAAAAAAAACTGATTTACTTCCTCATTAGTCGCGCATAAAGAAGTTTTACTTCAAAAACAAATCTTAAATATTTTCGTATATCTATAGTTTCATGAAAACACACCCTTTCTACTTGTTAAACCCTGGGTGTACCTGCCTACCCGCCTGGAACGCCGCTAATATGACAGGATTAAATTTAAAGTGGATTACAGAAGAATGACAAGGATATAATTTTCCCTTACATACCCTTTCAAGAGCCATGTTGTATAATATTATTATTAAGTATTAGTAATACTTAATTAATTATCAAGAGAAATAAACAACGTTACTGAGTTGAAGAATCCAAATTAGTAGTTTTTGTAGAATTACGAACATGTATTACGAAGGCCAAATTGTCAAGTAGCCAATTATATTCCGTGTAAGGTAAGATAAGCAGATCGATTCATACTCCCTAAATCAAACGGTAATTTAAATTTAATTGCACAAAAGAATAGAAAGGAGTCAATTTATTTTAGGCCCACAAACGGTATGGTATTACACTCTAAAAACATAACACTGGAAAAGAGTATGTCTGTTGCAAGACATTTTTTCCATGAATCTGAATAGTTTTTAGGGTTCCGAAGTCAAAAAGGAACTCTTATAGTTTCGCCATGTCCGTCCGTCTGTCAGTCCGTCTGTCCGTCCGTCTGTCTGTCCGTCTGTCCGCGGCTTAGCTCAGAGACGCTTAATACTACAAAGCTGTAATTTGGCATATTATGTATACATATTCATCAAGCCGACGAAGTGGTAAATCTTGAAAAATATTTTTTTATGGTACCTCCCCCCTACACATGAAGTAGGGATGATTTTTTTTTTTCGTCAATCCCACGTTGTGGGGTATCGTTGGATAGGTCTTTTAAAAATAGGTTGGTTTTGCGAAAACCATTTTTCGATTTAGGGATCCGTTCGTGAAATATTAAGCTTTAAAGCGAAAATTTTGGTTAGAGTCAAGTGTCCCCCCTCTCCCAGCTAAACGGTTGTAGTTAGAGATGTGAAAAAATTCACAGTAATAGCATATATAACAAATTTAAAAGGAAAACTATCACCGCTAAGTAGGCTTTACAAGTTAACGAGTAATAGTCGACCAAATAATAAAATGTACTTTTTAGGCTTTATTAGCCGTTAAACCGTAGTATAAAACAAAAAGCGTCCTTCTAAGTCCATATTATACTGTAACGGGCAACTACGGAACCCTACCCTGCGCGTGGTCCGACGCAATAAGAGCTTTTTTTGTTTGCCCAAATTTGTGTTGAGTCTTTCTCTTTTTCTTTCTAACTCGACACATTTATATTTCTCTTAATTTTCTTTCTAACTCGACACATTTATATATTTATGTATTTCAATTAAGTCAAAGAAATGAAAACTAAACATGTTATCAATTAATTTAAGACGTATTAAATAGTCTGTGAAATATTTTTTATTTGAATAAGCTATCATTCTTAATTTCCGAGATATCAGTATTTTGGTGAGCCGTTTTCATTGCTTTCGAGTGTTATATTTATAAACCGTTAATAAATAAAATAAAAATAAAAATCATTTATTTCAGACTTTCGCCCATATAAGTTAGAGGTAGTAGGTACATAGTTAAAATTAATAGACTTACATTAACAATATTATAAATTATCCAATACAATTATATTTAATGCCAATATTTCAAGTACAAAAATGATTACCCGCAACATTGCGTGTTTTATTTATTTTTAATTATTTTCTTTATTGATTTCCCAACAGTTGTTACACTAATACAAACACAACATAATATATCTCTAGAACCATTTAAGCTAAATGTACAACTAATTATAGGGAAATACAGCATGCACTGAAACAAACAGATTAACAAGTTTACTTAGAGTAATGCTACAACTACTTACTATTAATTAAATTACATACACAGTACAACTGTTCCGATCGCGAAAGTCTTTATGAGAGCTTATTCGTCCCAATCAAGACATACTAATAAATAATAATACTTACTTAAATTAAATCAAAATCTATCCTAAACTGTCAGCAAGGCAACAACTTTTAGCTATGTAAAACGGGAGAGGGAAACGATTTAGTATCAAAACAATTCAAGTAGCTACGCTACACACACGAAGTCACGAAGATTACTTACTTTCTACAAAAACGCATTTCTGCGAAACATGGCCAACGAGTCGAAAAAAACATCAGCGGAAGCACTACAATCGTTATATCAACTTATTTTTCTGGTCAAGCTATAACTTTGAATTTTTACAGTATTTTTCTAATAACTCGAGACATAATTGATAATTTTAGCTTTGTTTCAGATAATATCAAAAGATATAATGTTGTCCATTAATTCAGACAAAACCAGTGTCCAAGCGAAATGTGATTCGAGATCGTAATATTTCATAAATATACTATATGCCCCTAGAATATGGACAGATTCAAACAAGGGTGTTTATCATTTCGCCGATGATAAAGCGAGTCAGGTATGGTATGATTGGACCATCCATCAACCAACCGCGGGCGTAGCGTAGGTAGAGATTGAGATACCGGACATAGCTTTCACGCGTAACGAGCTGTGTCTGGTAACACCTTTGTCTTTTTTATCTCCGTAGTAGACGTACTCGTATCTAACGCGGAAGCTAAATTTGTCGGCCGCAGCGCTGGAAACTTAGTTGTAAAACCACATTTTGCTAATCGAAATCCGGCACAGGGCGTATACTCGTCATACATATTAAAACCCATAGGTGAACGCTAGGCCGGGTCATATTTTGCTGGGTTTTAGAAGCTATCTTCTCGTTATTTAAAAGACATACAAATGAATGAAAGATAATATATCAATGATTTTCAACATCTCGGCTTTATTTGCTATGAAGTATATTTCTTATTTTTCTATAAAATACATAGAAACCCGATTTGAAAAATTATGTAGTACGTGCATCTACTTTATAAGTTGAAGTCACTTTTACTTGCGACACACACCACAATTTGTAGCCATTATCAAGATACAAAAATGCTAAGTATAATTTAAACAATTATAAGACCAATATTTAATGAGTAACACTCAGTTACAGTTGCGAAGCTCATTAGAGTTCTGTTAATCCTCCATTAAATCTCTTGCTAGCTTTTATATCGACAAGCTAGCAAGAGATTTAATGGAGGTTTAACTTTAAATGAGCGTTTCTGTAGCTGAGCTTTAATTAGATAATGTTAAAATTTGGTGCTAATTCTTATGATTTTCGAATTTGATTTCCTTGGATCCTCTTGTCACTGTGGTGCCTTCTACACCACAGTGACATAACGAAGAACATAAGCCACTCAAAAACTACTTATTTTGGTAAACATTATCGAACATAATGTTCATAATAATAATAACACACAAGTGTCAGTCATTGCCAGTAAATGTAGGCATCAGCAACCTTCATGCAGAGTGTCAAAAAATTGTAGTACCACTTGCGGTCTCGCCCGTCTCTCGATAACAACACCTCGCCACCGCACCGCTGCCGACGAACTCATTTATTCACATCCCTTTTATTAAATCCATAAAGCTGTTAGAAACGTATTTCCAACAAACTCCTATTTTACACGCTGCTGCGATAAAGCTTACAGCGATTTTAAAGGTTTAAGAATAATGAGGAGCACTTTTTTAGTGCTTTTAACTACTTGCGCTAGACGAGGTCTACGTTCTTGGTTACACTATAATTATAGCGTAGTAGCTGTGGGTTGTTGAAAATCTAATCTCATCTCTCTAATATTATAAATGTCAAAGTTTGGATGTTTAGATCTTTGTCACTCAATCACGCATTAACGGCTTAACGGATTTGGATGAAATTTCTCACGCAGATAGAGTATGTTCTGTTCGTTCGTTTGTATCTAGGTGATACAAACATGATGTACAGGTGATGCCTATCTTTGATAATGATATGTAAAACGATGCCAGTCTATATTTTCTCGCAAATATTATAGATAAACTTCTTTAACTCGATTTAATGTTGTTAATTTTAATGATGAAACGATTATCAATTAACGATTATGATTATGATTTTTTTTAAGTAATAATTCCCCAAACAACCGTCGATTGCGATAACGATTATTTCAAACCCATATTCAGTACACTAGGTACTTACTCCTCATTATTTATATACATATTATTGTACTTTTTACATAAAGAACTATCGTAATTTCATCTTCATAGTTTGCTTATTATGTATGTACCTACATATTACGTTACAAGTACCCCAGGAAGCGGTAGTGAAAGAGAGTGGTTCCTGTGGTACCATGAATATTTAAACTTAGCAACTTTCCTTAACAAGTTCTTCAAGAGAAATAATGTTTTTTTCGGTGTAAACTTCACGAAAAAATTACAATGTATTATATTCAAAGCTAAGTTAACTCAGAAGCTGATTTTTATAACCTTTACAAATTGTTTATTTATGAAACATCGAGTACACGTTCTTCCGTTAGTGTCTTTTCACAAAGCGGCGCAGCCAAGGCACGGCGCCGGCGACGGCGACGACACGGAAGCTGGGGAAGCAAAAATGTATGCAATAATATGGCGCGTTCTTCCACGGCGTCGGCGCACGGCGATAAATAACCTCCGCCGATACCGTCGCGTCGTCGCCGTCACTGGAACGGCAAACTGCACTACTCGCCGGCCACACCGGCACCGGTCTTGCCGTGCCGTTGAGACCGTCCCAGGCGCCGCCGCCGCCGTGCCGGTGCTGTGTCGTCTAGTGGAAAAACGTCAAATTCTAGGTCTGTATCAAATCACAGCCTTTATTTTTTCTTGTTGTTTCTGTGCAGATTCGACCGACTGGCCGCTGAACATCACTGCTTGCGCATCAAACTTCTTGGCGATTGCTACTATTGCGTTTCTGGACTACCAGAAGCGCGTGACGATCATGCAAAATGCTGTGTAGAGATGGGACTCGACATGATCGACGCTATTGCGTAAGTGGTTAGGCTGATTTTGTGATAGGGTCTTATAAAGAACCATGTACCTATTAGATACATAATATGATACTTTGATTTGACTAATGGTAATGGTCTCTTGGTATCTTGTTAATAAGTTCATATCTAATTATTATATTTTGGTTTTCGAAGTAGATACAAATAAAACCGGTCAAGTGCGAGTCGGGCTACTCGCGCACCGAGGGTTCCGTACCACACCACCACAGAAAATAAAACTAGTTTCATGCTGAGAACCCCCCTTAATTTTAAACTTTTTGACATTTTTATTATTTGTTAACAAATCCGCCATAATAATGCATAATCTGAGAAAATTTCAACTATCCAGCTATTACGGTTCAAAAGTTACAGCCCTAAATAGGTAGGACAGACGGACGAACGGACGGACGGACAGACGGACGGACGAACGGACAACGTAGGCTTAATAATAGGGTCCCGTTTTCACCCTTTGGGTACGGAACCCTAAAAAGAAGAAAACAGATTAAATATACAAGGTGTAAACAAACACTCTAATCGTATTTCAAAGGGGTGGTTTAATTAACTGATTGCAACTGAGAGAAGATTTTTGGTTGTTTCGATATTTATGTTAGCTCCTTAGTGACAGTTTGGTGGTGTAAACCACCCCTTTGAATATTACTTGGATGTTTTCTACACCCTGTAGAAAAACAAAAAATTAGGTAGGTACCCAAAAAAAAAGTATTGTACACATAGATTAATTATTATCTACCTATACAAACTTTTCTGTCACTTTTTGCGGGGACGAGGTAGCATGAAATACGCCACTTTTGATTTTTAACCGACTTCAAAAAAGGAGGAGGTTTCTCAGTTCGACCGTATATATTTTTTTTTTTTTTTTTTATGTGTGTTCGCGGATAACTTCGTCGTTTATGAACCGATTTCGATGATTCTTTTTTTGTTGGAAATGAGATATCCCAAGAGAGGTCCCATGATAAGGAAACCAGGATCTGATGATGGATCCCAAAGATATCGAGGGGAACCTTCGAAAATCGTAGTGCCGACTAGTGCGTTTGTTAATTTAAAGCACTACTATTAAATCGAACTAATGAATTTACCACTGAAAATTGTGAAATAAACAAAATTTTAACAAAAAAATTAAAACCGCCTTCAAAAAATTAAAAAGTTAAAAAATAATATTGCAGCCGATGACTTTTTCGTTCGCATCATAAGAACATTAATTTGTTTTATAGAAGTCGGTGTCAAGCCAAGCCAAAAAATGCAAGCCCTGTCGCGAATCGTACCGGCTTGACAGCGACTTCAATAAAACAAATTAATGTTCTTATGATGCGAACGAAAAAGTCATCGGCTGCAATATTATTTTTTAACTTTTTAATTTTTTGAAGGCGGTTTTAATTTTTTAGTCCTAATGGCCAAAGTAATATTTAGATTATAATTTTGATTGTTAAAAATAGTCTCATGACATGAGACTAGTTCAACGAGACTAGTTTGAAGATATTGTTCCGCATTATAGGCTGTCTCATTCTGTGATAAGATAAGGTATACAATTTTGTGCACTATGCACATGATCAATTTGATCTTGTAAGTACCTAACTTGGCTGAGGGGAATGCTAACGCGAGGCTCTGGTCCCTAGTTAAATGTTCTAAGGCGCTTAATAATACAGGGTGTTAGGCTAAACAGTTGCATTACTTTAAGTGGTGATTGTACTCATGATACTGAACAACTTTCCCTAAGAAACCTATTGGAAATTCTAAATAAATTTGTTGGACTTCCCATACTAAATGCAATCAGCAGCTGGTCGAACGTTTGTATGAAAAGTAGTTTTTTTTTTCGTGAATTTCCTATAGGTTTCTTAGGGAAAGTTGTTCAGTAGCATGATGGGTACAAACACCCCTTAAAGTAATGCAACTGTTTACCCAAACACCCTGTACACCTACCTGATTATAAACTGTCGTTTGTGATTAGACTGGTGCGCGAAGTGATGGCAGTGAACGTGAACATGCGCGTGGGCATCCACACGGGGCGCGTGCACTGCGTCGTACTGGGCCTGCGCAAGTGGCAGTTCGACGTGTGGTCCAATGACGTCACACTCGCCAACTACATGGAGAGCGGGGGCGTGGCTGGGTAACTATAATTATTAAAGGCATAGTGGAATAGAAACTACTAGTGGTGTGGTGATGCTTAGCGGTTGCGGCGCGGCGCGGCGCTGCTAGTCTACATATGGTCACTGGTCGCGCGTGTGCGTGCGGGGCACAGGGCACCTGCATCACAGGCCTGACACTCCCCATACGTGTGAGACCGTGCGTCGGTGACCTTGAGGCGGAGTGTGTATGCAATAGGGTTGATACTTACGGAAACCCAAGAATATGTTAGTTTTAGTTTACACTGGTGCAACAAAATAATAAAAGATAGGTAACTACTTAATTTTTTTTTCGTAAATTAAACTTTAATTATTCTCATTTTAGTGTAGCTACTAGTAATTTTTATTACACTATGTTTTAGGTTAAGCGTTGTGTTTAGATGCTTTAGGAAAGCGAAGATAAAAACCCTAGGGACTGTTATGTTAAAATAATTTTATTTTGTTTATAATTATATAATTTTATATATTCTAGGTTATTGTACCTATTTATTATTATGGGTCTGTTGCCAAGTTTGTAGGTACCGTTGCCTGCAATAAAGTAATAAATGAAAAAATATACCACTTCATACCGCCCGCGCCCTGTTGAAGTTCCAACTTGGAAATGATTCTGGTTTTAAGGCTGGGCCACACAGAGTGCGGCTGCGGGCCAGCAGTAGTTGAAAACTATGGAATTATATGCGAGGTGTCACACTGCGGCTACCGTTACGCAGCTGTTCCGCAGCCGCGCCGGACTGCATCTTGTGTGACATCTCGCATATAATTCCATAGTTTGCAACTACTGCCGGCCCGCAGCCGCACTCTGTGTTGCCTAGCCTTTATTCTTATTCGACAATTTCCGTAAATTCAAATTTTTTCATCGCGGCTAAAAGCAAAGCTCGTTTGATACAAAATAGTACATAATAATATAGAACAATAAATAATATAAGATACTGTTAACATTGCTCACAGACGCGTCCACATCACAAAAGAAACCCTAGCGTGCCTCGGCGACGACTACAAGGTGGAGCCGGGCAACGGCGGGCAACGAAACGCATACCTGAAGGACCACAACATCGAAACCTACCTCATTGTTCCCGATAACACCAGCCGTGTGGTAACTCTTCCACTCTTAAGCAGTAGGCCGCATGCCACCTTCGAGAATACGACAAAAATCGAGATGTGCCTCCATCTTTATTATTTTACGTATGCGAGTATGCCTCGCATGCCACCCCCGAGAATACGATAAAAATCGAGATGGGCCTCCATCTTTATTATTTTACGTATGCCAGAAAGAGCGCGCATGACGTTTTACTCGTTTAAACGCTTTGTCGTGGGTGGCATGCTAGCAGTTCGCATTTATTACACATTAATTTGTTTTATTGGAGTCGGTGTTAAGCCAAGCCAAAAAACTAATGCAAGCCCTGTCGTGAATCGTACTGGCTTGACAGCGACTTCGATAAAACAAATTAATGTCCATATAGATGCGAACGAAAAAGTCATCGGCTGCAATATTATTTTTTTGTTTTTATCTTCAGCGTGGATTGCGATTTTTGAATCTCATACGTTGAAAACTATGGAGATACGCATATTTCTACTGCAGATTTGACTTTCAAAAATCGCGCTCCTGGAGTATGATTTTTTAATGTCAAATCAGCAGTAGAAAGATGCACGTCTCCATAGTAATATTGACATTTTCAACTGCTGAGTTCAAAGAATGAGATTCAAAACTCGCACTCCTGATCGCAAATGATATGTTCCTAGGACATGAAGCCTCAGCACACGTTCGCCATCAATGGGAACATCTCGAAGGAAATGCGCGTCATGGGCCACGGCTCACAACACGGCAAGCACGGTACCAAGTCAGTATCCACGGATCGAAGGCTCAGTTGGTGGTAAACCTGCCTGCAGAGCGGAGTCGCGGGTTCGACATATCTTTAAAACACGATCTAGAAACTAAAATTCTTGTCTGTGGTTTGTCAGATTTCTATTAACATTGTTTCAAAGTTACGATTTGTATGAAAATCTTATTCAGTGTAAATTTTAAACTATACATTTTAACGGAAACCTGACGCACCACAGAACCTAACGCACTACCGTACCACTACCATTTCTCGAAGCGATTCGGCGCATTTCAATTGGTTAATCATAAAAGAATCAAACTTCATTTGTGTGGAGCATGCTCGGGTTATCGGGTATATCCTCTAAAGCAAAATATAATAGGTATTTGACAGAATATAAAATATAGGATCTATTGATGGTAATACGGATGTATTGAATATGAATTTTGGAAATCAACTATTTAGTCAAGTTAAGAAAAATACTGGATATTTTAAGAGAAAATCGACAAAGAAAATACAGTTTTTTTTCTCCTTTATTAACGTGATCGAAAACGACTGTGATGGCCGAATGGTTGATGACGTCAACTGCATCTAAACAGTTGCGTGTGGCACCCCACACGCAAAAGACTGAGTATTTATGTGCGACACTCACCAGTGTCGCACATAAATACTCAGTCTTTTATTATTAAAAACAAAAGATTTAGCCAAATATAGACGTGGTTTACCAGAACAGTGTCCTGTGAGTCGAATCGAATTGAATATGGAAGAAAAATTTGTAAAAGCCGACAGCGGAAACCTACCCAAAGATGACGCAATGCAAAAAAATACGATTTTATCACTTTTTCTTAGTCTCAACAGCAGTCAACAACCAAATTTTATATGCAGGTGCGTCACCATGACGTATGAGGCGCCATATTGTCAGGAAAAGAGATTTTGTGATTATTTAAATAATATTTTTTGTTTTCGTTTTTTCTTGCAATAGGTATATGTAGGTAGGTTATGGAATGTAAAATATACCTTTCTATAGAGTACCTACTTATCGTAGAGCAGTTTTTAAAAACCTGTCAAATACCCTATCATATCTACCTACTAAATGTTAAATTCAAGAGGTCACCTAAACGCATGGTAGGAAATCCTGTATTCCTGTGATCAATCGACCGCTAACCGAATCTGCGTCAGAACAGCGAGCCGGACGAAACGTTTGACAAATGTAGAACCAAATAGGAAAGGGCTGAAATGAGCTAATTACACATATGATAGAACAGCATTATTAATTGACGGCTTGATAATAATGTGTGTTACATGGTTCCTGGCAATCAATGGTTCATGGTGCCATGCACTGATAACCAGAATTATTTCATGAAAAGAAAAAAATATTTTGGACATTTTCACACAGATTGTCTAGTTCCAATTGAGGTACCTACCAGATCTAGTCCAGACTTGTATTTTGGTACTTACCAAATATTTACCCCTTGGGGGATTCGAACCGCTTTGCTCAGCAGACAGGTTCAAAACAGGGTCCTTCTTAATATGCTGACGGTTTTCTCAGGGGAGGATCAGACCATCAAACTGAACAACTTATATTAAGAAGGACCCTATCTAAGTGCATTATTAGAAAATATTATACATATTATTATTAATTATTACACTCATGACATTACAATCTTGTCTTGTTTTTCAAATTTTGTAGTAATGAGATTGAATGGTACAACTAACGCTTGCCTTTAAGGTAAAACGTTTGTAGCACATCCTTTAAGCTTTACTGTCACTTCATACAAATGGGCTCGCACTGGCATGAATAGGTAAGCACATGCGATACTGAGTGTATAAGAGTTACACCATTGCCTAGTCTCATTCACCACTCGTCTTGCTTGAGGTAAAAATGGGAGAGGGAGAGGAGTCTGCAGAGAGTCCGTACTGCATTTAGTACCATACCGTAATGTACCTGTACATTATAAGTCTATGCCCATAATATCTTATATTGTTGTTGTAACACTTTTAACACTTGCACTGCTGAATTTGAAAATGGCTCGATTTTCAATGGGCACACGCTCGGCGCGTTTTACAGTAGTGAAAGTGTTAAAACACATTACCAAGCGTCATCTTTAAACAGGATCGGCATGGATATCCCCATCGAGTACAAGAAGCCAGAAGACGAGGTGAACGAGTATCTGAAGAAAGCCATAGATGCGCGCTCTATCGACCGACTTCGCGCCGAGCACTGCCGACCATTCACTCTCACCTTCAGGGATGTGAGGCTGGAGCAAAAGGTATTATGCTATTTAAGCCAGCGGTTCATACAGGGCCAACTTAAATGCGTGTTACAGAACTGTCAAACTGAACAAATTTCATTATGCGACCATAGAAATCGCGAAAAAAAAATGTTCTGCGATAGTCCATAGAAAACGTCAATTGCTGGCTGCTTCATCATCATCATCATATTCAGCCTATCATCGTCCACTGCTGAACATAGGCCTCTCCCAAGGCGCGCCACAAGATTCTATCCTGGGCTTTCCTCATCGAGTCGCTCCTCGCTGCCTTTTTAGGTTGTCTGTCCAATGGCAGCAGGGCGTCACACACTACGTCTGCCAGTTCGTGGTCTCCACTCTCGAACTCTGACACCCCATATGTCAATTCTTCGGCAGATATGACCAGCCCATTGCCACTTCAGCTTGCTAATTTTCTGAGCTATGTCAACCACTTTGGTTTTCTGACGTGTCACTTCATTTCTGATCTGATCTCTCAGAGAAACACCGAGCATAGCTCTCTCCATAGGTCGCTGAGCGACCTTGAATTGAAGAACTAGTCCTATCATGAGGGCCCACGTTTCCGCACCATATGTCATCACTGGTAGGATGCACACGTAAACGTACCGAACAGATGATTTTTTTCATGTTTGTAAGCCTAATTAATTATCAGCATAGCTATACAGTCCTGTACGAGAGCAGCATACACTTCCGTAGCCTCGATAACAGAATCACAGTAGAGACGGGGAAACTGGGTGAAACGCCCCGGGGTGGATGACGGTGGGATGGTGAACGCATCATATCACGTTTCTCTGACAAGATGAGCGAACCAGGCTTCGTAATGAGTAGTCCGACCATCGCTTGTTTTCTTTCTCCACAGTCCTCTATTTTCTGCGAGCTCTTCCCAATTCGCGTTGATCATTTTGAAAGAAACCTTAAAGCCATTGGCTGATCAGTCGCCTTCTAAGTCATCAACCTGCGCGTAAATCCCTACCACACCATTGGGTGATGCGCGGGCGTGAAGGTGATACCGGGTCCCGATTGACGACATCAGATTTCGTCTGGCGCACCCTGCATGTGCACTCAACCAGGATACGACCAATGCTGACTGGCTAACCTTTCCACTACAGCAATGAGTGATTGTCATACGATATAGCTCTTGCTGACACGAAAGAATAAGATATGCGATTACTTTCCAAAAATTGCAAATTCCTCATTTATTATGTTTTATGCCAGCCATACTCAAAGTGTGTTCCGCGGAACCTTAGGGTTCCGCAATACCCCTGTCGGGGTTCCGCTAGAGTTCCGTAATTAATAGGGTTAATTATTTAGAAAAAATACAAGACACCTCTGTCTGGACGAAAGTATGCAAACGAGATATATGAATCTCTTTTAGAAATGTCATCAGACACAAGTATAGAGTCACTATTCAAAACGACGCGTTTCAACGATTGTTGGTCCAGAATCCGTGATAAATATCCAATGCTTTACCGCAATAGACTGGACTGAAGAAAACTCTTTTAAAAACTACTGTTTTATTGTAGGGTTCCGTCAAGTATTTCGCTTTCCAAAAGGGTTCCGTCACCAAAAAAGATTGAGAACCGCTGTTTTATGCACTTTGATAACTATCACCCGACTGGGTTGTCGGTTTGCGTCCAATACTTTTGGCACTACCACCCGTATTTAAAATCTTGTGGGTTTTAAATACGGGTAGTACCTATTTTACACATTCAGTTTCCACTTAAAAATCAATCGCAATCCTATTCTGTTCGAATTCAAATCTTCTATTTGATTTTACTTCAGTTTTCAAACTGAAATGTATGCAGATTCGAATTGCATAGAACTGAGTCAGTAGCTAGGTTTATCTCCCGTCGACGTCGACGTCGACCCATCACTCGCACTAGCAATTAGATAAACCGGATGACGAGAATCTCTGGAGATTCATCGTTGAATTTCTAACATGTAGTTTCAACGTACCTATAAAATAGAGACACATGGTAGGAAACATCGTTTCGTACGATTTTTTTGTCGTAGGTATTAAAGAATCTTCTTATTTCTGTTTCTTTTTGTAGGGTCTTTTTATAGTCAGAAAAATAGTACATTACTGCAGTGGCCAGCAACAGAGGCATTGATGGACGAACGTGGGCCGAGGCGAAGCCGAGGCACACATACGTAAGTCCATCAATGCCTAGTTGTGGCCAAGGCTTGTATAGTACTTTTCTCAAACAATACGTGGAAATGAAAACAGTAAATTTTCTCAAATAATTCGCGGAAATTAAAACTCTTTTCAAAATCAATGACGAACAACGAACAACAATTTGTTTTTTTTTTTCAATAAACAGCTTTCTATTTGCAAGCCAGTTCGAAATTTAAATAAAACCTTTGATGAGTTACCTCCTTGGTCGCCATGTTCAGGAGAAAAAGATCGTTCCATTTTTAAATTACACGACAGATATGAGTTTACTATGTAATTTATTTGGCCGCAAAACACGACAGATATGGATTTTCATACAAACATTGCCGGCCGCTGCGCGCATGTAGTTGGCCAGTACAGCAATTTCGATTTATCTCGAAGAAGGTTGTCAAAATAATGCTCACATTTCCAAGCATGTTTGAGAAATAACCCTTTTCCTTATAGTTTCATCGAATTCTGCTGTAGCCCCACTTCAATTACTCTCTCTCTCTCTTTTGCACGTATTGAATTGAAATTATTTTTGAGTTTCGGTATTAAGCGCCCCGATAAACCATACAAACAATATCCATCGCGATTTTCAGACTTTGTCACCCCATTTCCCCCTTTCAGGGGTTGACTTCTGAAAAAACCTGAAACACAATATTTACTCATTTATTACCTAATAGGAGTATTCCTGTGAAGTTTCGAATAAAATTGTCTAACTAATCTTGTTTCCCTATACAAACTTTGGAACCCCGTTTCACCCCGTTTTTTAAATATACAGGGTGTACAATAAAATGGGACAGCTACTTAAAGGGGTGCTTCAGACCTTAGATCAAAATAAAATGAATGGATAGGCCCAAAGCGCTTTAAGTTGAAGCACGCAAAACTAGGGCACTTCAATACAAATTAGGGTACTTGGTCTGTCATCTCAGTACATTTTCGAAGTAAAACTGGTAAAACTGTCAATTGTTTTGCCTCATTTTTCTGGTTTAAAATGTTCGCGTAAGGCCTGTCCATTTCTTGTTTACTAATGTCATTGCTTCAGACCATCAAACTGAACAACTTTCTCTATGGGACCAATATCGAAATCGTGAAAAAAAAAATCTGCTGTCCCATACATTTCAGTCGAGTTATGTTTGCAGTTTTGTATGGTAGAGCGGATTTTTTTTTTGCGATTTCGATATTGGTCCCATAGAGAAAGTTGTTCAGTTTGATGGTCTGAAGCACCCCTTTGAGTAGCTGCCCCATTTTATTGTACACCCTGTATATTATACACTTATATTATTAGCACGGCTAGCATGTCACCCACGACAAAGCGTTTAAACGAGAAATCGTCATGCGTAATGCGTAAGGCTTTCTGGCCCACGTAAAATAATAAAGATGGAGGCACATCTCGAATTTTATCGTTTTCTCGAGGCATGCGAAACCTACAGTAGGCCTCGAGGGGGTTTTGATAATTAAATACATCTTTGAAATGCGCTATTCCTGGATTCGGTTTTAGATGCGCGCGGAACCTGCGCACCCGTCTTGTCCACCGTCCCTGCATTTACTTCGATACAAAACAATCATTTCCCGTGGTACACCTAATTTGGTTCACCTGGTGGACCACGGGCAGAACTTTTTACCCGTGGTACACCTGATAAATTTAAAATAACATTTAATTAAAATGTAGTGCCCGTGGTTCACCTGATAACAAAAACTATTTTAACGCAAACTTTTTTAATTTCTCCACCATGGACCAAGGTGTGTTGGTTACATAGATATAGTAACTAGATGAAACCATACCGTGGCCGCACATGAAACAGCAATAGTGTGACTTTAAATATTCTTTGCGACACCTCCACTCCTTTCTGTCCTCCATGGTTCATACAATGCGGTCCAATTAAGGTGTTATGAAATCGTTGAACCTGCATACTAAACTGCAATGCCTACTCGACTTAAACGTATGGAACACCAGTTTTTTTTTGTTCTGACAGGTTTGCTCCCATAGCAAAAGTAAAAAGTAGTAAAAGTTGTTCAGTTTGATGGGTAGAGAGAGTATCTGGTTTAAAGGTTAATTATGCTTTTCCTTACACCCTGTATTGTCTGTGGTTGAATTATTGTATCCCTATTCAGATGCGATTGTTGGCAACCCTGCGGCCGTGTTCGTTATTTGAACTCATCGAGGCTCGTGCCTTCCATTCCGATGCATTAATTGCTGCAAACTCTGTAACTGATGAACGTCCCGTTTACTGTGGAACGGCATATGCATCGGCATCGACATCGGCACAGCCTCATCCGTCTCTGATTGCTGTAGAATGTAGACTTAGTTTAGAAACGAAACGTTATTTTATTTGCGTATTCGCGTAAAATTAATGAAAACCAAATTATTGGTATGTTGGTAGGTTAATGTATATTCTGTTTTGGTGTGCAATAAAGTATAATTGTATTGTATTGTATTGTATTGTAGGTATAATGAAAAAAATAGTTTTTCGTAATCAATTTATTCATTGAAATTTTTTGTGGGGAATATACCTACAGGCACAGAATAAATACACTACAGAATGAAATTCATATCATTGGTACCATCCTTTTAAATTAAGATCCTACACATCAAACTGACAACATTTACTATGGGAGCTAACCGATCCGAACAAAAATAATAACAGCTGTTCCATACTAAACTGGCCTAGCCTACTCGACTCAAATGTATGCAACAGCAGCAGAACGTTTTTTTTTCTCCGATCGGTTGCTCCTATAGTAAAAGTTCACTTTGATGGGTAGACTCTTAGTTTAAAAGAATGCTAATGATATCAATTTCACCCTGTAGTCGTGAGCATACATTGCTTATGTTACTTTGTCGTAGCGTAGGGTAGGTAATCTAAGACAAAGCTACAGTAGATAATGTTTGTGTTGCCAGTACACCGACGAGCGGGACCGCATGCTGAAGGTCTACTTCGTCTGCGCGTTAGCCATCTACGTAGCTGTTATCATCGTGCTACTCCTCTCCTACAGCGTGTTAGTTACATTCTGTTTATTATCCTATCTTATCCTAATCATAGTTTTATGTAATGTTGTCATGTGTTATTTTATTGTATTGTACAACACGGGCGAATTAACTTGGCACCTGGCTCGCAGGTGGCTCGGAATAAAAAACTCGGAAAACTCGGAAAGAATAACTCGAAAATGCTAAAGCGCAGGGACACGTGCAACGGTAACTGAGATGCTATGCTAAGGCCTCGCATGGCGATGTCGGGGTCCCGCCGCGGGGGGATAGCAGGAGGGGTGTCGAATTTAGAGCCACGTGCGAACCAGGTGCCAAGTTAATTCGCCAGGGTTGTACCTTTATTATTTAGCTATTATATGCAATCAGAAAGTCCAAATATTTTTTTCGAACTTTTGTATTATATGAAACTAGCGACCCGCCCCGGCTTCGCACGGGTGCAATGCTGATACTAAATACACTACAGAAAAACTGTGAACGTTGTATATAAAAACATAGCGGCCCGCTCCGGCTTCGCACGCTCTTGCCGCACCGGGCGGCCGGCCGGTACCGCCGCAAACGCTACGTCCCGCAATTTTTAAATCTGTAATATCTTCGAAAATATTCACTTAAATCATACGGTGTAAAGGGCCATATAGATCTATATTAAATGAACAATGTATTCAAGGTATTTAATTGGTTAAGGATTAATGCTGTATTGGTTAAAATCGCTTCGAAAATTAGCCATTATTTGTCGTAAAAAGTAAATGACAAAAAAAAGTTATTGTGGGTTATCCATAAGAGATAGACATATACCATCACGGACTTTTCTGTAGACCTTTTGAATGTGTACAATACTAAGTACATTATTTTGATAAAACTCGTAGGGTTCTGCCTGCGTTTGCAATGTAAGCGGAAAAAATGTAATTATTTACGACATCACATTAGAAACCTCAAAAATAACAGTACTTCTCCACTATTTAATGGATGTTTTTATACATATCCATCCATCCTTCCTCTTGAATCACTCTATCTATTAAAAAAAACCGCATCAAAATCCGTTGCGTAGTTTCAAAGATTTAAGCATACAAAGGGACATAGGGACAGAGAAAGCTACTTTGTTTTATACTATGTAGTGATAGTGATAGTGATGATGATGAAGTTTTTTTTTTGCGAGTTTTCTTTTGGTTATTAGGCAAAGTTGTTCAGTCTGGTATCATGAGTACAATCAGACAATAGCCCGTTAATTGAACTGTTTACCCAAATAGAAAGTGGGCCATAGTTCCACCACGCGGGCCCAGTGGAGGTATCTAATTTATTTACTAACTTCCTCTTTCTATGTGCAGGACATATGTGGGTCTGATCACAATCGTCGTGAGCGGGGTGATCATTATCTCCAGCACCTACATCGTGATAGCTCTCGACATCAAGGTAATTTTGTTCTTTCTGTAACTAAGTAGGTAAGTAGGTACTTTGCCTCATGACAATCCTTTGGCACTATGACTACTATACTTTTTGAAATTTTGACCTTTATTCGCACAGACAGCACTTAGAAAATCAAAAGGAAAACGCTCATTGGTTTTAATTTTACTTTCGACTTCAATGTTGGCCCCATAGTGAAAGTCGTTCAGTTTAATGTTCTGAAGCAACATATTATTCGATATGGAGGGAACGCATTTAAGTTTAACTGATGGTTAAGCTCCGCTGAGCTTAACCATCAGTCGGTCCCGACAGGTCAATCTAGCGCGCCATTAGCGCGGTGTGCGGGGCCGGGAGGAGTTCGTCCTGGTCCTGAGCTCTGCCGGCGCGCGTACCAACAAAACTAATTCAATTGGGGTACGGGGGGGGGGGGGGGATGGAGGGGGCCCCGCACATCGAGGTTGATTGACCAGTTGTGACCGCTATGCTGGACTACTTTTAGTTATATTTTTGATGTGTAATATCTTTTCTCTCGCTTTCCTGCAATGGGAGTGATTTCGTGAAAAGGGACGGAAGTGTGTAACAGGAAGCCGGGGAAGCGCGTGCTATTTGATTTGACCACTGAGCGCGCGCGGTGGTAAAGTTGGATGTGATGGTACCAACCAGCGAACGAACCAACCTATTTTCCCTCCTAATACCTACATGAATAATTTTTTTCAGGATATAATGTGAATGTTGCTTAATACCAAGGCGAGATATCAGATGGTACACATCATACGACTACTGTAAGGCTCGCTCTTTTTTTTGCTATGGTGTTATATAAAGTAAGGACTAATCATAAAGTTACTATACCTTACCAGGAGGACTGGAGGAACAGACATGAGCTGTGAAACCGGTTTCCGAAATCTAACGTGATATCGTGGATAATTTTGTGAAGTAATGTTAGTAAAATTTCAAAAAATATCCACGATTTCACGTTAGATCCACTATTATTCACAGAGCTTGAATTTTCACTAGGCCGACAAGCTGTAAAACAGTTCCAAAAACGGTTCTATTGCCTCTCGTCACGTATCCCTTTCTGTTATACAGTGGTGCCGATAGGTTCATCTCGCTCTCTCAGGTGTCTGTTTCTTTATTCCTGGTATAGTAACTTTATGGGACTAATTAAGCTAAGCATTAGAAGCTTGCATTGCGCAGTGGTCGCCGGCGCGCGTGCAGCGGCTATCCAAGCGCGTCCACAACAACCGCTCCCTGGCGCAACTGCTGTCGTTCGGGGCGCTCATCGCCGTCGCTCTCCCCATACAACTCATTATGGTCAGTCATAGTCTTCAAGCCTCTACGGCTTATAAAAATGAACGCAATAAAAACATTAAAAAATCTTCTTTACTAACGCGAAAAAGTCAACTAAAGAACCTACGCGTTTCTTTCGTATCCACATGGTATCCACAGTTCACATTTTATTTAGTTTGAGAAGCTCCCGTCTAGTCACCCTTATTTTTTTTATTTAATACCGCAAATAGAAATAAGTACTGGAACATTTTTAACAATAAAAAGAAATGTACGAATTTCCTTTTCGGTTAAGTAATTTATTGCGTTCATTTTATTTTACCTAACACATTTTTTTGACAAGTTTTTTAAACAGTACGCTTCATTATACAGGCTCAAGGAGTTTTTGCGGAGTTTCATCATATAAGTAAGGTGAAAACGGGGGAGTCAGATCAATTTTACCATGGCACCATCGATACCTGCCCCTATGACATGAATGAGGTAATTGAAACGATTTTATTAGTAGGTACAAGAGCCCTTAATAGAATTGCTTTCTTTCTTGATTGGTTCAATCTCGTCAGTTCGAAAAAACCCGCGAAGTACGAGTCGGAATCGCGCACCAAGGTTTTCGCCCGCCATGATATTTACCAATAAACTCCGGGTTCCTTTAAGCCCGACACACACTTCGCCGGTTTTTATTATTTGTTGTTTTACTTTAGTTTAGAGTAATGCTCTATAATCATACGAAGTTTGACGCTTGTATGCATTGCTGTTTTTACGAGAGAGTAAAAACAAAACCGGCCAAGAACGTGTCGGACTCGCCCATGATATGGTTCCGTAACCATTACAAGAGTAAAATAAGAATAAAAGTAACCGTCTTATTTATCTTACCTAAAAGATATTTTTGAAACAACAAAAGCGCCCTTGGTTTTACGTTATCTTCGTACAACGCCATCTAGTGTGTTACTAGAAAATAAATCTTTGTTACAGGTTTTTTCCGAAACGGTTTCGCGGTATTTTCAGATTTTACGCCCTATTTTTGACTCTGAGCGCAGATATCTCGAGACAGAAGCATTATAACGATTTATTTCCATTTGACAAGACCGATCCAACGACACCTCCCTTGATTTATTAAAAAATATATACCTACCTATATTTTTCCAGCCCCCTTTTCGTTGAATGGGAGAGGTGTCGAAAAACATGTGTTTCTCCATAACTACCTCATTTCTGTTTTTTCATTACGATAACACGGCTCCTGTCAACCAGGGGCGGAGACGGCTTAGGGTTGCAATACACATAAGCGGGTCGGCACTGTCGGTTCGGCAGTATTTGGGTTGAATCTCATCTGGCAGCACGGCATCGCCTTTTTCTGTCGCTCCATCCTTTTCTGTCACTCAGGAACGTCATTGGCTAGAGCAAATAAGATAGACGGAACGCGATCGCGCGCGGCGGTCCTGTGGCGTGCGATCGCGTTCCGTTTACCTTATTTGCTCTAGCCAACGACGTTCCTGAGTGACAGAAAAGGATGGAGCGACAGAAAAAGGCGATGCCGTGCTGCCAGATGAGGTTCAACCCTTTGTCGATCAACAAAGCCGACCTGAAGCAATCACTGCACTTATTCGGCTTCATTCGGCTTCTGCCGATCGGGTATATACGTAGTTCATTCGGGTCCATCCAATCTGCACAATCGGTTTTTATTCGGGCGTCAGGGTTGCTAATAAGCGGGTCGGCACTGTCAGTTCGGCAGTATTTGTGGATCAACAAAGCCGACCCAAAGCAACCACTGCACTTTTTCGGCCTCATTCGGCTTGTGCTGATCGGGAAGTTCGTTCGAGTAGACGCTCATAAAATTGTTGCCAAATGCCGACCGTCATAAGTCGAGCGGCTTTTTTCCCGAACATTCATATATTCGATTTTACCGCCGCCGGCTGTGCCGATTAATGCCGGCCCGGATATGTGTATAGCAACCTTTTCAGATATTTCCCCTCTGCCCAAGTACCAAGCCCCGATAGTCATACTGCGTCCCCGGACCGATCAAGCGACAAATTCGACTGATTCGCCTAGTGAATGCATAGGGAGGGATGTTCCACATGTCAAATAATTTAACAACTATTAACATGTATAACTTGTATTCCTCATAAATTATTATCGTTTAAATGGAATCAACCTATAGTTTTCCTATATCGATATAAACTTTTTATAGACATTTTATCAATGACGATTTATGATAGTGGAGACGAACTAGAACATGGTTATCAAACTATTAAAGTTTGAGCATTACTGTGCTGTTTGCAGCACTACCTGCAGCTGACACTGCTGGCGATGTTCCTGTGCGCCGCGCACCAGATCCTCATCACTCTGGCGAAGACGCTGCTGCTGGTGCTGGTCTGCGGCTCCTACGTCATCATCACCACCGTCCAGCATTTACTCTACGAGAACCATTACAGCAACATGTCGTGAGTCATCATCATCATCATCTCAGCCGATGGACGTCCACTGCTGGACATAGGCCTCCCACAAAGATCGCCACAACGACCGGTCCTGCACTGCCCTCATCCAACGGGTTCCACGGGTCATCGGTCCACCTTACGCGGTCGCCACTCGAGAACTCTTCGGACCCATCGGCCATCGGTACAGCGAACAATGTACCTATGCGTCCCGCCCACGGCCACTTTAGTTAGCAATTCTTTGGGCTATGTCAGTTACTCTGGTTCTTTTGCGGATCTCTTCATTTCTAATTCAATCACGCAGGAAAACTCCGAGCATAGCAACTCGTGAGTATTCCATTTAAATTATCTTTCAATACACTTGCTCGTAAGATGGGTCTTATCGCACCGCTCTTAGGCTCCCTGAGCAACGCGGTATTTGTCATCTCGAAGAAAAACTTGCTAAAATAAATCACCTGTTCCATACAAAACTTCAAACCGACCCAGATGTTGAGCTTCCTTTTACCGTTGAGTGGCGCTCTCATCACAATATAAAAAATTTCTCCATAAAAAAAACTAAATTAAGAAAAATGGTACTACAACTTACTACAAAACCCTTAAAGCTGTTTTTACACAATACTTTAATAGGCTCTTATAGGTAAACATATAAATTAGAAGGAAGAAAAAAACGTAAATTTATTCAGATATTCTTAAAAGTGGAAAGACATCTTTAATATTGTGATGAGGGCGCCACTGAACGGTAATAGGACTCTTAATACTAGCCCTGTCTACTGTCCACAGACACCAATGCGACCTGGAGTGGAACCAGCAGTTCGCCAACATTGTGATCGTGCTGGTCGCGACCATCGCACTGATACTGCACTCGCAGCAGACCGAGAGCACCTACAGACTCGACTTCATATGGAAACTGCAAGCTACTGGTAACTATGTTACCTTATTAGGGTTCCGTATTATCTTTTGCCTTTTGGAGTTTTCACTAGTTAACGTAGTTAAGTGGGTACCTACTGAAAAGATGTAATTATGATAACCTCATTGCCTCAGGCCTAACCTCATATGAAAATGGCGTGAACTTATGTATGTAGTAGAAACAAGCACGTATCTAGGGGAGTGGGGTGGATAGGTGGTATTTATCCCCACCGCCCTCAATAATCCGAATTTACAGGGTGTAACAATACCCCTAGTAATACTTCAGACCCTGAACTGAACTGAAACTGAACAACTTTCAGTATAGACCCATCTTTGAAAACTCGAAGTAGAGTCGGTACTGCAGTTTTGTATGAAACAGCTGAAACATTTTACACGATTTCAAAGTTGGTACCATTAAAATGTGAAATTTGTTGAACCAAAAGTCTGGGCATTCATGAGTGGATAACAAGAACGGATCGAAACTGATTTAAAGAGAAAAAAAGAGAGAAACCCAAAAAAATTCAAAAAAAAATTGTGATCTTCATTAGAACTTTCAGTCGATTCTCAGAGTAGTTTCCTATGATTTATGACGGATCTATTATGGCTCAAATACTGAAATTAATACATGTTCTTAGTATTTTGTTATGTATACCTACCGGAGCACAAAATAAAAAAAATACCTAGTCCCAGCTTTCCTTCCCGCCTATCTCGCATGCTCGCACCCTGGTGGCTGAGAAGCTAGGGCCGCTGCTGCCAGGGTCGCGATCACTTTCATAAACCTAACCTAACCTAACCTAGATCCGTCCTTGAGAAGTTGTTTATGAACCAATAGCGATACGGTTTCGGTGTTTCTTTTGGAAAACCTCATCTACACCCTTGTGCAAAGGGGCATTCAAATCGAACCGGGCAATTTAGAGAAAACTCTACTTTTATACTTACAAAAAAAACATAACCAAACCTAACCTAAACCCTTCCTTGAGAAGTTGTTTATGAACCAATAGCGATACGGTTTCGGTGTTTCTTTTGCAAAACCTTATCTACACCCTTGTGCAAAGGGGCATTCAAATCGAACCGGGCATTTTAGGGAAAACTCAACTTTCGTGTCGCGTGTGACTGAAGTTTGAACGTGTTCGATAACAGACGAGAAGGACGAGATGGAGCACCTGGAGGCGTACAACCGCAAGCTCCTGGCCAACATCCTGCCCGAGCACGTCGCACAACACTTCCTCGACAGCGAGAAGAATATCGACGTAAGTATCTACGACTAGAGTATGATATAATAATATACAGGGTTATTTGTAATTTGACGTATTCCTTTCAGGACGTTAAAGGGCAGCCTAAATGCAATTATGTGAACCCCCATATGTGGGGTCGGAAATTAATAGTTTTCGAGATATTTGGAATTTAAGATTTTTTTCCAAAAACCCAATTTTTTCGCACTTATTCTTAAATGAAAAAAATATGCTTATCTATGGCGTCGATTTGAATTTTAATTCATAGCTAGCACTTTTTCCGAGATTTTTTCATAAATCAATGTCCGATCATACTGAGCAATTCGAAATAAATCAATAACAATGACGGTTAGTTTTTGAAAAATAATTACAAAGTCTTGAAATCATGCGGTTTTTCTCAAAAAAAATTGTATGAAAAAAAGTGTGCGTTTTACTGAAATAACTTTCTCGTTTTGTTAGCTTTCTAAAAAGGTATAAATGTTTTAGAAAAAAATGGGATTACAATATCAATAAAGGTTTTTTACTTAGTACGTGATACGTAGAGACAACATTCTCCTGGAGAAAATTTTTACAAGATGCAGTATTTTTTAGCAATCTTTCGAATATGAATGAAATCGCTTCATGATATTATTTTATACATCCGACGATGTAAGTATAAGATACTACTTTAATTTTCAAAACGAAAAAACAAGTAACAAGGTCGTTCGATGCGATACACTGAGCATGTGACACTCGACTGAATTAGGCCTCGGCGTCGGTGCCCGGCCGCGTAGGTACATTTTTATACCTAAAGTGCGGAGTGAGCCAGGTCTGAAGTTAGGTTAGGAAGCCCGATGAAAGAGTTTTTTTATTATATATACTATGTTCAGAACTGGACGATGATAGGCTGATGATGGCTACGCTTAGAAATAATACTGATTTTGCTGTTGTCACGATGTACCTATTGTACCCACAGGAACTATACCACGAGCAGTGCGAATCGGTCTGTGTGATGTTCGCTTCGATCCCCAACTTCTCCGAGTTCTACGTGGAGCTGGAAGGCAACAACGAGGGCGTGGAGTGCCTTCGACTCCTTAATGAGATCATCGCGGACTTCGACGAGATCCTCGCCGAAGATCAGTTCAAGTACATAGAGAAGATTAAGAGCACCGGCGCCACTTACATGGCTGCTTCAGGTTAGTGACACTTTAACATCTACCTACGATTTTTTATTGTTTTTATTTTAGTCATACATCCAGCGCTAATATCATATCTCAATGTTTATTGATAGATATGTACTCGAAATAGCTCTCTTGGACTCCTGGACCTATAACTTTTTTTCTGGATTAATATCTAAACAGGAAAATGTTTACCAGTGGCGTAACGTGGGTTTCTGCCGCCCGGGGCACAGACCTAATTTGCCGCCCCCTTATCCTTATAAGTGAAGACATACGCAAAATAACGGAGCGAGCAACAATATTCGAGTTGTGGTCAGACATCTTTTGATTTATAAATGTAGGTAAAATAAAAATATAAAATTAAAACGAGCCAAGCGAGCTCGACTTTTCTCCAAAAGACGAATCAGTTGGAGCCAGAGCGTTTTACGTAACTAAGTAACTAAGTAAACAATATAGATCGTGCGAAGCAACTCGAAATATTTAGCACCACGTCTAAGCCAGAACTTTTTAGGAACTTTTCTTTTTATGTTCAGCTAGGTACAATAATTAAAAAAGAAACTTGAGCGAACGAAGCGAGCTTGACTTTTCTCTGGTCTACTAATTAGTTACAGACACGGAACTCAATCAATATATATTTTTCCCGATTTGCCGCCCCTAGTAAAGTGCCGCCCGGGGCATTTGCCCTCAATGCCCAACGCCCTAAACGCCCAATCTATTAGTTATATTACCTACTTTTGTCACATTCTTTATAAACAGGCAATTCTGAAATAATAAAGGTGAAGTTGTTGTCTTGTACCTACTCGTACAGGACTGACAGCGTCCACGTGTGACCTGGTCGGCTTCAGGCACGTGACGGCGATGGCGGACTACGCGCTGCGCCTGCGCGAACAACTGCAGTACGTCAACGAGCACTCCTTCAACAGCTTCCGGATCCGGATAGGTGAGATTCACCTTAAACTCTGCCGGACCGCTTTTAAGTACCTACGGGAATTCTTTCACTGGACAGAGTTTCGGTAGTACTAGTGAAACGTGGATGTTCTGAAGTTTCAGAATATCTCTGACTCGTATAGTCGGGAAAATAGTCGTGAGCATATGCTTATGCTTATGCGGGAATTCTTTTAGGACAAAAAAAGATTAATATTGTAAAACTTTGTCACCTATAAAGTTAATAAAACCTTATCCGGCGCGCGCCGGCGCCGGCCGCAGCGAGAACAATGAGTGATTTTGTTAAACACTTTCCAAATTTTCAGGGGTGGTTCCGATCATACCATCAAACTGGTCAACTTTTACTATGAGAGCAAATCTGAAATCGCAAAAAAACTCAGTTGTTCCATACTAAACTGCAATGACTACTCAACTCAAATGTATGAAACAGCAGATTTTTTTGCGATTTCTGATTGGCCGCCATTTTAAAACTTGTTCAGATTGATGGTCTGAACCAGCCCTAAAATTAAAACTTGGAAAAGTGTAAAAAAATCACCTAGTAAGAATATAGTACATTACTGCAGCGGCCAGCAACAGAGGCATTGATGGACGAACGTGTAAATGGGGCCGAGGCGAAGCCGAGGCACACATACGTAAGTCCATCAATGCCTAGTTGTGGCCAAGGCTTGTAAGTATAGTACTTTTCTCAAATAATGCGCGGAAATTAAAACACTAAAGAGCTTCGAACATTTCAGTATGGAAGGTGGCATACCTACTTTCCGCCATTTTGAAAAAATCACGATTTTGCGGCCAGTCATGAAACATATGCCAATCGACAGGGAAAATTATTACAAACAGAAAATATACTTGGGTAAAATGACCTAAGTGGTATACTTTCGGAGATATAGGGGTTTGAAAATATAAAAAAATAAAAACATTTTTTTCCGCCCAAATTGACTTTTTTGACCAGGAATAGATCGGCGAAGCTCAGGATCGATCAGGACTTAATATAATTATATAATATTATTATTATAAATAAGTCTTATTAATTTACTAAGATAAATAAAATACCTACCTACATAGACAAGACAGCTACGAGCAAGATGGTTGTTGTAGCAGTGTTGCTAACCATTCAGAGAGTGATTTATATGTATTTACCTATGAATTAAATACTTGATCATCATCATCATCATCTCAGCCGATGGACGTCCACTGCTGGACATACGCCTCCCCAAGAATCGTCATGTGGGGACTTGCTACAGATGTCAGCACCCACAAGTTAAAGATGCCAACAGATGGCGATACCGTCGCTCTCGGAAATATTGCCCATACAAAGACAACGTTCATCGTAAATACGTAACTCGTAACGTACTACACATAAGGTTCACAATTGAATGCGAGACATAAATCACGCAAGAGAAATAATCACAGAGATTCAATATAATTATATACAAGGTTCAACTAAGAACTGTTGGACCAGTGGACCACGGCCGGTCCCCAGGCATCACACCTAGCCTGCCGGAAGTACTTCCCTTTTTAACCTCTCGTCTGTGGAGATTCCAGACACAAAAGATTTGTTATTGTCTTAGTCACGGATCCGTGACCTACACAGACGAAGGGTTAATGGAGGAACATTCCCAGTAGCACCTCCATATTGGTGACCCTCGACAAAGAATATCGCAACCTGAACACCGCAGAGCAGCAGCACCAACACAGAGCAGCAACCAGCTTCAACCAAACCTTCACCCCCTCGACCAGGTCAAACAAGCAGCAGTCACGCCATCAACCCGAAGCCGCACCAGGTCCATTCCACCTGTCTTCATGCCGCTTCCTGGGCCTGCAACTTGCTCAACGACAGTCAGTGTCTGCATAGAAGAATCTCCCGCAGCCCACGTGTCTGAGCTCACCTCCACGTGGCAGTTCTGCTCGCCTTCTCCACGCCTGTCACTCAACCGCATCACATCAGGACTGATCTCCCTGACAGATGCACACACACGCCGCACACCGCTCGTCAGACTCACTTGACTGGAGCCCTGCACCTACCTACATGAATACAGACTGCACACTTCGAACAACTCAACGACCACCGGTCTGAGGGGGGAGTCCTGTGGGGACTTGCTACTGTTCAGATGTCAGCACCCACAAGTTATAGCAAAGATGCTAACAGATGGCGATACCTTCGCTCTCGGAAATATGGCCCATACAAAGACAACGTTCATCGTAAATACGTAACTCGTAACCTACTACACATAAGGTTCACAATCGAATGCGAGACATAAATCGCGCAAGAGAAATAATCACAGAGATTCGATATATATACCTACAAGGCCCAGCTAAGAACTGATAGACCACGGCCGGTCCCCAGGCATCACACCTAGCCTGGCGGAAGTACTTCCCTTTTCAGTGGAGGAACATTCCCAGTACCACCTCCATAGTCACAACGATCGGTCCTGCGCTGCCCTTATCCAACGGGTTCCCGCCGCCTTCACCAGGTCGTCGGTCCACCTTTTGCGGGAAGCTACCCACACTGCGCTTTCCGGTACGCGATCGCAACTCAAAAACTCTTTGGCTCCATCTACCATATCGGTTCTGCGAGCAATGTGCTCCGCTCATTGCCACTTTAGTTTCGCAATTCTTTGGGCTATGCTCTGGTTCTTCTGCGGATCTCTTCATTTCTTCATTTCTTCTTCATTCGATCCCGCAGGGAAACTCCGAACATAGCCCTCTCCATTGTCTTTTGGGTGACTTTCATCCTTTTTATGAGGCCTTGAGTGAGCGAGACGTCGTCTCAGTTCCGTATTTCATCACTGGCGATACATACTGGTCAAAGACTTTCGTCTGACGCTGATTTGCCGAGTCGGATTCGACAGGTTGACATCTTTCTCGTAATTGTACCTATCTAATTGGATAGTTTCGTCCCAGGTAAACATAATCGTCATTAACTTCAAGCGCAGAGAGGGTGAACCATAGACATTTTACATGATGTCCATGTTCATTTTCATTTTTTCCGTAGGCTAAGAAAACTATCATCCCATTTCTTCCTCTGAGTGTCGTATAAGGGTCAGCGCACACCCAGCGTAAAACTGTTCGAGCATGCGCGAGCAGGTTTCATTGATTCAATTGATAATGAACTCTATTTCCATTGAAATAAAGTTGAAAATAGCTTGCAAGTGATTAAATCCCTTCAGCGTCTGTTCGAGTATGCTCGCGTATGCTCCTCGCGGCGACGGGAGCAGTCGCGAGCATGCGCGCGGATGCTCGCGCATGCTCGAGCATATTCGAGCATACGCCCGTGTCGATGCTTGCGATCCGTCGTAAGTGTTGCCGCCTCGGCCGGTTTCGGACTAAATCTAGCATATTTTTTAACTACTTTAGCCCGAAAAGGGCAATTTACTACAGATAATATTATATAATAATCGAACTCTTTTTGAAAATACAAAGAAAATCTGATAGGTCGAAGCAGATTTAGTAGGTTTTCAAATTGTTCATATTCCATTTTATAGTTCCTAGCCATAGAATAACTGTCCCTAGAACTTTAAACCGTAACACAGCACAGGGCGTAGTATTTCCCAAATATAAGTACATCTTTCTTGCCTCTTTTCATCTTATTGATGTGCTCTTCTTGCTCATCTTCCTTTGCTAGTAACCCAATAATTACCAAATCCCAGTCTACCATACTTTAAAATTGTTGTTATCGCACGTCTTTACTATAAAATATTGTAAACACAACGCAAAATTCACTACGTCAACTGTAGCAACACGGGAGCATCCGCGAGACTGTTCGAACACGCGCGAGCATGCTCCGCCGCTGCCGCCGGCGGATTTTGCCGCTAGGTGTGCGCGACTGCAAAGAACATGCTCGAGCATGCGCGAGCAGTTCTACGCTGGGTGTGCGCTGACCCTAAGGCGACTATGGGATCCACCAAAATATGGGTAGTTGCATCCTCTGAGTACATAAATTCAATCCAACTGCGATCGTCAACCCGCCTGCCAAGTGTAGCCAGGGCCAACACAATCAAAACCAGGTTCCCATTCCCTGGCGGCCCTGCTATTCCTGGCTACGGTAGCGGCCAAGGTAACGGCGAGGCAGGGTGGCATCTCCGGCAGAGATCCGGCTACCACAAGACCACAACCGACTACAGCTGCACCTGGTAATAAACATATAACACTCGTTCACAGCGGACCGACGAGTCGAGCGCTGAACTCGAGGAAAAACTGAGCAGGCCCTGTAGCCGCACTTTCGATGTTCGCTATATCGCCACTGTTTCGGTCCGCACTTCATTGGAATAGAGTTGATATTGGAGGGAAAATGTACTCGCAATTGCGAAGTTCGAACCCCGGAGTAGACCCCTGGATACGTTGTGATATCGTTGGATTATCTGAAGTCCGAAGAGAGGGAGAGACTCGATAATCCTCGAATCCGGTAGCCTACTTTATTTCCGAGAGGGCGACCAAAACTCTCGGGCCCCAGAGTGCCGGGTTTATGCTGCACAAAACTCGTACAGTATTTGTTAAAGGTTTGTATACCTGGGCCCCGACATCAGATCAGAAATACGATGACGAGGTAGGGACTATGTATGGGGAGGATGTCTCTAGAGCCATGTATAGTTCCAAACACACTTCACTGAAAGTCATTGAACTTGCGTCCGAGACGGTTTGTAACGACTTTCGAAACAGCTTATACTTGTAGACATGCAGATTAAGAAGCGAAATGAGCCTTTAGGTCTTCAGCAGGACATTACTTATCGCTCTTTTTGAGGAAGGGCACCTCTAGACTTCTGTTCTATGCCTGCGGCGTTTCTCCCTCGAGTATGACGTACCTAAACGAAATACTTCTAAAGGATCGATCTTCCACCCGCCTTCCGGAGCTCGGCCGTAATCCCGTCACCCAGCGCCTTATTTATTTATTTAACAAATGTATTACATTGCATTACAGCCTTTTTGCTCATTTGCTGTTTGGGAGCCATATTAATCTCGTACAGGCCGAAGTGCGGGATATCTTTGGTATAGTGCCAGGTCAGTCTAGATCTATGTTTGTTATGTAGATTTTTAGCGGGTCTCCGTGTTCTAGTGTATACTGTCCATAGAATTTCTCAAACTCTCTCAGAAGCTTACGCTTGGACGATACTGATCCTGCCATCTGCAGTCTTCAATTTTGCTAGCTGGCTTTGGCCAATAGACGGATTGCGTAGATTTTGGGGCTTTTGTTCCACTCTATAGCCTCCCTAATAATATAGGCTCGGTGATCACAAGTCACGGATTTCGAAATCTGCCTATTGTTCTGCCTAGCTTAAGACTTTAAAAGTGTTTAACACAGAAACATTATTGAATATTTACCTCTTCGTCGACATGATGAAGTCTATCTCATTTCTTGTTCCGTTTGGGCTCATCCAGGTTCATTTGCTGTGCTTCATAAAGAAGGAGTTTTCATTACATCGAGGTCCTCTTCCATGAAGCCGTCCATTAGTTGGCCCCGTTAATTCCGTCGTCCAACATCAAAATAATTGTCCCACTTGCAGGTCTTCACCGTCATTTATTACCGTCACCGTTTTTTATTTATTTATTATTTTATTTATTTGCCCAGTTTTGCGTTGAAGTCTCACATGACAACTTTACTGTGAAGTGTGTTTTGGAAATATACATGGCCCTAGAGATATCCTCCCTCATACATAATCTCTACTTCATCATCGTATTAATTTCTGATCTAATGTCGGGGCCAGGAATACCTATATAGCCTTTAACGAATAGTCGGACCGTTTGGTTATTTTGAGTGTAAGGTACACCACCTTATTCGACACGTTTACGATCCCCTCCAAGCTATTCACAAGAGATTTTGTGGACCATATGCCCGGCATCGTGCCGGGGCCCAGGACCTTAGGTCGCCCTCTCGGAAATAAAGCAGGCTTCCGGATTTCAGGATTATCAAGTCCTTTCCCTCTCTTCGGACTTCAGATAATCCAACGATATCCCAACGTATCCTGCTCAGTTTTTCCTCGAGTTCAGCGCTCGACTCGTCGGTCCGCTGTGAACGAGAGTTATATGTTTATTACCAGGTGCAGCTGCTGTCGGTTGTGATCTTGTGGTAGCCGGATCTCTGCCGGAGATTCTTCGCGCACCCTGCCTCGCCGTAACCTTGGCCGCTACTGTAGCCAGGAATAGCAGGGCCGCCAGGGAATGGGAACCTGGTTTTAATTGTGATGGCCCTGGCCACGCTTGGCAGGCGGGTTGGCGATCGCAGTTGGATTACATGTGTGTACTCAGAGGATGCTGCTACCCATCTTTTAGTGGATACCATAATCGCCTTATACTACATTCAGAGGAAGAAATGGGATGATGCTATTCTAAGCCTACAGACAAAATGATAATGAACATGGACGATCATGTAAAATGTCTATGGTGATAATGTTTACCTGGTACAAAACTATTCAATTAGGTAGGTACAATTTCGAGAAAAAGGTCAACCTGTCGAATCCGACTCGGCAAGGCAGCGTTGGAAAGCTACGTAGTCTCTTCAGTCTTCACGTCCCAAATACCGCAGTGTCCCAAGATGTAATACGGAAATGAGCCGTCGTCGCTCACTCAAAGCTTACTAAAAAGGTTGAAAATTACCCAAAAAGCAATGGAGAGGGCTATGTAACTATGTTGGGAGTTTCCCCGCGAGATCGAATCGGAAATGAAGAGAGATCAGCGCAGCAGAATCCGCTGAAGAACCAGAGCAGCTGACATAGCCCAAAGAATAGCTAAACTAAAGTGGAAATGGGCGGGGCACATTGCTCGAAGAACCGATATGGCCGATGGGGCCGAAGAGCTCTTGAGTGGTGATCGCGTACTGGAAAGCGCAGCGTGGGTAGCCCCCCGCAAAAAGTGGACCGACGACCTGGTGAAGGCGGCGGGAACACGTTGGATGAGGGCAGCGCAGGACCGATCGTTGTGACGATCCTTGGGGAGGCCTATGTCCAGCAGTGGACGTCCATTGGCTGAGATGGTGATGATGATGATGATGATCAAGTATTTAATACATAGGTAAATACTTATAAATCCCTCTCCGAATGGTTAGCAACACTGCTACTACAACCGTCTTCCTCATAGCTCTCTTACATGTAGATAGGTATTTTATTTATCTTAGTAAATGAATAAAACTTATTTATAAGAATAATATTATATAATTATATTAAATCCTGATCGATAACTGAGCTTTGCCGATCTATTCCTGATCAAAAAAGCCAATTTGGGCGGAAAAAAATGTTTTAATTTTTTATTATTTTCAAACCCCTATATCTCCGAAAGTATACCACTTAGGTCATTTTACCCAAGTATATTTTCTGTTTGTAATAATTTTCCCTGTCGATTGGCATATGTTTCATCAGTGGCCGCAAAATCGTGATTTTTTCAAAATGGCGGACAGTAGGTATGCCACTAAGGCAGGTTGCTCTTTCTCAAATAATTCGCGGAAATTAAAACTCTTTTCAAAATCAATGACGAACAACGAACAACAATATGTTTTTTTTTCAATAAACAGCTTTGTATTTGCAAGCCAGTTCGAAATTTAAATAAAACCTTTGATGAGTTACATCCTTGGTCGCCATGTTTCGGAATAAAAGATCGTTCCATTTTTAATTTACACGACAGATATGAGTTTACTATGTAGGTAATTTACTTGGCCGCTAAACACGACAGATATAGATTTTCATACAACATTGCCGGCCGCTGCGCGCATGTATTTGGCCAGTACAGCAATTTCGATTTATCTCGAAGAAGGTTGTCAAAATAATGCTTACATTTCTAAGCATGTTTGAGAAAAGTAAAATAATCCCTATTTTTTAAACGGGTAGAGAATAGAAAACGTTGACAGAGAGAGTGACGGGCCCCAGCTATTATGTATATCTCGTTCAACGTACTCTTTTGTCCTTTGGTGAAATCCCGCTTTTAAAATGACGACATACAAACGTCCATGCTGGAAAGATGCTTTGTAAATGGACTAGGATTACTATTCGATAAGTTCGTTATATCCATCCGCAACGTTGCTATGTACTTATTTAGATATAAAGTGATAGGTATTATGTTTGTTTGAAAGGTTTGAGAAATCACCGCTCCGGCTGGCATACATTATCTTCTTGTTAGGTACCTGTACTTAAAATTTGCTAAGCGTTTAACTGTTAAAGCGAAGCCAATTGCGAAATTAAAAATAGTGCCCTAAATAATACTTAGTTTAGAATTAGTTTAATACGGCAGTTAGGTAAGAGCACAGTATATTTGTCAGGCATCAACATCGGCCCAGTGGTAGCTGGAGTGATTGGAGCCAGGAAGCCTCAGTACGACATCTGGGGCAATGCTGTCAACGTCGCCTCCCGCATGGACTCCACCGGGATTCTGGATCACATCCAGGTATTGAGCACACACAGGGCTTAAGCCGCGGACCTATCACACAAACGATTGTTGAGCCTAGGAGATGTCGCAACTGCACCGCTGTGTCATCTGGTCTCTGATTGATCTCAGGCCCTATACTTGGACATTCTATTTACGATATATCGTGACCGTTTTTACACGAACTTCATTGGAATTGAGTTGGATATGGGAACGAAAACGGTCACGCGATGGCGGAAATATAATTTCGTGGCACCCCCAGAAATAACACAGCGATATCGCGGTGATATCGCGACGATATCGTTTCATCAACGCCGGCGCTCAAAAATCGCTTGTGTGACACGGCTCCCAGTCGTTAACATTTTTGACTTACCCAGTGTGGGCAGGAGTAAGTAGGTCCCAGAAAAAAAACCAAGGATCTCGAACTCAACGGTGTTTTTTTCTGGGCAGATTTTTTTTCCTGCTGACATTGGGGTGGCTAACTGGAAATGTTAAGTTGAATCTTCATTGAAGCCAAAAACTTCACAGAGACAGAGAGAAGAGATAAAGAGGAGACCCTTTATCTCTTCTCTCTGTCGCACGATCAGACGTAAGTGGAGGTGGAAAGCAATCTTATCGAAGGACGCTTGAGTTTTCATGGAAAATTTTTTATTTGTGATTGCACCTCCATCGTACATGGGAGTGAAGTTTTACATAGAAAAAAACTGCAACAAAGAGTCCGTAAAAACTTCGTATTTATTTCAAAGTGTGTTTCATTTTTTTACATAGTTTACTTAGCAGAATAAAATTTTGATATCTAAAGAAACATACCTATTATACGCTGTTTTATTAGAGGATTTATATTTAAAGGATGAAGCAAGGCGATAATTATACGTTCGAGTTTCGAGACCTGACAATTTTAAGACTTGGCAATTACTCTCTGCTCCACTTCTGCAAGAAGTTTGCATTGTTAAATACACCTCAAATGAAGATTCATCTCTACGGTTCACCTCCGTTTTAGTTACTTTTATGTATACAGTGTATTTAGTCAACAAAATGTAGGTATGTTCCTGCTGGGCGATTGTGGTACCACAATACATTAATATAACTTTCTTCTTAGTTTGTAGGGCATAGTTTTGTGATTAAATTGAGCTCTTGCGAAATTGTGTGAGTATTATAATATTTAAATATTGCGTTGTTTTCTATGATGTGTTGAATTTTATAGGGATTGATGTAAATGTACTTCGACATTCCAATGTCGACTTACAATCGTGTAAGGCTGCTTGGTAAATAGAGAATGGGACTGTACGTGTGGTTGCGCAGGTAACGCAAGAGGTAAAGGACATCCTAAGTGCGAGGGGGTACCGCCTGCGCTGCCGGGGCCTCGTCGACGTGAAGGGCAAGGGCAACATGATGACGTTCTTCCTGGATGGCGTCGGGGACGGAGCAGCTCCTGCACCTGGCTCCCTCGACATTTACACCGTAAGCACATTATATATCTATACATATAAAACAGTTCCGTGGCTGACTAACTGACTGACAGACAATGCACAGCCTAAACCGTTGAGGATAGAAACATTACATTTGAAATAATATATTTTATGAAGGATGTAGGGGAAAATTTTACGATGGTCGAATGTCATGCGGACGACGACACGGGCAAAAGCTGGTAACAGTATTATAATATTTGACCTGAAACAATAACTGTATGAAGTATTTGCTACCCGTAGTACACCATGGACCAAGATGTATATATATATATATATATATATATATATATATATACAGAAGATTTTTTTATCACCATCCAAATTTTAATAAAATGTTTGTTTATGAAAAAAAATCGATACGTGTTTTTTCTTTTAGTATCGCTCAGTACTAAAATATTGAGATATGACTACGCAAAAATGTCTTAAGAAAAACAATTCGACTGGACACAGTACGCACCTACCTGTACCACAGATTACTTATTAATAGTTACTACCACTCGACCCGATTTCGCGCGCTTTTTCGAATGTAGAACTTTGCTTTTCAAGAACGAAAACTAACGAACGAATCTCTGTGGTCAGTAATTTTCTTTGGGTCAGAGCCTTTTAATTTTTAGAAAAAGTTTATTATGTGTCATTGTGTCATTCAAAGAGTACTTTATTATAACCGTGTCATTGAACAAAAATAAACAAAATAAGGGACTAGTATAACATTTAAACAATGTTTTGGAAGTGTTGTGTGTTCCTGTTAAGTTTACAATGCGTGGGACTCTGAAGCTAGGGCTCCGCCCCCCGGTCCTGCCGCACTACCCGGTCGGTACGAATACGAAACTCGATGACCAAGCGTTATGGAAAATTCTGTAGGATAAAATTTTTAAATGTGCAATTTTGACCTGCCCTTTTTTTTAATGAAATGGGTTCTATAAGTGATACCAAACATGTAGAAAAAATTTGGATGGTGATAAAAAAATCTTCCTGTATATATATACTTATAGGTAGAATTGGATGAAAAAAAAAAAATTAATGAAATTAAAATTAAAAAATATGAATAAAAAACAAAAAAAATAAAAAACACTCACGCACACATTCAGTCACTCACATCATAGTCTAAAAAAACAAGGTCTTCTATTCCCAGAGTGACACAAGCCTACGTCACAAAAAAATGGCCGCTAAACATGGTAAAAGGATATGACGTAGGCTTGTGTCAGTCACGTGGTCAGTCACGTGATCGGAAGAGAATACCAGGCGCAGTATATTATTGTACCATGACTCACATAATGTTGCAGAACCCACAACCGTCGACATCAGGTGACGTCGCTAACAGCACCGAGAACGACAAGAAAGTGAACAAGGGCGGGTACATGTGCGCACGAGTCGAGATCCGACCGCTGTGTACCCTCGCCGAGAAGCAGACCGATGACGAAACTTCGCCTCGGACATACATCCCCAACGGTTAAATAATTATATATAAGTAATTTGTACTTTGTTATAGCCTGACCAGAAAACTATATAATAATTAACTAACCTTTAATGAAAATTCCAAAGTGAAGTTGAAGTTCCAAATTTTGTTCCAATGATTTTCCGCAACATGGCGACGTTTTTTATTTTCCTGGTCAGGTTTTACATAAATTATCTAGTCACCTTTGATAAGTTATATGTCAAGATAGACAAATTATAGATTGAAAAAGTCGGGCGGCGAGCGGGAATCGAACCCACGACCTGCCTTTCCGGGGCATGCTCCTCTCTAACAGAGCTGTCGGCGCCCCGCAGGCCACGACAAAAGATAGACAGTCGAATCTACGAACAGAACCAGTCGAAAAAAGAAATTCAGCCAGCACTGGCCTCTAAGAGTTAAACCTCATCTGGCAGCACCGCATCGCCTTTTTCTGTCGCTCCATCCTTTTCAGTCACTCAGGAACGTCATTTGCTGGAGCAAATATTCATATTCATCATACAAATGTTTGTCCCTTACGGAATTCGAAACCGCGACCCTCGGCTCAGCAGATAGGTCCACTACCAACTAAGCTATCAGACCTTCTTTAATTATCCTTAAGTAATTATTAAATTTCCAGTGCTGAGATCGTATGTCAGCTGATTGCATAACACTTTGATGGCATCTATCATGTGCCCTGGAGTAGAGAAAGTGACCAAGGCCCTGATGTTTGGAGTGGAGGCGCCACCCCTCTATGAACACGGGCTGGAACCCTATAATACCGCTGATGATGATGATCTATCTGTGTATTTCAGAACAACAAAACGGAACGTCGAGCCCCATGAAGGCGAACGGTGACCAGTCGGCCGGCTCGGGCTCGCACGAGAGCCTCGCCAGCGCGGTGCGCGCGCGCCGCCTGCGCCGCCTCGACCGCCCCCTCTCCCTCGCCGACTGCCCCGGCCTCCCCGCCATCGTCTCACTCATCAACTCCAAATCACACTCCACCGACGACGACTCCGCCTTCATCGAAGATGACACCAGAAAGAAGAGCTTCGTCGAATCTAGGAGCAGTGGCGAGATCGAAGCGATACTTGAGTTGCAAGAGCCGAGGAGAGCCACCAGCCTCGCTGACTTCCTGCTCCGCCGCAAGCAGGCGCGGCCGGGGCCGGCCACTCCGGCCGCCGCCGCCGTCTGCAACGTCATCGAGAACCCCATGCACGCCGCCGTCACTGACACTCCACTCACCGGCTGAAACCAACGAGGATGTCACATGCTTATTAGTGACTCTACTGAGCTCTTACACTTCAATTGGTAGCTGATAGAAATAATGGATGATGGAATCGTCGTTTGACGTGGGCGGACATCTAATTTTCTAGTGCATGTAAGACTTTGAATTTCCTGATCAAGACTGAACAAAACTGACAAGGAATCCTACAACGGAATACAACAAAACACAGATTGACTAACGAATTTATTATAATGATAGAAGTGTAGTATTTATGCGAGAGCGTTGACGTAATACCTAATTGTGTGAGGTGTGATGTACGAATGACGAAGTACGCTCGCTCATTCGGTTCATGTCATCTGATTTGTATTTATAGGACTATGTTAGGTATGTTTAAATAAGAAAGGTACTTATATATTTAGATAAAATGATATTGAATTGACGTTGAGTAGAGCTGTGGGAATGGAGCGCTTATTAAATATGCTGCGAAGGTCATACTAATTATTTATGAATACATCTAATCTAATCTAATCTATTATAAAACTGTAACAGAAATTTGTCTGTACATTGAAGATATTTACAAAAAAAAAATTACGATATGGTTTTTAGATGTCCCGGATTCCAAATCACAAATTTTTGGATTTTTTGTCTGTCTGTTTGTTTGTTTGTTTGTTTGTTCGTTTGTTTGTTTGTTTGTTTGTTTGTTTGGGTGTTTGTTTGTTCGAGTATCACGCAAAAACTACTGAACCGATTTTGATGAAACTTTTTTTGTTTGATAGCTTATCATCTGACTTAAAATCTGGTATATAATTTATGCGGACGAAGTCGCGGGTAAAAGCTCGTTAATTATATTTATGTATGTGTACATCTTATTAGTACCTAGACTTGTGTCCTCGATCTGATTCTTTGCTTATCTAACATTTTCTGATGGAATAATAACTTTATCATTAACTCTATTGACTGGATAATTTTTACCTTTGTTTAAAAGGACTACTTTACATAAATGCACGAAGCGTTCACATAATATATTATCTAATTTATGATTAATTGATTAATGATATCTAAATTAAAGTTTTGATACCAAAAAATAAAAATAAATCCTGTCGCAAGCTTTTAGATGAGTGTTTTAGCTACCTACCTACTGCATAGGTAACGTTAGTAGAAATATGAAGCATGCAATCAAATACACATGCAGTTGCTTACATATTGAGTGAAATCAACCTGTGCGCGACATCTAGTAGGTACAAGTCCAGACTGGTACTAGGTACATCTAATATAAGGCGCGGAACATATACATATAAGCGGCGTCGGGCGCGAGCGAGGTGCCATGCCGTGCAGGCGCGGCGAGGCGCGGGCGCGCCGCGCCGCTCGTTACGTGTTTCATATGAATTGTATAGAAGCGGCGTGGCGCGGCCGGGGTACCGTGCGGGCGGAGTGCGGCCGCTTGTAGGATGGGTGTACCAGTCCCAAACCAGGTACCAGTGGTTGACCACTCGCATGTTCAATTGAATAAATTAAGCGAAGGTGGGTATTTTTGAAGAATTCAATTGTTTTGTTATGTTGCCTAGACTTATCCCAACCTTATAAACATAATTTTTGCCAGAGTAAACGAAAAATATCGCTACCTTGCTCTTTTTGTCAGAGCAGTGTCTCGTTCACTTGCCTTTCGACCGCCATTACAGTTAGAAATGCACGTCGACATAGCAAGTTAAATCTTTTAAAATAACCTATTATTTCCTGATTACTGTCATAAAGTTGTATTATTATGAAAAATTAATGTTTATTTAAATGCTATGAGCTATAATTTTTAGTAAATAATGAGATTATTAAGTATTTTTAAAGGTGGTTAACTACTGGAACATATGGTTATTTATGGTGTTTCCTTTTTTTTCTTTCTTCCATAGCGATGCTTTTGTTTGACAATTTAGAGCTTTAAGTCTATCATTAAAATCGTTTTATGCAGTGTGCCCCAGTAATTGACCAGTGGTTTGTTATTGGTACAGTCATTATGCTCCTGTAGTTGACCATCTCCATTGATCGGCTGGTTTTTTATAGGATTATTATTTTTGTTTATATTATTGACCACATTCGTATTTGTTATTTTATCATTTATCATATTTGCTTATAAGCACCGGTGAGTAGGTACACGTAGAATTTAGATTTTTCTCTATAAAATTACTTAAAGGAAAAAATTATGCAAACAATTCTCTTCAATCGGTTCAGTAAATCCGTACGTTTTTCATTTCCTTTATTATTGTAGGTAAAAATGGAATCAAAGCAGATTTTTTTAAAGTCCTAAGTGTAAGTATTCGATTCCTCTATGAAATTGGAAACAATATGATTGCCAAAATGAGAATATTCTGTAGAACATGTAACATTCCCTATACAATTACATCCCTTTTTGATAATGATCGGTGCAACGGGAAATGGGTCTTCCAACAATCTTAACACCTACTGGGGAATACCTACTTGTTAAATAGCAAAATACAATGTGATTTTAAATTAAAAACCCTCAGTTTTATTAATTTTGCCTGTTTGATATGTTGGTCAACTATTGGTACAATATGGTGGTCAATAATTGGAACTCACTGGTCAAACTAAGGAACAAACTACTTTTTTGGATTTGTTTCAAAATTACCAAAAAACTAAATAACTTAAGTGAAATATCTTTTTACGTCTTCGTTCTTAACTAAACAACGCATAAAAAAACAGTGAAACTAATATCTTAAGTCTAAAGAATAATCCATAACTACCACCGGAAGTTAAAATTTCTTCTTAACTGGTTTGGGACTGGTACACCCACCCTATATGTACCGCGCCCCACCGACCGCTTCTATACAATTCATAAATATGAAACACGTAAGAGGGAGGTTACACGGTTACACGTTCAGTATTTCGTCATTCTGGTCCATCAGTCTGGTCATGTTTATTTGATTTGAAGGGAAACTGACATACTGAAGCACCATGTTAGTCGGGTCAATCTCGAGTCAGTTTCCCTACTACCAGACTGATGGACCAGACTGATGAAATAAGTACTGACCGTGTAACCTCCCTAATGAGCGGCGACGCCGCGCCCGCACCTCGCCGCGCCCGACACCGCACTTATAGGATTATTGTCCCGCGCCTTAGATATTATTATATGTTATTGCTATCGAAAAACATTTAAATTTTATGTGCGGTAATCGTGTGTCGTTCACAAGCAAAATAATTAAAAGTAGTCCTTCTGTAGGTAGTGATCAGAACGCAGTTAGGTACTGGTGTAGAAGATACCTATTAACCTACTATACCAACAGACAGGTAATAATTGTCACTGATCAACTTAACATTACTATAACTAACTCCATACATGCAATCGCACATCACCTAAGCGCACCATCTTTTTAATTAAAAGTAGTCAATTGTTTTTCCTTAAATATAGGTAATTAAGTATTTTGTGTTTAACACTAGCTCAAATAATAATATAGCTAACGCTACATACCTACGTTTAACATAAATTAATATAGGTACGTTAGGTAGTACAGTCGCCACCAGATATATCGTAGCATACAAGGTGACCAAATATTTCTGAGCAGTGCTAATTTTCATTAAATTCTTTACAGTAAATGTTACCAATTATATCTGAACGTGTATTTTGTCATAAATATCTGAACAGCGAATTTTCAATAATTTCTTTACAATGTTATTTAAAATTAAAATGTGAAACAACGGAGTACGGTTTATTTCCGAAAAACTGTTCAGATGTTTATGACTACCCTGACTGCGTCGATATATTTGATGTTCTAGGCGTTCCTATATTTTTGATTGGTTATGATAAAAGAAATTATTGAAAATTAGAACTGCTTAGAAATATTTGACCACCTTGTTTGCTACGATATATCTGCTGGTGACTGTACCTATCAAGTGAGGAGCCGAGCGTTTTTAATATTTACCTTATTTATTAATATGTAAGCTAAATCATATGTATCTTAAAACTAATATAATGAGCCAATAGTTCGTTCCAAATATAAAGTTTCACTAATTGAAACAAAGAGTTTCACAAAATGATTACATACATGAGATGATCAGATGAGACAAGCTAGTGCGGGACCGCCCCGCGGGGCACAGGCGTTGGGGGAGGTAGCACGTGCGACTGCCGGCATAGTGTAATATAAAGACTAGTGGTTTAGCTCGGCCATCGTGCGTGGTGTGCGGGAACGGGGCCGGAGCGCGTCCCGGTACCGACTTTGTCGGTGCCCCATCCGTCCCGTCCCCCGCACACCGCGCGATCATAGACCCGCCACGACCGCTAGGCTGAATCACTCTAGTTTTTATTACACTATGCTGCCGGCTGCCGTTGAGCGGCTAGCGCTTCCCTTCCCTTCCCCGCTACTCCACCCGTCTCGAGAGTACCTCGCCTCCCCCTACGTCTGTGCCCCGCGGGACAATCACAGAAAACAGACATGTGCGAACCGCGCGGTTGCCACACGTGCGGGCGGTCAGCGTGATTCTTTAACCAGCCTTAATGCGTTACTTACTAAACAGTGCTTCAGACCATCAAACTGAACAAGTTACACTAGGAAGCAAGAATCGAAATCGCGAAGAAAATCAGCTGTTCAATATATTTGGGTCAAATAACCAATTATCGTTTTCGATGTTGGCATAGTACTCACAAAGAAATGACACTATCCCCTAGGGTGAAACTTGTTCAGTTTGATTGTCTGAAGCACCCCCTAATATAAGTATGTAACTAACGTATTTAATTTTACACCCAGTATCAGACAGGATAATACTTTCTATTGCGGAATGAACTTTGAATAATTCACTGATATTCTAGTCATACAGGGCCCAGAGTAAGCAAGGCTTATCGAAACTGCTAAAGGACTTTAACATGAATTGACGTAAGAAAAATATTCTCAATACATTCAGCATACAATGTAACTAGTGAGAATCAGTTTTCAATACTAAATAATGTGTGTAGGTCAATCAGTAATGCATAATTGTACGGAAAAACAATGCATGACTTACCTATACTAAGATCCGACCTAATTATGTATCTATTTGTTTGGTGAACAAAATTTGAGTCAAGTGAAAGTTTACAAAGGGGTCAGGGCCGTAGCTAGGGGTATATCGTGGGGCAATGCCCTACCTTAAAAATTTACCTATCCACTAGCTCGAGCCCAGAACCCGAATCGAATTGACAGAATTCCAACCGAAACGACATCGCAGGCGTGTGAAATCTAAAGCACTCTTTGCTCTCTCCAGCCTTAGAATGGTTTTTTAAGGTACATGGGCTAATAGAACTCTTATCAAAACCGTTTTTAGTCTTGGTGTGTGAAATTTCGAGCTCGTTTCCTCTAGCCTTTGAATGGAAATGATATTTTAAGTATGACACATAGTCTAATGGAACTTATAGCTCCACCGTTTTGAGTCTTGGTGTGTGAAATTTCGAGTTCGCTTCTCTCGCTGCGGTCTTTGAATGGTGTTTTGAGCATACCTAAGCTAACGGAACTTGTATCAGCACCGTTTTTAGTCTTGGTGCGTGAAATTTCGAGCTCGCTTCGTTCGCTCCAGCCTTTTAATGGTGCTTTGCGCATACATAGGCTAATGGAACTCATACCACCATCGTTCTCTTTTTGGTGTGTGAAATTTCAAGCTAGCTTTTTTTGCCCTTGTCTGTCCTTGAAGGGTGATTTCACATAACTATTTTCCCCATTCAAATAACTTGCTTTTGGATTCCACCCTACCTTAAACTTTGTATGCCCTACCTTTAAATGAGTTCTAGCATGTTCTAGCTACGGCCCTGACAGGGGTTCATACAACGAACGCCGCCGGCGCCGCCGTGTTGCTTGGCAACATCTTGCCTCGAGTACCTTTCTTTACCATGATTATTGTTGGTACACTTTTTTCCAACAATTGCACCTATCTGTCCAAAGAACTGGAAAAACTAGGGTTGCCACCTCTCAATCTGCCACAACTCTAGGGTTTGAGTCACATTTCGTTCGCCATACAAATAGGTGCATAATTTAACGGTCGGCTCTTACCAATCTATAGATATTATAATTATTTTGTAATACAGTTGTTCGGGTTGATTAGGTATAACTAACACTAAAGCGTAAAGAAAGCAAAATGCCTGTGCGATTACGAATCTAGTTGTCAAATTAAATAACGAGCTTAAATAATGTTAGAGCAAATTTATCACATATAGATAAGTATTTAATTAATGTCCATTGTCCATGATGCATAATACAATATAATATTATACTATTTTTTTACATTTCTTTCTACTATTGAGTAAAAAATCGAGCTTTTATCAGCATTTCATATTATAGTAGCTGGCCCAAGCAACCCTAATCTAAAGAAATTGACACTTGTTTCAAATAATTAACACATGTTGTAAGTCAATAGCAGGTAAGCAACTAAATTAAAAAATAAAGTTACATCAATATTATTTTGTCATCAGACTGGAATTAATCAGTTTTACGAACAATCTCAATATGTTAGGAAATACACTGTTACATTAAAACAATTTGTACATTATATATTTATTGAATAGTAATATAATACGATCCTTATTTTTTAGTACCTACCATTTAAACATTACAGGATTCATTAAAAAAAATTCAGCATGTTGCGGTAAAATTTGGAACTTAGTAGGTATACCTATAAGGTCTAACAAAATCAGGTGAAACTATTTTAAGGGGATGATCAGTCAGACTATCAAACTGAACAACTTTCTCTATTGGACCAATATCGAAATCGCGAAAAAAAGTCTGCTGTCCCATACCATAGTGTAAATAAAATAAGTGATGAAGCTCAGTGGTCGCGGCGGGTCTATGCCCGCGCGGCGTGCGTGGTACGGTGGGGGACGGGCGTACCATAACTCAATTCGCTGTTAGGGTACGCGCGCAGGCAGCGTGGGCCGGGACGCACTCCTCCCGGCCCCCGCACGCCCCGCACGATTGGCCTGCCGCGACCGCTGAGCTTCACCACTATTAGTTATTTACACTATGTCCATACATTTAGGTCGAGTAGGTGTGTATGAAGCAGCTGATTTTTTTCGTGATTTGGATATTGGTCCCATAGAGAAAGTTGTTCAGTTTGATAGTCTGATCATCCCCTAAAAATAGTTTCACTTGATTTTGTTAGACCTTATAGTCGACAGGGTGAAATTTAAATCATTGGCATCCCTTTAAACAACCTAACCTAATCCTGAAACCGTAGCCAAACGATACCTTTAATATTATGTTCGTGTGTGTGAGTTTTACGTAACGTTTTACGTATGGTACCAGCGTGTAATGTTGGTGATTACCGCCGAGGCGAAATTGAGAGCTGAGGCGTAGCCGAGGCTCTTAAGAAAGCCGAGGACGGTAATCATCAATACACACGTGTATCATACGACGTTTTTCAACACACTTGTGAAGAAAATAATACAAAAAAATAATTTTATTTACCTAATAGATATTTGTCCTTGGAGTTTTCAGGTAGTAAACTTTCCATAACGTTAAGGGCATTCACATCTTGTATCAGGCGGTGTACAACATTAATCATTTTCTTCATAACTAGTACTTGTAGACATTTTAATTAATAAATAACTATAGTTTAAACAGTGAAAACGAGTTGTGAAAAAATGTTCGCAATGGCGGAAAAAATTTATCTGTTTTCGTATGCGCGCGCATCTATGGCGATCGTCCATAGACTAAAAAAGGAATATGAGGTTTCTTTTTTTTTTCGCGTAGGTATAGCGTTTCGTTTTAAATATCCACTTACAAAATGAGGAATTCAAAGTTTTCTTTATTACAGAGAAAACAAAAGTTATATTTGAGTGAAAGTTTTATTTATTAAAACCGTACAAGTTGAAATTATCTATTTAAATACGAAGTTGCATGAAATGAGCAAGCAATAGGTACATTAATTTATTTGTACTTTTGAACACGATCTTTTTGGATCGAAACTTTTTTAAGAACAAAGCAATTTTTATGTTTTTTATTGGTTTAGCCTATAAAAAAAAAACATTATTTCACTAGTGAATAATAGTAATGAAAAAAGTCACAGTTTGATTATAGGTATCATTATGTGCCTAGTTGCCGTGAAATAAGAGCCATTTTATGAGCAAGTGTGTTGAAATAGTACATTACTGCAGCGGCCAGCAACAGAGGCATTGATGGACGAACGTGTAAATGTGGGCCGAGGTGAAGCCGAGGCACACATACGTAAGTCCATCAATGCCTAGTTGTGGCCAAGGCTTGTATAGTACTTTTCTAAAACAATGCGCGGAAATTAAAACAGTAAATTTTATCAAATAATTCGCAGAAATTAAAACTCTTTTCAAAATCAATGACGAACAACGAACAACAATTTGTTATTTTTTTGCAATAAACAGCTTTCTATTTGCAAGCCAGTTCGAAAATTAAATAAAACCTTTGATGAGTTACCTCCTTGGTCGCCATTTTTCGGAGAAAAAGATCGTTCCATTTTTAAATTACACGACAGATATGAGTTTACTATGTAATTTATTTGGCCGCTAAACACGACAGATATGGACTTTCATACAAACATTGCCGGCCGCTGCGCGCATGTATTTGGCCAGTACAGCAATTTCGATTTATCTCGAAGAAGGTTGTCAAAATAATGCTCACATTTCCAAGCATGTTTGAGAAATAGTACATTACTGCAGCGGCCAGCAACAGAGGCATTGATGGACGAACGTGTAAAGTCCATCAATGCCTAGTTGTGGCCTAGGCTTGTATAGTACTTTTCTCAAATAATGCGCGGAAATTAAAACAGTAAATTTTCTCAAATAATTCGCGGAAATTAAAACTCTTTTCATAATCAATGACGAACAACGAACAACAATTTGTTTTTTTTTTTCAATAAACAGCTTTCTATTTGCAAGTTAGTTCGAAATTTAAATAAAACCTTTTTTGAGTTACCTCCTTGGTCGCCATGTTTAGGAGAAAAAGAACGTTCCATTTATAAATTACACGACAGATATGAGTTTACTATGTAATTTATTTGGCCGCAAAACACGACAGATATGGATCAAAGAGAATGGAATCACTACGTTTTAAGAGTCGGGACTTTCTTTGTAGCCAATGGAATCAATTTACACGGCACACCAATGCCAACATAAACGCGTAGTACTTCCTATCTCTATGCATACACGTCAAACTTAACAGAGTACCAACCTAGCAGACTAAATAGTGTAGTAACATTTGTATTTTTATCGATATCGATAAAATATACAGGTTAGAAATCGAGCCCCATATTGTTTTATATACTCCACGGCATAAGGTTTATGATCGAGTCTACATTTATGAGTCCAATGTTGTTTAGTATTAAAAATGTAATAAAAAAATGGCCGGCATGACATTGAAGGTATTAAATGTAGACTCGAAAAATGTCTGCTTTGTAAATAAATAAAAACTTTTAGTAATAACAATTTATTGAAAACATAACAATCTTTTGAGTCATTCTACGGTACAAGAAAAAAACCGTTACAGATATTTATCATCACAGCTATTGGGTGTAGGTACCACGGGAAATGCCTGCTATTCACCATATGGGAAGGAAATATTAGGAAACCTTGGTATATCAATATCATATAAAAAGATTTGTGAAATTATTAGAACTTCATGAAAAAAAAAACATCAAACACATGAACGTCATATTCTATGCAGTGTTACTCCATGGAGTTGAAAACTTTACATTACTGGGAAAAATATTAGAACTGAAAGATTTGGTTCACATACATCTTGTATAATCTTCTTATAGCATGTTAGGTTTCAAAAAATTTGGCCTTTGGGAAACGGGTACTTTGTCTCAGCATCATTTCTGTGCAGTGGGAGACTTTTACGTTTTAAAGACTGACAACATTGAAAGCGGCTTATAATGGCATAAAAATGGCTTATAATGGCATATAAAGCGGCATCTTATAATGTCACATGAAAGTTAACGAAATGTTTTCTTTAATGTTGTTAGATTGACGAAAATCTTCAAAATAGTCGTAAATAAACGCAATGTCACAGTTGAAGGCATCAATCCTGTTCAAAGATAACCAAGGTCTGTCGCGAACCTAAAAATATTAATGTTACAAGTCCAGCACTGGTAGCATGCACACCCGCGATAGCCGTGATACGGCTTTATCACGTCTTTTATCTCGTTCTTTATCTTACTAAGTACCTAAACTTATTCAGCCTTATTTACACATTGCAACACGTAGCCTAAGCTATTTGTTACTGTGACTTAATTCTTATTTTTTAAGTATATTGGTACAATTCAAGTAACATTTCATCTGGAAGTGGATCTGCCTTTAAATTTTTCAATGGTACTGCAGACTTTTTTAGGCGATTTTTTTTCTTGTTTAAAGCTCTGTCCTCAAAATGATTACCACATAAATATTTCAATGTATGCAATTTATCGATTGGTACATATATTAAGTCTTCTTTAGCTACAAGCCTCACCCACTGCCTACATCTGAAAAATATTTTAAAATGATATTCTATTTTATAGGTTAGGCTGCCTCCATACTGGCGTTTTCACTGTTTAGCAATTCCTATTTTTCGATAGAATTCATCAGCCCTAAAAAAATCTCAGTTTACTTGAAAACTATCGATTGTAGAGAAAAAACACAAGAATAAAAAGTGTTTATTTTTCTTTATGCTCGACAAATCCCTCATAAAAAGTGTTTTTTTTAAAAGACACAAAATACTCAGAAAATCAGTCGTCGATTCCTGTAGTTATCGATAGTTAAGTTACATCACTAGTACACAATATATGAAAACTAAATACCTGATTTTATTAATTTTTAGCTTGAAACACTCTATCATTTTCACACTTATGACTAAAAATATTTAATCCAATGCTCACCGGGCCTCGTCCCGAGGAAATTTAGCCATAAACATCCTTTTTCGGAATCACGGCGACTGGCTCGATCACCACAGATTTCGCATGTTATAAACCGTTTTTTCGGTGGCATTATTAAGAGGATTCTATTTACTGTGGATTACTCCTCGCGAATTTGTTATTTTGGAGAAATTGTGATGAAAACAATCTTAAACTTCACGCAATTACAAGCAAATGACAAGCAATATGGATGACTGTTTGAGAAGAAAGAAAAACTGTACTGACGACACCAAGAAGTTTCTCTTTAGGTATTCAAACTTCTTGGACGACACTATCCGCCATTAATTGCCATGTAAACTCCCTACAATTTTTTTTTCTTCCTAGTTGCGCTAGACTGATATGGATTTTCATACAAACATTGCCGGCCGCTGCGCGCATGTAGTTGGCCAGTACAGCAATTTCGATTTATCTCGAAGAAGGTTGTCAAAATAATGCTCACATTTCCAAGCATGTTTGAGAAAATTATATTTTTAGTTTTCTAACATTAAAAGCAGTAGAGTAGAATGTGTTAACAAAGTAACGCAAAACTGGCGCAAAACCATAAAATCGTCTATTTCACAATCAAGGATGTAGTTTAGCAAAAACGCTCCAACCCACAATTAACCCACCCAATTTCAAACTAAATATACCAGGAGTGCGATTTTTGAATATCATACGTTGAACTCAGCAGTTGAAAATGTATGGAGATACGCATCTTTCTACTGCTGATTTGACTTTCTAAAATCATACTCTAGGAGTGAGATTTTTGAAAGTCAAATCAGCAGTAGACAGATTCAAATCTCCATAGTAATTTTGAAATTTACAACTGCTGAGTTCAACGAATGAGTTTAAAAAATCGCACTCCAGAAGGATGAATATTTTTATTTAGCAAAAACAGTGAAGCATAACTTTCATATTGAGAAATTAAAATTAAATGCATAAGTATTTTACGTAACTGGTGAAATTTCATCTGACTTGCATTAGGTATGTGTGGGTTGGAAACTTTTTGCTAAACTACGAGTACGTCACAAGAATTGTATAAGGAGGGAAAGAATATTTTTGCGTCGTTTCACAATTTTAATATGGAACGATATTCTCTAAGGATATTATTATGCCTTTGCTCTGCCCGTGGGATACCACAGGCTACGCTATGCTGCCATGCCGCATACATTGAAAACGCCTGTAAACTGTTTTGTACTTACGAGAAAAACACGCTTGACGTTACTCAATCGAGGTACCTACCAACTACTTGCTAGTTGCTACTGTGTTTTTCCAGGCATTTCCCGTGGTATCAGATTTGTCACTTCCACGAGTTCGGTGCAAATAATCTTATAAGTACTTACCTATTATAGATCTCTCTCATCACTATGACTGAAAATAGGTGATCTAGAATTAAACATTTTAACGGGTTCTTACTGCGTTTTGGTGTTTTTGAGTTGCCGATAATGCGGCAACTGCCATGATAACGGGATGACATCCCTCCATCAGTTCATCCCGTGATCATGGTAGACGATGAGGCCTTAGGCCTGTCTTGTACATTTTACGTTTTGCTCATTATGCGTGTTGCACATTCTGCGTATTGTTCATTGTGCGATTTGTGAATTTTGAGTGTCTTGCTCATTTCGCGTTTTGTACATTATGCTCCGAAGGGGTTGTAACACTGCCGAAATATCGGGAACTCAAAAACACCCAAACGCGGTAAGAACCCGTTAAAATGTTTAATTCTACATTAAATAATAACCGTGTAACTCTCAAAAACTGGAAAATAGGTGAATAAAAACAATGATGACATTTGCTACCTACTGCGTTTAAAATTTTTTGCGGTGGCAATATGACTTTTTTATAGCCAACATCCATCCATTTTTAGTCCCTAATCACTATATTAAATGGGTTGTACCGGTCCGATCCTTAGGAGAAAAACCACGTGTTACCTACATTATACCGATCGGATACCATACTGAAAGTATAGAAAATAAATGTTTTTTTCATTATTTACGTACGGTCAACGCGATGATCACAATGATTACGGGTAACAAATGCAACCAAATACAGTAACCAAATAGCATAGTATACGATTGCTGTTATTACATAATAGTAATGTGGTTCAATGTGTTCTATGCACTAGAGAATAATATAGGTACAACAATATTAATTAAGCACAACATTATTATTCTTACCTACTAAGTTTTAGAAAGTACCTAGGTTAGGGTTGCCATAAATCCCCAAGGCCCCGTCGGGACATTTACAATTTGGAGTCTTTTTTTAGTATTTACTGTGTTCGTGGGTGCGCGGGAGTTTCAGTTCATATTATATGTACCTACAATGTACAACTAAAACCGATTTAGATCATAATTTCACTGTAATGAAATAACTGCATTACGATTTAAAACCCAGAGCGAGCGAAGCGAGCTCGAGATTTCACTGCAATATAATGAGATGACTGCAATATGATCTAAAAACCAAGAGCGAGCGTAGCTAGCTCGAGATTTCACTGCAATATAATGAGATGACTACAATATGACCTAAAAACCAAGAGCGAGCGAAGCGAGCTCGAGATTTCACTGCAATATACATATAATGAGATGAGTGCAATACGATCTATAAGTAAGAGCTTGCGCGGCCTGCGCCGATTCTTCTGCTTCGATTATGTTTGTCGGGACATTTTATAGCTTGTCGGGACATCGGGACACCACAGTTAATAACGGTGACATGTCCCGACGTATCGGGACGAATGGCAACCCTAACCTAGGTAGACAGACATGACTATCCAATCTCTACCTTTATTCATTCTCTACATCAGTCCCGGTTTATTACGTTCGTTCCCTTGTCTGTGCTACCGAAACCTAATTATGATATATACTTAGGTATAATTACATTGTAACTGGGCCGTGTCTGTCTGTATATTATGTGAGACATCGCAATCGCAACTTTTACTGCAGGTTATCGCTGCGATATCGCCGCGCCCCGCGACACTGATTGATCTCATAAATATCGCGACGATGGCATGACGATGTAAGTAGTGCCGTCAACCCCTACGCTCAAAATAATCGCTTATGTAAGACAGCTCTAACACAATCTTATAGTGTAATATTTTGTCTGTCCCTCTGTCTCTTTTTCAAGGCATCACGCAAAAGCCACTGGATTTAAAGAAACTTAGTGGTCAGGTCATTTTATATCATGTGACTAAATCTGGAATTCTTTAGAAATGAAAGGGTTCCCAGGGGATAGTCAATAAACTGTGTCCGTGATGGCAAAATCGTTAAGATGGAATCATCACTGTCAGGACTTATGTATAAATAAGTAGGTACAGTCGCCATCAGATATATCGTAGCATACAAGGTGTCCAAATATTTCTGAGCAGTGCTAATTTTCATTAAATTATTTACAGTAAATGTTACCAATTATATCTAAACGTGTATTTTGTCATAAATATCTGAACAACGAATTTTCAATAATTTCTTTACAATGTTATTTAAAATTAACATGTAAAACAACAGTGTATGGTTTTTTATCCGAAACTGTTCAGATGTTTATTATGGCCACCATGACTGCGTCGATATATTTGATGTTCTCGGCGTTCCTATATTTTTGATTGACTATGAGTAAAGAAATTATTGAAAATTAGAACTACTTAGAAATATTTGACCGTCAAACCGTATGAGTAAAGAAATTATTGAAAATTAGAACTGCTTAGAAATATTTGACCGTCAAATATTTCTAAGCAGTTCTAATTTTCAATAATTTCTTTACTCATAGTCAATCAAAAATATAGGAACGCCGAGAACATCAAATATATCGACGCAGTCATGGTGGCCATAATAAACATCTGAACAGTTTCGGATAAAAAACCTTACTCCGTTGTTTTACATGTTAATTTTAAATAACATTGTAAAGAAATTATTGAAAATTCGCTGTTCAGATATTTATGTACAGTCACCAGCAGATATATCGTAGCAAACAAGGTGTTGTTTGCTACGATATATCTGCTGGTGACTGTACATATTTCAGTAGTCTCCTTGCGCATACGACATTACAGGCACAGCTAGTTTACAATACCTACTTCCTTTTCTATCCTGAAGATTAATGTACGTGCTTAAGGTTACGACACATTGGTCCACGGCGAGCGACGGTTTGTACCTACGAAAAGCACGTTTAGTATGGGCACCTGTGAGTATGGGACACCGTTCGCATAAGGCCCCATCCGTCCCATACCTACTAATCGTGCTTTTTGCATGGACACTAACAGGGACAACCGTAGACGATACAATTGTCGTAACCCTTAGAACTTGACACGACTGACTGACATTTATGGATAAGAACAAATTTTCAGACGATAGTCAATTTATCTCGTTATTAATTGCTGAACAAAACAAGATTATGGCCAAGAATTCCCGGGTCCAAACTTCTAGGTTTAATAATCGGAAAAATTATAGAAACGGTATCTACAATAATAATAATGATCTTAAAGATATAATGATCTATTTTAATCTTCATATAGGAGATCTCCATTCTGCGTATTATTACGATAGTATTAAACTTTTGTAAAATGATATAAGAGTAAAATTAATATTACATGTAATACTTACCTATCTATAACCATAAACATAGAATGTAGTTATCAAATTAAATTATTTACATTCCTATAAATGCCAAAATTATGTGCTGTATACTGATAATAAATTAGAGTAGGTAATTGTATTTACAAAATAAAGGAATATTTATTGCATACATTTCTTTTTTCGTTACCTACTTATACAAGGTTAAAGTAGGTATTACTGATACTATACCTACTTGTCCATTCATTTTTAATATAAATTTACCAAATATAACTTCTACCTAATTTGCAACCATGTTTGTAATACATGTTTACATGTTACGTATAACGTTTATACATATAATATACACAGGATGTAACAAAAGATCCTAGTATATTCAATGGGGTGGTTTCATTTAAACCAGTGGTTCCCAACCGATGCCTATAGTCCGCGCACCACAGGTGGTCCGTGAGAGCCTCGTGTGTGGTCCGCGGGAGGATTCTGCCTGCCTCGTACCATCACATAATGAATTGCCAATCATTTGAGATTTTGGCAAATGAAATGTCTTTAAAACTTTAGATTCTTGAACTTTGTGGTCCCTATGTTAACAACAAAACAGTCAAAGTGGTCCTTGGTCGCAAAAAAGCTTATGGGAACCACTGATTTAAATCATCAAACTGAACAACAGTGACGTAACTACTGGCTGGCAGGACTGGCAAAATGCCAAGGGCCTGAACGGGGCCTGAACGGGCCCGGGACTTTTATCATTACAAAGGCCACCTTTTTTACTCCCATGTAGCAAGGAATGGCCCTAGTCCTTCCTGATTTTTGACTGTTTGTAATGACCTAGACGTACCTACATTGCAATAAAATCTCGAGCTTGCTTCGCTCGTTCCAGGGTTTAGATTGCAACGACCTAACAATATTGCAAAAAAATTTAAACCGCCTTCAAAAACACTAAAAAAGTAAAAAATAATATTGCAGCCGATGACTTTTTCGTTCGCATCTATAAGAGCGTTTTTTTTAATGTAGTAGGTGTCAAGCCAAGCCAAAAAACTAATGCAAGCCCCTGTCGTGAATCGCGCCGGCTTGACAGCGACTTCGATAAAACAAATTAATGTTCTCATAAAGATGCGAACGAAAAAGTCATCGGCTGTTTGCGGTTGGCGGTTTTAATTTTGTGTAAAAATTTTGTTTAAGTATTGCACAATTTTCAGTGGTGAAATACAGTAGTTCGACTCGGATATCAGATTATACAAGCACAGGGTATATCGATACAGATCGATAAAAAGCAAATATTTCAATCGCCGATGATTTGCTATCAACTTTTGAGGAGTTCTATTAAGTAGCTCCGAAGCGCATCATCAGATCTTCAACAAATTAAAATGGAACCATAAATCCTTCAGAACTAAAAAAGAATCACCCAAATCGGTCAGGAAATACCAAAGTTATCGCGTAAATACATACAAACAAGGCCGTCACACTTACAAGTATTAGTCCATTGTCTTGACAACTACTGAACCAATTTTAATTAAACTTGCACTGTTCCCTAAGTTGGAGTAAATGTAAGCCAATAAAAAAAGAATGGTCACAATCCGATTAATAATTTCGGAGATACATACGTAGGTATCGGATTGATAACCTCCTTTTTTTTGAAGTCGGTTAATAAAATCTCGCGCTCTCTTCGCTCGCTCCTTGTTCTTGTTTTTAGATTGTTTTGCAACGACCCAACCATCACTCGTGGTTCAGGTTTTAGATCTGGCCTTTGATATTTGTATAGACTGAGTAAGGCCGAAGACCCCACCATCCAGATTTCCCACATAGTGTAGTTGTTGGACAACTTTTACCATGGAGCCAACATCGAAATACAATTTATAACCCAGTAAAATTAAGCTGAAATATACCATTCAGGAGAAGTAATTTCCGGAGTTTTGAAACTTATTTTAAACGTTCCTTTGGTACGTAATATTGAAGAAAAAAAATAGTCCTGGTCCATGGTTTACGGGGGGGTGAGCTCGAGGAAGGGGCTCTAAAGGTGACTTTTTTCAGTTTTTCGCTTATTTCTCGAAATTTGCAAGTCGTATCGATATGTTTTGTATGGACAAATTAAACCTGACAAAATTTCCTACAAAACAAATAGTATGCATTTTTGCCATAGGACTTAACCTTTGAGGGCTACGGGGCCGAGAAAGTAACAGCATTTCAAAAATTATGAAATTTGTATGGCGACCCTCATGAAAGTTGAAGATAAAAATAAAATGATTTCATATTCTTAATCAGCAACCCCGAAAACCCCCAGATACAAATTTTCTGTTGGTTCGGAGAACCCTTAAAAGCTGCATTGGCGTTTGAAATTTCCATGGCAGCGATCTTGGATATCACAATTTCGGATTTTTTTCACCGCCATCCAAATCTGACCAGGGTCCTCTGTTCAAGGTCCATAACCCTATCTGTCATAGTTTCCGCGGGCCGTTGACCTCATCCGTCAGGAGTCGACCTTCTGAGGAAGTCGAAATATTATTTTTATCACCAGGGCATCCTTATGATGATACCTAAAATCATTTTACTATACGTTGAATGGGGGGAAACCCGGTGAACAATTATACGGGTATTTATCTAATATCTATGTGGGGGGGGGGGGGGGGGGGGGCGGGAGGGGGGGGTCAACCAGATACCTCCAATTGATCTCCGGGTTTCCCTTACGATACAAGGATGACATTTGGGGATCATCATATGGATGCCTTGGTAATACAGGGAAAACTTTGACTTCCTCGGAAGGTCGACTCCTGATCTTAAGAGGAGGTGGCGTAACGAACTTTGCACAGATATATCCAACTGGGCTTGACGTCATCGTGACGTCCCCGAGCTCACTTCGGTGTTATTCCGGCAGCCATGGCATGAACTTACTACTAGCGCCACGTAGTGTGGAGTAGCAGTACAAGAGAGCGTACTCAGGACATTCAATTTAAATATTTTATTATTTAATTATCACTCTTGTTTTTTGTACCTACTTAAAGCTTTTAAAATTTTCAAAATTCCTCTGGTGCAAAATTAAGAAAAATTGATAGAAATCATTAACAATGACGGTTAATTTTGAGCATTATTTATAGGTTATAGGGTATTACTTACTTACCTATTATTTGTTGACAAAAAATAGAAAATCTTGAAATCATGCTTTTTATTTTATCTCAAAAAAGTGTACATGTCAAAAAGTGTGCGTTTTACTGAAATAAATTCCTCCATTTGTTAGCTTTCTAAAATGGTTTAAAAATAAGTGTTTTAAGAATAAAGGCAATTGCATTGTCATAAAAGGTTTTTTACTTAGTATGTACATGATACGTAGAGGCAACATTCTTTTGGAGAAAAATTTTACGAAATTTCTTTAGATAGGTAACATTATTTATTAATTAAAAATATACACATCTTACACAGAGTGAGCCCCAAACAAACGCGAGATCAGTGGTTCCAAACACAAGCACTCAAACACTACGCAAGCACTTTCATAGTTTACTTTTAGTTACTCTTGAAGTAGTTAAGGTAAAATTTCATGACCTCCGCTGCATTTATTATGCCGTGCCTTAAGTCTTCAACGTCGTTTACTGGGGTTACATAAACAAGGTCTTTCATTGTGTCCTCGCCCCAGACAAACAAATTAAATGGGGTCAAGTCGGGGCTTCTTGTAGACCATGGATTGGTCGTCCTCTACCAATCTATCTATTCGAATAAGTCGCGAGTCGAGTCGTGCCAGCAACGTAAAGGAACGTTTAGAAAAAGTTCCATAACTCCGGAAATTATTTCTTCTGATTTATCTAATTTTACTGGGTTATTAAAGAATCAGCTGTTCCAGACATAGTAATATTTTATCGATTTCGGTAGTAAGTAATATTTTATCGATTTTTTGGAGTAGAGTCGGAATCAGCAGTCTGATCACCCCGATTGGGATTATTAGGTACTTATGTATTTTGATGTTGGCTTCATAGTCAAAGTTGTTCAGTTTGATGGTCTAAACCAGCCCATTAAAATATTCACAATTAATTCATTTTTTATCTGGCGCCTATTTACTTATTTAAATACTTAAAAGTAACTAATTATATTTAAGGCTGGGTAATTATATTTCCAGATTAAGTGTGGTTACTGAAATGACAATTTAATTACATTAATTAATTTAATTGTACTACGAATCTTATCATTATCACTATTAAATAGGTATTAGAAAAAAGGTAGATACGGCAGTGCCCGACTCGTTTGACGCGTCTTGGCGCGAGGCACTACCGTGCGCCCCCAGATGCCTTTTCAAGGTTCAAATTACTCCTGGCAGAGGTGAATTTGGAAATTCTACGCCAGGGAGAATAACATTTGACCGCCTGAATGTATTAGTCCTGAATAAATGCAGGTCGCAGGCCGACCCAGGCCGCGACGCAGACCCGCTATTATGCCCTTCCCTGATGGATGCCTCGACTGTGAATAAAATATAACAAAAAGATCCCACTGGGTTGAACTGCAGCTGGCTTGCCAGCAACCACAACAAGATACACCACACCATACATACATACCATTACATACCATTTTTATCCAAGAAATATGGTTGATCTAGTTAATACATACCTTCCACTACCTACTTTACCAGTGGATGCGCAGTACTACCTACAAAGGACACTGGGAAAAAATGTATCTTTTCTAGCAATAAATATAGCCTATGTTACTCAGGGTGAATGCAGCTTTCTAATGGTGAAAGAATTTTTTAAATCGGCCCAGTACTTTTTGAGCCTATTCATTACAAACATACAAACATACAAAAATAGGTACAAATCTTTCCTCTTTATAATATTAGTGTAGACATAGCAGTCAATCGTATTTTTTTGTTAATCAGAATACTTACGAGATATGTAGTTATTAGACGAATATTTTAGTATTAAAATTAATGATAAAATTATTGTGATCATGCATATTTTGGACCACAATATTTTGTGTAAGTACATGGGGAGCCAACCGGCAACCTTATGATTATAATAGGCATGTGATATGACTGGGTCTTTTTTTAACCGACTTCAAAAAAGGAGGTTTCTCAGTTCGACCGTATATATATTTTTTTTTTATGTGTGTTCGCGGATAACTTTGTCGTTTATGAACCGATTTCGATAATTCTTTTTTTGTTGGAAAGGAGATGTCCCGAGAGTGATACCATGATAAGGAAACCAGGATGTGATGATGGCATCCCAGAGAAATCGAGGGGAACCTTCGAAAATCGTAGTGCCGACTAGTGCGTTTGTTAATTTAAAGCACTCCTATTAAATCGAACTAATGAATTCACCACTGAAAATTGTGAAATAAACAAAATTTTAACAAAAAATTAAAACCGCCTTCAAAAAACTAAAAAGTTAAAAAATAATATTGCAGCCTATGACTTTTTCGTTCGCATCATAAGCACATTAATTTGTTTTATAGAAGTCGGTGTCAAGCCAAGCCAAAAAATGCAAGCCCTGTCGCGAATCGTACCGGCTTGACAGCTACTTCAATAAAACAAATTAATGTTCTTATGATGCGAACGAAAAAGTCATAGGCTGCAATATTATTTTTTAACTTCTTAGTTTTTTTGAAGGCGGTTTAAATTTTTTGTTAAAATTTTTGAAACTCCCACTGCATTTTTTTTTAGTTAGGGTAACTTCCGGGAAATCGTCGCAATGCGATATGCGAATGCAAAGCCAACTTTGTCATTTTTGTAAAATGTTATGTTTTAATTATAATTGAATAAAATCCACTAAAACATTTTCTGTGCCGGTTACGTTTAAAGACTACCTACCTACCTAATTTATATGTAAATTGTTAAGTGTGTGACACTGTAACATTTTGAAATAGGAGAACATAATTTTATGCGAATAGTAGGTCGTGCTAATTTATTGTAATAAGCTTACCTATAAAGTTTTTTAAATTATAGTGAAAATGTCCTTTTAGTATGACCTTAAATACTATCTTTTAGGCAACATTAATAAGTTACAATTAAGTTTTATTTTATTGATATTACATATCTCTCGTGGTGCGTTTCCACTAAAGCAGAGCGGAAAAGAGACCTTTAGGAATATACCTAGGCATCGAAATAAAATTCTGTGGGTCCGGTGAATAACGGTCTAACTCAACTTAGATCCAAAATTAGTTTTTAATGCCATAATACTTCTTTTTTTTTCTCTACAAAATGGTCTTACTGGAATATGGATAGCTTTAATAATTCCGGAGATAGACTCATTACAAAACGGTTTAAGTCCATTTTTTTATCGTGCAAAATGGTTGAATTAGAGTTAAATCATAAAACCAACTTAACATTAGGTGAACATGGATTTATTTCGACTTAAATCCTTCGACACAATTTATTTTGTTGTGTGGAATATGATTTATCTGAGTTAAATCAAATTTCGCAAAACCTTAATACATAAAAAATCGAGTGTAACTCATGTGTTAAACGGTGAAGCAAGAAAGGGGCTTTGCAGGTGTTATCGGTTGTAGAGTGCATGGGCATCTAAGTACGGAAACTGACTTAATCCGGGGAGAACGCTGCACATCTCACCAAAAATTGATGTCGAACAAGTGAGTTAAACCGTCCATCACCAAATATTTTACTAGTGCAGAGAACTCTAATGAGTCACATTTTTTTATGTAGTGGGAATTAAAACCACTTAGCATTAATACAATCTGGATATTTTATACAATCTGGATATTAGTGTTAGTGTTAGGTCTCGTTTCGGCTAGGGTATGCCGAACCGCACTGTAAGCATATAGGATTGTGCGTAGAGATGTAAAGAATCCGCTGTTCTTTTAAGTGAAACTTTTTTCCCTAAAATATCTAATAGGTAAGTTGGTATTTTGTATAGTATGACACTTCAAAGCGGACCGGATATCAATCGCTTCTGTATATCATAACATCAAACTGACCAAAAAAATGAGGCACAGAATCGGGAGTTCTAACTTGTGGAGTTATTAAGCATGCGGCGCTTTAGGACTTATTTTTATAATGGGTTTTTGTTTAGTATTTCACTTTCAAGCATAACTACTACCGCGCGGCGTTATCCACGTTGCAAAATATGCATCTAAGCTAGTATTATACATTACAAAAAAATATGACAAAATTACTTACCTACTCATAACAAAATCAATATTTTTCCTAGAAAATGCCTTATTTTTGTATTACTTAAATTTAATGTGTAATATGATGGACATTAAAAGCTTAAACAGTGGGCTCAAAAAGTGCATTTTGCAAGTTTTTGTTACATTTTTCCACTAAAATAATATTAATTATTATAATTAAATCCATATGCACAAAATGTTTGCTTTGTGATAAAGAATTTAACTCAAAAAAACACTTTGTAATTTTGTGATGAGCTTGTTTTCCCCAAATAAAACTACTTCTACGAATTCGTTTTGATTCAGTTTACAAAGTTTTCTGGCGGTATGTATTTCAGAAAGGGATGGAATTAAAATCAAATTAAAGATTAATATAAACCCCTTTACACCGAGGTTATTGTAAAGTTTAAAAGGCACTAACACAATTTAAATCGTAATGTAAAGTATATTTATTTGTGTCAAAAGGTTTAATTCAACTTCTGAACAAAATATCTCGAGGACAGCAAGTATTTCTGAGATTAAACCATGTGATAATAAAAGACTGTAACATTATCTACAAGATACTGTAATTTTCTTTGAAAAATATGAAATAGTTTTCGAGAAAAGATTTTTTTTTTTGCCAAAAAAATTGTTTTTCACCTCACATGCTCGGAAAGATTCTGTTTGTCATTCAAAATCAGAGTGCAAAAGTGCATTTTATCCGCTAGCGTGGAAAGAGTTTTTAAAATTCGAATCTTTCTATTCAATAAAGAAAAACAGCCTAAACAAGTTTTTTTTTCATGCTATTTTCGTGCTGGCCAGTGCGATTATTCTAAAAATGAGGTTGGCGCATTGAAGTTTTCCTCGCTGTAGTGAGTTGAAAAGTTGTGTGTTGCGCTCGGCAGCAAAGTTATTCTGTGTCTCGTACCTTTGAAACCCTCGCGACGCTCAGGATTCAATACAAGTACTCGCGCCAAAAAGCAACTTTGCAGCCTTTCATAACAAATAACTATTTTGGCTCTCCTGTAAAGTTGCACTTTTTGAGTTGGGTCGTTTTTCACCGGACACACAGAATTGTCGATCGAAGAATGATTCGTGCACGCGCTGCACGTCCGCTTCCGTGGAAACGCTTCTTGGGTTGCTTTCCTTTATCATTCGTAGAGTCTGTTTATTGGGTCGATAGTTTACAAGGAAATCCTTTTCATAGATATGATTGAATTTCATGAATCAAAGAATAACGTACAGCATCGTGATCATAAGAAAATAATAATATATTTGATTAAAATTAAAATTTTAATACTATATTCTTGGTTCAAAACGGATCCCGCAAAATAACGTTTAGGTATCTACAGTGATTCCGTGTTTAACTACCTATAGATCTATTTGGACAGACTCTAACAACAAAATAATCTTCCAACCTAATAATGTCAGGGATGTCAGGTATGTCTCCTGTATTTATGCCCAATCAGAGAATGCTTTATTTTGGATTTAATATTTGAATTCGTTAGACCGTATTAGGTAGGTACATTCGCAAATTGTTCAGTTTTGTCACCTTTTCTGAATGAAAAATTAGGTAAATGAATACAAAATCAAAATCTGTGTAGGTACTACATGATACAATTTAACTGTTGCTAGTTTTTAACCGACTTAAAAAAAGGAGGAGGTTTCTCAATTTGACCGTATTATATACATTGTTACGGCCGCTGTCAAACGTCAAACGTAAAGAAGGCATTCGAAAATTCGGCCGGCCCATTAACAATCGCCGTGGTCCTACGGTCTAAGCCTCGGACTCCCATGCCGGGGGGTCGCGGTCGGATCGAATCCGATCAAAAACCAAAAAAGTATTTCTAGATTTTAATGTTTGTAGAAATGTTCTAGAAGGAACAGAGAATGAGAGGGAATATCTGGAAAGGGACAGAAAATAAAGGAAACTTCCAGAAAGGTGGGATTAGAGGTATCTGGAAGAGAACAAAAGAATAACGAAATTCGTAGATCTGGAATATTCTGCGGGCTATAAAAAGCGGCGAATTCGGGCTGACGGATCAGTTCTTGGTTTAACAGTGAACAGTGCGAAACAAAAGGAAGAAAAGTAAAAGTGGAAAAGTACTAGTGAAGAGAAAAGTGCTAAGTGGAACAGTGAGTAGACAAGTGTCAGTGTAGTGCGTGACGTCATAGTGTCGTACGTCGTGACGTCATAGTGTCGTACGTCGTGACGTCATAGCCGTGACGCGTGTCGTGTCGTCACAGTAGTGACGTAGTGGACTGTGAACAGTGACAGTAAGTGGTGCACGAGGAATCCCTGCGAGGAGGACCCGGTGAAGTGAACCGTGTAGGGGAACCTCTGCGAGGTGGACCGTTTGTAAGTGTATCCCAAATAAACTCTGTAAAATTGGACTTAGCGTTTCACTCCAATCCCGGAACCCGTAGTTCGTAACATTTGGTGTCAGAAGTGGGATTGGAGTAAGATGCCGCTGGTGCCAAAAGAGTTAAAGGGTGTCACCACCCGGGCCATCTCGGAAGCGCGGCAGGAAGGTGTGGCCCTTGCGACTGAGGTGCAGTGAACCCCAGAGAGGAGACCTGAGGGAGGCGAAGTGCAGCGCACTCCGGAACAAAACCTAGGAAACTTCCTCTGTCAAATCCAGCGCATGATGGAGGAACAACTGCGCGCACTGAAAGAGGAACAGGCTCGCTGTCAGGAAGATCAAGCTCGTCGTCAGGAGGAACAGGCAGCTCGCCACCAGGAGGAACAGGTTCACGAACTGCGCACGATGCAGGAGGCACTTCATAAAGATATTACGAAAGGCTTGCAGCAGGCAGTGGAGAGAGTCGAAGCCGTAGAAGGGAGGCTGGATCGTGTGAAGGGCGAGTTCGAAAGGAGGTTTGATCGCGTGGAGGGTGAGTTTGCCAAAATTCGGCGAGAGGTTGAGCAGAGCAAATCTCATAGCCGTGCCGCTGCTGTTTTTGACTCACCCATACAGCCGAAAGGTGTCAAGACTCCGGTTTACGATGGACTGACGCCATGGCCCGCCTTTAAGCTACAGTTTGAGACAGCGATGAAAGTTAATGGCTGGGGCAAGGAGGAGGCGGAGCCTGCGTTGATATTAGCACTCCAGGGACAGGCTCTCACAGTACTAGAAGCCGTGGGTGCTGGAGGAAACCTGTCGTTCGACAATCTTTTTGGAGCTCTGGAGGCTAGATTCGGCGATGGAAATATGGAACACGTGTATCGGGCGCGGTTGAAGGAACGTAACCAACATGCTAACGAGAGTCTGCAACAGTGGTCCGTGGAAGTGGAGAAGCTCGTGCGGAAGGCTTTTCAGTCGTCACCGGCAGTCATCGATAACATGCTCCTGCAGACCTTTACGGATGGGATACGGGACCCGGAGGTGCGAGCTGCAGTGCGACTTGGGCACCATGTTACACTCAGGGACGCTGTTGCTCATGCATTGGAAGTGGAAGCTGTACGTCAGGATCCTCGTTCCGGTCGTCTCAGGGAGATTGTGGTGACTGGAGCGTCAGCGCCGAGAAATTGGAGCGACAATTATATGTGCTACAAGTGTGGTGAACAAGGGCATATTCGTAGCTCCTGTCCGAACCGATCAGGCCGTCGTTATTTGTGCTACAAGTGTGGTGAACGAGGGCATATTCGCAGCTCCTGCTCGGGGCGCACAGGCCGTCGTTATGTGTGCTACGAGTGTGGTGAACGGGGGCATATTCGCAGTTCCTGCCCGAAGCGTACAGGTCGTCGGGACATAGGGGTCTCGACTAATGAGCAGCAGGAGAACTGGAGGACGTTGGCCGGTTATGTTGCAAACCCAATCATTAGAGTCAGGCAAATATCGGACGGAGATAGTTTGTTAGTTGAAGGAGAGGTCAATGGTAGAATCTGTCAACTAACTGTGGTTACCGGAGCTTCGAGGACGGTGGTCAATGCTCGACTGATAAGCGAAATGGGAAGTTATCAGGAGAACCGACTTCTGCAGCGAACTAAACTACAGTTAACGACTGCTACCGGCCAGCGCATACCGGTTAAGGGGGAGTTGGGAGTTTCGATTACGATCGGTGAGACTCTTTTCAAACATGAGGTGATCGTAGCTGAGATAGTGGACGATTGCATCATTGGCTTGGATTTTTTACAAAATCACCAGTGTGACATAGACATGAAGAACAGAGTGCTACGATGTAACACAGAGGAGGTTCCGATGAGAGGTGGATCATCGGGAAAGGTCTACTGTGTGAAAAGAACGGTTCTCGAGCATAGATCACAGAACTTGGTACCTGTTGTTTTGCCCAAGAGTAACGATGGGAGCCGTGCTGTGATGGACAAGGTGGCAGCTGGGTCTTGTTGGATTACGGCGAGGAAAGTTGTTGGACCAGTTTCTTCTGCTTCGATTCCGATACTTAACGTCGGAGGTGTGGACCTGACGATTGGGAAGCAGAAGGCTGAGGGGAATGTACTATCGAAAGTTGTGGAAGATTCCAGCAAGGACCGGGCAAGGCCGCAGGCGATGATAGTGAAGAACTCGCTCTCTAAGAACGGCGCAGAGATAGGTAGAATAGACCTGGTGAAGCACGCGAACAATACAGGAGATGTAGCGCCAGTCAAGCAGCAACTTAGGCGCATTCCGCTTACTCGTGAGAAGGGGGAAGGAACACCGGTTTGGCTGCATAATCCGGCTCGTAAGGAGGAGAAGCGTCCGAAGTTACAAGCAAGGGGACGACAGAACTAAGGGAGGGGCAGTGTTACGGCCGCTGTCAAACGTCAAACGTAAAGAAGGCATTCGAAAATTCGGCCGGCCCATTAACAATCGCCGTGGTCCTACGGTCTAAGGCTCGGACTCCCATGCCGGGGGGTGACGGATCGAATCCGATCAAAAACCAAAAAAGTATTTCTAGATTTTAATGTTTGTAGAAATGTTCTAGAAGGAAGAGAGAATGAGAGGGAATATCTGGAAAGGGACAGAAAATAAAGGAAACTTCCAGAAAGGTGGGATAAGAGGTATCTGGAAGAGAACAAAAGAATAACGAAATTCGTAGATCTGGAATATTCTGCGGGCTATAAAAAGCGGCGAATTCGGGCTGACGGATCAGTTCTTGGTTTAACAGTGAACAGTGCGAAATAAAAGGAAGAAAAGTAAAAGTGGAAAAGTACTAGTGAAGAGAAAAGTGCTAAATGGAACAGTGAGTAGACACGTGTCAGTGTAGTGCGTGACGTCATAGTATCAGTGTAGTGCGTGACGTCATAGTGTCGTACGTCGTGACGTCATAGTGTCGTACGTCGTGACGTCATAGCCGTGACGCGTGTCGTGTCGTCACAGTAGTGACGTAGTGGACTGTGAACAGTGACAGTAAGTGGTGCGAGGAGGACCCGGTGAAGTGAACCGAATAGGGGAACCTCTGCGAGGTGGACCGTATGTAAGTGTATCCCAAATAAACTCTGTAAAATTGGACTTAGCGTTTCACTCCAATCCCGGAACCCGTAGCTCGTAACAATATATATATTTTTTTTTATGTCTGTTCGCGGATAACTTCGTCCTTTGTGAACCGATTTTGATGATTCTTTTTTTCTTGGGTAGGAGATATCCCAAGGGTGGTCCCATGAGAAGGGAACTAGGATCTGATGATGGATCCCAGAGAAATCGAGGGGAACCTTCAAAAATTGTAGTGCTAACTAGTGCGTTTGTTAATTTAAAGCACTACTATTAAATCGAACTAATGAATTCACCACTGAAAATTGTGAAATAAACAAAATTTTTACAAAAAATTAAATCGCCTTCAAAAAAATTTAAAAGTTAAAAAATAATATTGCAGCTGATGACTTTTTCAAGCTCTGTCGCGAATCGTACCGGCTTGACAGCGACTTCAATAAAACAAATTAATGTTCTTATGATGCGAACGAAAAAGTCATAAGCTACAATATTATTTTTTAACTTTTTAGTTTTTTTGAAGGCGGTTTTAATTTTTTGTTAAAATTTTGTTTTTCATTTTTACTGCTGATTGGAAGGAGTGACTTTCTAAAATCGCACTCCTGGCCAATCATACTTTCGCTATTAGGTATGATTATGAGTCAGCAATAGGAATAAAAATATCTTACTGTTAAACCTTTCCTCTTAACGAGCATACGAATACTGTCTAATTTATTACCTACTAGTTCGTATTTCATGACTAAAATATGACTGCAAGCGAGAAAGTGAGCGTGTCACGCTCACGTGTAACTGATACTCAGGCCGAGATTCAGAGCCGATTTTTAAGTCAAAGTTCGAACTAAGTAGGGTCAAAAATGTGTGGATTTTCACATACGGGAGTTCGAACTAATGCCGAGATTCAGAGACGATTTTTAAGTCTTAGTTCGAACTCCCGTATGACAAAATCCATACATTTTTGACCCTACTTAGTTCGAACTATGACTTAAAAAATCTCTGAATCTCGGCCTAAGTTCAGCCACACACATACCTACGGAATAAACCTGATTCGGAATTAGTTCCGTATGCATATTTTAAAGTGATTTTTGAGCGTAGGCGTTGATGGAACATAACCGTAACGTGACGGTGCAGTTGCGACGTTGCAATTGGCTACTTGACAACTAGTCAAATCAGCTACTCTTTATCGGACGTCAAAACATGCGCTTTGTATGAAGATTTGTACTAAATATTGAGTTGTGACGTCATCAACATTTTCATTACTTTTTATAGTTTATCTTGTTATTAAAAATAGTACCTATTCAAGCTAAAAACTCAATGAAAATGGGAGTTTAGCGTTATTTTCTAACCCTTTTTTTATTGAGTAGATAAAAATAAAATAAAATACATTTTATTTTTATCTACTTATTGAATGTAGTCAAATACCCAATTTAGTTGCGAAATCGCCTACGCTCAAAAACCGCTTGTGTGATATGGTTCATTTCATGCTATTTTGTATGCATATTATGTCTAATGTTAAAACTATAGATAGTATTAAGATATAGTTGTAAAATATTGAAAAACAATTTAAAAATCATCATCATACGTCATGACATGACCACATCACATGATAATAATTATCATATATAGAAATTTTTTGTTTCGTTTTAATAAATGCCTAAAAATGCATGTATTTTTAATTTAGGCACTTTTTTAAACAGCACCCTAGTACCTATAGTTGACAACACTGATTATTCCGGATATGTGTTGGTCCGCCACATGACATACATGCCCCTTCTATACACATACGGAATTGCAATCCGGAATTCAGAATCAGGATTGTGATTTTGTGTAGGATTTGACAGCTGCGCAATTCCGGAGGATGGAGGGGGAAAATCCATACGAAATCGTTATCCTGATTCAGGATTCCGGATTGCAATTCCATATGTGTGTTTTTAAGTCGATTTTTTATGTCATAGTTCGAACTAAGTAGGGCGATTTTTTAAGTCATAGTTCGAACTAAGTAGGGTCAAAATGTATGGATTTTGACATCCGGGAATTCGAACTATGACTTAAAAAACGTCTCTGAATCTCGACCTTATCTACCGACTTGCATTAGGGCAGGTTTAGACGATGACAATTTTGCGGCGCCAATTTTATAGGCCCTGGGGTGCGATTTTTGAATCTTATTCGCGGAGTTCAGCAGTTGAAAATGTCAAAATTACTGTGGAGATATGCATCTTTCTACTGCTGATTTGACTTTCAAAAATCATACTTCAGGAGTACGATTTTTGAAAGTCAAATCAGCAGTAAAAAGATGGGTATCTCCATAGTAATTTTGACATTTTCAACTGCTGAACTCAGTGAATGAGTTTCAATCGCACTCCAGCTCTAAGCCCCAGCTTTAGCAAGAAAAAAAAAACACTATAAGTACCTACTTAAACACTTTCCACGCCAATTTAGCGCGGCATACCAGCCCTAGCAAAGATAATGGAATCAGTACGTTTTAAGAGACAGTGCTAGTTAGACATACCCACTAGCTTCGAAATCCAAAATAGTATGAAGCTATAGGGCATTACATCCTTGAAGCATATTGGACATATAATAGGGCATTTCATCACGCACGGCAACTGAGCGCTAGCATGGAATAGAGCACGCGTCTATTTTTTGGTGCTAGTGACCTCCCCGCCCGCGTCTCTCGCATCCCCCGCGCTAAAAGCCACAAAATTTCCATCGCCTAAACTTGCTTTAGCAAAATTAGGTATCTAGTTAGCTAATAATTTATCTACTTAAAAACCTTCGGTCATGTCATGTGCTTTCTGCAACGATAATAAAAAAAAATTAAAAGGAGCTGTCGATATTTGACCAAGTGTAAAGCCGGCCTTATCTTAGTATCTATCTACTAAATATTAACATTATGTACCAACTTGTACTAATAAAAGTTACCTATCTATAAATTATAATGTACTTATTTTAGATATGTTTATCGCTGTCTTTAAAATACCTATAATTATATCGTCTAAAATTTTATTTCAGTTTGGAATTTATTATAAAGGTATTTTTGGAGTTCAAATTTTAGCAATGTGCCACTTGCAGAAGTGTTAAATTAAATTTTACATAGCCAGGAGAAAGGATATAATATTATTACCTAAATGTTACCTTAGGATCTTAGGATACTACAGTATAATTACTATTTACCATGCGAAACGACTTGTGATACCTATTGATTAAGAAAAGGTCCTGCAAGTGAGCCTTTAAACATATTATATATTATGTACCTCTACGTAACACGTTTTATTTGTAATTAATTATGTGATCTTATCTGCATAATATTTGTATTAAATGGTGTTGTGTAATATCCGTTTATTCTTTAGAATCCCAAAGTTACGTAAGTCACATTTTCTTTTCCGGTACCCAAAGCACCATTAGGATTGCATAAAATCTCCGCATTTTTATTTCATGTATTGGTTAATTAATATTTCATCGTTTCTCCGCTCCGCAGCCTTGCTCCGCTTCAGTGGACAGGCAGCCTAATCCTCTTATACAGGATGTCCGGTAAGTAATGGATAACCCTGTAACTGCCTTAACTTTCATGTGCCATGGTTTTCGAGATATTTGGACTTTAAATTTTTTCTGTAATTTCGGACCTTTGTCACTCTTTTGATCGTCATGGAAGAAGAAAGAAAGAAGAGATTTTTGCAGTCGACTTTTTGCATAATATTCTCTAAGAGCAAAAACACACTATACCGAAAGTACGCGACCGAAGATCCGCGGCTGAGTTTACGTTCCGACCATGTTCCGACGTATTCGGGTAATATGACACACCATAAGCGCCGAACTTACGCGGCAGAAATTCAGTTGCGTAAACTTGCGTAACTTTGTTCAGTGTCTCTAGCGCTGTCGTGGCGTTGTGCCGTATTTCTACACGGACAGACAGACGGGGAAACAAAGTGATCTTGCGTTGGTTCCGTTATTACTTTTGATGTGCGAAAAACGAAAAATGGACTATTTTACAGTAATAGCAATTGCTGAGGCTTTAGAAGAAGACAAATACAGGAAAGAATATTGGGTGCACCCATTGAATTCTACGAGACTACAAGATGGCCAGTTTCAACGTTATGCAAAGTACAGAGCCTTTCCCGATAGGTTTTTCAATTATTTTCGCATGACGATACAATCTTTTGATGAACTGTTATTTCTCATCAGTAACAACATTTTGAAAAAAGATACTACATTCAGAGATTCCATTTCACCTGCAGAACGATTGATGGTCACTATAAGGTAAGTAAATTAATGATCCATATTTGCAAATCTTCATTTATTTATAGGTATACACTTATATTATTATATTCATATTACTCCTAGACATTATGAGTGCTTATTAAATGCAGCAATTTACGATTCGCTTTCATCAGAGTTGTTATTAGGCAATAAGCCTGATTGAGTTTCAATATTATGAGTTTGTAATATATCTTCAATGTCTTCAGTTGAATAATGCGAATGTGCGGGTGAGTCGATACTATCGTCTACGTAATCATGAGTACGAGTCGTATAACCATAATTATCTGAATTGTTGTTGGAGCTAATTTTTGAAGGATTATATTCATATGCACTGGTAGATGGAGTTGATGACAATGATGTAGGTTTGCTATACTTTATTCTTTTTATTGCAGTCATAATTTCAAATTTAAAATCGAATTTTTCACTGTCTGTCATTGTTTTCATGTCAGGTAATAATGAAAGCAAAAAATTTTTATCGGGATCATTTTCTTCATTGACAGACATTCTATTTAATATAGATTTTTGAAATGGTGTCAAATTCTTATTCCTACGCTCAGAATTGGTCAGTGCGTTCGACGGTAGAGATGGCGAACTAGTGACTAGCGGTGGACTAGTAGTTGGTGGTAGCGTATCACAACTGGTACTATTTTCATCTTCGGGTAAACTGAGGTTGCTATCATTATTTCGATGTTCTATAGTAATATCCAAAAAAGACAACATCTGAAAATATGAAGTGTTTCTTTTCTTGGCTGGCGCGGCACTACCACTCTTTAAACTGTCTTTTTTCTTCTCTCTTATGTAGTAATCTCTCAAATGTTTCCATTTCTTTTGTAAGTCATCAACTGAAATGAAAAAAATAATTTTATTTTTTGTTCACAGGTACTTGTCAACTGGAATGACCTTCCAAAGTTTATCAGAAGATTTTTTAATAGGCCGATCAACTATTGCTCATATAATTAAAGAAACGTGTGTTGTAATTTGGAAGATATTACAACCAATTGAAATGCCTGAACCTACCAAGGAAATGTGGCTCGACATAGCAGAAATTTTTTTTTCTACAACCAATTTTCCAAACTGCATTGGCGCCCTAGACGGCAAGCACGTGCGGATTGAGTGCCCAGCACTATCAGGTTCTCGTTTTTTCAATTATAAAAAATATTTTTCAATTGTTTTATTGGCACTTGCTGATGCCAATCTAAATTTCATTGTAGTTGATGTAGGTGCTTACGGCAGGGAGGGAGACAGTGCCATTTTCAAAAGATCAAATTTGGGAATACGATTGGGAAGTGGAACATTAAATTTACCAGTTAATAGAGAACTACCTAACACAAATGAACCAAAGCTTCCATTTGTAATAGTAGGCGATGAAGCGTTTGCTCTTGACAAACATTTAATGAGACCATTTCCAGGTAATAATTTAACCAGAGAAAAACGCACGTTTAACTATCGTCTCAGCAGGGCACGAAGGTGTGTAGAATGTACATTTGGTGTTTTGTGTAATAAATGGAGAATCCTACATACTCCAATTTTGACTTATCCTGATTTTGCAACTCACATTGTAAAAGCAGTTTGCGTACTTCACAACTTCGTCAGAAAACGTGATGGATACAACTTTAAGGATCAATTATTTGTAGACGACTTAGAAACAATATCATCACAATCGTCACATCAGAATATCACTAATGCCACTAATGTTAGGCAAAAGTTTACGGAATATTTTAACAATGAGGGGCGGGTAGTTTGGCAGGACCGCATTGTACATTGATTGCTTGTGATAAATAATAAAAATATTTAATAAAATCTATAAACTTACTTGTTTCATTTTTCTTTTTGGCACTATAAGTACTCCAATCTTCGTAGAATTCTTCACCTATTTGTTCCCAAGCAATTTTTCTCATTGATCGATTACTATAGCTTGCATCTCCATTGTTCCATAAACACGGTCGCGACTCAACCGCGATAATTAATTTTTCTGAATCAAACATGACGTAGGTGTAGGATACTACACAATAATGATCGCAAGTACAATTCGAAGCTTATATTTTTTGAGATGCAACGGTAACTAAGTAAAGTAAAGTAAACAAGATCGCGCATGCGCGGTGGTGTTCGCACGTGTGTCATGCGCAGACAGAAGCAGCGAAATGAACGAGCGAGCAAGAGACACGCGGGGTGCGGGGCTCGGGCGGGCATTACTGCCTCCCCGCTGCACCCCGCCCCCGGATTTTCGTCGGCAATCGAACCGAACTTCGGTCGCGTAAACTCGCGTATAATGTGTGCACTACAGACTAAGTTGCCGCTGAACTTACGCCCGACCGAAGTTCGGCTGTACGCTATAACGCAACGTAATTTCGGCATAATGTGTCGTCGTTCATTCAAATAGCATTGCTGGCGTAATCGTGCCGAACTTCGGTCGCGTACTTTCGGCATAATGTGTTTAGACACTAAGAGTGGCGCTATCAGACATGCATAAGAAAGTTAGGGTTCTTCTATTAAAAAAGAATCTTATAGTCAATATTAAACTTTTCCTTGAGTTTTCACAAAAGTTCGAGCATGTGTGATCTAAAAAAATGTAGGTACCTATTGGCCTCGATTCGGAGTGTACCACGACTAAACTAAACTAAATGTATTCCTGTCACTTTCTAAAATAAGATTAAGAAAAGAGACAGAAAACCAACCGCTGACTTTAGAGCTGTCAAAGTGACGTTAAATGCGCAAAATAAGATGCCATCATAATGTACGCCATCTTATTTAAGTCGTTTTTGGGCGTTTAACGTCACTTTGACAGCACTAAAGTCAGCTGTTGGTTTTCTGTCTCTTTTCTTAATCTTATTTTAGAAAGTGACAGGAATACATTTAGTTTAGTTTAGTCGTGGTACACTCCGAATCGAGGCCATTGAAACCAACTTCCTCAAAAGTTGCCTATTACAAGCCTATTAAATGCAGTTTAAAAAAATGATATAATTATAATACAAGTGGCGACGGCGACGGGCTCACTCCCCTTCACACTGGACATAGTGTTTCGGTACTACTAGTGAAACGTGGATGTTCTGAAGTTCTGAATATCTCTGACTACCCCCTCGGGGAATATAGTCGTGAGCATATTAAAAAAATGCATTTATTTGCACAAAAGAAAATCAGTACAGAAAAAAATAGACAAGAGGAGCACAAAGTGGACAGCAGTTTGTACATTAAAATTGAGAGTAATAGTGGTCCCACAAGGGTCCCACACTAGGCAAGCCTGGCAACGTGTGAACCTGTAGGCAGTTTTACCAATGTATCTAGTAATCGTCAAGTGACGCCTTGTGCATTTATTTTATATAAACACGAGCATTTACCCGCGACTTATAAGTAATATATCAGATTTTAAGTCAGATCGCAAACTATCAAACAAAAAAAGTTTCATCAAAATCGGTTCAGTAGTTTTTGCGTGATGCTCGATCAAACACACAAACAAACAACAAACAGACAGACAAAAAATCCAAAAATTTGTGATTTGGAATCACGGACACCTAAAAACCATCTAGATACCTATCGTAATCTTTTTTTTATAAATATCTTCAATGTACAGACACACTTCTGTTACAGTTTTATTAGATAAGATAAAAAGAAAAAATAAGCATGGTGTTCAATAAAAAGTGAGAATGAAATAGATACTCCTTGGTAAGATAAAAAAAAGTTTTCGATTTTGGATTTTTAATTGTAGTCATTTGTTTTCTACGTTTCGGAACTTGTTCTCGAAAATCTGATCGAAAATGTAGAAAATTATAAATCTATGAGAACATTGAAATTCGCGCGGTACTTACCTAATTAAATATCTCTGCTTCAGAAATGTTACTACGGAGCAGGTAAATCAAGACTTGCAAGGAACATTGGGGGTTCATGCTCCTCCATATTCTACAGTTGCTCGTGGGTGTGCTATATAGCCATTAGGCCTCGTTCAAGGAGACGATGCGCTTCACGCGTCACTTCACTTCACTTCTACAACAAACATATGAAGATGTATGAGAGCGTTCACGGAGAAGCGTTTTTGCATGCTTTTGTTTGATTTGAGGCGTCGCATGTGGCGGCAGCCGCGGCAGGTGGCGCAGCGGCGGGCAAAACGGCTATAGTTGTAAACGGGCGGTTTGAAACCAGTTTAAAACGAAACGGGCGGTTTAAAACGAATTCCTACGGATAAGACCAAGTAGCTTATACAACGTGTTAATGAATTAACGTAAAACTAAAAAGTAGTTTGTTTAGAATCGAGAGCAGAATCGAATTATCATGGTTTCAACATAGGTAATTTTTTTCAAAATGTTAATTAATTTGTGTCTAAAATTTAAAATTTACTGAACCCAACGTCAACCCTCCGCACAGGCACACTCACCCGACTTACTACCAAAACAAGATTATTAAAATGTATCCATAAGTACGTTAGCGCTTTCATTCATTGCTGAAATGATAACAAATCATTTTTGCCTCAAAACTTAAAATGCGAATAACTTTTAATTTTATGTATCAAAATAATGAAATTATTGTTTCAATCTAATTATTTTGTTATAAATCAGTTTGGGTGTATGAGGGTTTGCGTTAATTCATTAACACGTTGTATAAAGACTGACAGGATGCAAAAAAAGCTGCGGTAGCCGCGGCGGGTGTAGCGGCGGCTGCCGCGGCGCGTGTAGCGGCAGCTGCCGCGGATGGAACCATGAACGGAGAATACGCTTGAAGTGCCGCGTGAAGCGCCGCGTGAAGCTCATCGTCTCCTTGAACGAGGCCGCCTTATCACGGCTATCACGGGTTGGCGTACTAGCTAGGCAGGAGTGTGATTTTTGAATCTCATTCGCTGAGTTCAGCAGTTGAAAATGTCAAAATCTCTGAGATCTTTCTACTGCTGATTTGACTTTCAAATATCGCACTCCTGAAGTATTATTTTTGAAAGTCAAATCATCAGTAGAAAGATGCATATCTCCGCAGTAATTTTGAAATTTTCAACAGCTGAACTCAGCGAATGAGATTAAAAAATCGCACTCCTGCATTGGTAGCATGACAAACCTGCGATAGCCGTGATACAGCTTTATCTCGCCTTGTATCTCGTTCGTTCGCGCGCAAGTAAACGAAAGAGATAAAAGACGTGATAAAGCCGTATCACGGCTATCGCGGGTTGTCATGCTACCCATGCTGGAGTGCAATTTTTGAAAGTCAAATCAGCAGTAGAAAGATGCGTATCTCCATACATTTTAAACTGCTGAGTTCAACGTATGAGATTCAAAAATCGCACTCCAGCTAATGTTTTTTATGAAGAAAACAAAACATAGCTTCACTTTTTGTCGTCCGCCATCTTGTTTGTTAATTAAATGACGCCATTTTGTTCAATTTTTTTGTGTATTGTGTGCTGGAAAACAGTCGCTGGAGTCACGCCTTTAGGCAGTCTGCGCACGTCTAGCATGATTTCTCTACACGTGCGCGACTTGGCTTTTTTCCATACTACAAGTCGCGGCAAGAGCGGCTCGCGCTCTCCGGAACGCGGGAACAGGTTGTTTTGTATGCAGCGAAGGCGCGTCGCGCGCGCGTAGAGGAATCATACGACGAAGTGTTGGTATCGACTTAGGCCGCGGTCCGATTCGCCATTTCATGGCTCACAGTGCTAACGTTCATAATCGCTGGTCCGAAACAAAAAGCGCGATTTCACAACTAACGGCGCTATTTGAATCGAACCGTTTTTTCCGGTCTCAAACTACTGACAGTTGAGCTGCGTTCAGAACCTACGCCCTATGTGCACCCAGAGTGCACCCCGAGCGCAATTTTTCGCACTAAACGCCGTTCAGAGCCATAGAGCGAGTTGAAAAAACAACCGCACAAAAAGGTTCAGAACGCAGCTCTGTATTCACGTTATATTGTACCAAAAACCCACATAAAACATCAGTTTGACATTGACAGTGACAGTGGTTTGACATTACTCTTTGGGTTTGACAAAAGGCTCACGGTGATATCGCTGTAGACTGGCTGTAGAGCATGGGCTCCGAAATTCCAAGATGGCGCTGATAATGACGTCATCAATGACGTCACGCCGTCTAACGTGATCGCGCTTTCACCAAATCGGGACGCGTTTGAGAGCGCTAAAATCGATTTTGGCGTGAATCGGAGTGCGGCCTTAATAAGGCTGAGATTCAGAGACGATTTATAAGTCATAGTTCGAACTCCCGTATCTATGTCAAAATCCATACATTTTCGACCCTTCTAACTATGACTTAAAAATCGTCTCTGAACATCACTATTATGAGTATGAGTGTCTATGGCTGAGATTCAGGCCGCGGTCCGATTCACCATTTCATAGCTCACAGTGCTAACGTTCATAATCGCTGGTCCGAAACAAAAAGCGCGATTTCACAACTTACGGCGCTATTCAAATCGGACCGCTTTTTCCAGTCTCCAACCACTGACAGTTGTATTCACGTTGTATTGTATCAAAAAGTTGTTTGTTATTGTTAATATGGAGAGTTTATTAGGGGGTTTGGTCAATATTTTAACTGAACTTCAATTTTATTTTCAATTTTTCGGGATTAAACACAAAAAACTGCCATAAAACATCAATTTGACAGTGACAGTGGTTTGACATAAGGCTCACGGCGCTCACGGTGATATCGCTGTGGATCATGGGCTCAGAAATTAAAAGATGGCGCTGATAATGATGAAATCAATGACGTCACGCCGCCGTCTAACGTGATCGCGCTTACACCAAATCGGGACGCGTTTGAGAGCGCTAAAATTGATTTTGGCGTGATTCGGACCGCGGCCTCAGAGACGTTTTTTAAGTCTTAGGCCTCGTTCAAGGAGACGAAGCACTTCACGCGTCACTTCACGCGGCACGTCACGCGGCGCTTCAAGCGTATTCTCCGTTCATGGTTCCGTCCGCGGCAGCTGCCGCTACACGTGCCGCGGCAGCTGCCGCTACACGCGCCGCGGCAGCCGCCGCTACACCCGCCGCGTCGCCCGCCGCGGCTACCGCAGCTTTTTTTTGCATCCTGTCAGTCTTTATACAACGAGTTAATGAATTAACGCAAAACCTCATACACCCCAACTGATTTATAACAAAATAATTAGATTGAAACAATAATTTCATTACTTTGATAGTAAAGCCTTATTCATACTACAACGGCGCGGGCACGGACGTAGCACGGGCGGTCGACGTGCGGGCGCGGGCGGAGGATGGAGGCCGTTGGCCGTCAAAGGATTTTATACTCTCCTACTGTGTAAATAAGGTTTATTTTTCATTGCCCTCGCTGGCTCCGTCCCGTCCTGTGCCGTGCCCGTCCGTTCTAATATGAATAGAGCTTTAAAATTAAAAGTTATTCGCATTTTAAGTTTTGAGGCAAAAATGATTTGTTATCATTTCAGCAATGAATGAAAGCGCTAACGTACTCATGGATACATTTTGATAATCTTGTTTTGGCAGTAAGTCGGGTGAGTGTGCCTGTGCGGAGGGTTGACGTTGGGTTCAGTAAATTTTAAATTTTAGACACAAGTTAATTAATATTTTGAAAAAAATTACCTATGTTGAAACCATGATAATTCGATTCTGCTCTAGATTCTAAATAAACTACTTTCTAGTTATGCGTTAATTCATTAACACGTTGTATAAGCTACTTGGTCTTATCCGTAGGAATTCGTTTTAAACCGGTTTAAAACCGCCCGTTTACAACTATAGCCGTGTTGCCCGCCGCTGCGCCCGCCGCGTCAGCCGCCGCGTCAGCTGCCGCGTCAGCCACCGCGTCAGCCGCCGCGTCAGCAACCGCGTCAGCCGCCGCGTCACCTGCCGCGTCACCTGCCGCGGCTGCCGCCACATGCGACGCCTCAAATCAAACAAAAGCATGCAAAAACGCTTCTCCGTGAACGCTCTCATACATCTTCATACGTTTGTTTTACCGGCAGGCCGTGCCGCTTGAAGTGACGCGTGAAGTGCATCGTCTCCTTGAACGAGGCCTTAGGTCGAACTCCCGTATGTCAAAATCCATACATTTGACCCTACTTAGTTCGAACTATGACTTATAAAATCGTCTCTGAATCTCTGCTTCTTACATTACTCTTGGATCTCAGCCTATGACTGAGTCAGTGATAGCTGGTGATGGCAGGCAGCACTGCACCTGAAGTGCGATTTTTGAAAATCATACGAGCGACTTGGCAGTAGAAAATGTCAAAATTACTATGGAGATTATGCATCTTTCTACTGACAAGTCGCTCGTATGATTTTCAAAAATCGCACTTCTGCACCATTTGCCTGCACTGTCCAGTGTGACCACTTTTAGTAGATTTCTACTTTTTTGGTAGTAGTGGGAAATTGTTTAGTAGATTTTGGTAGAAATTCGGTATACAAAAAATTTCATCAAAAATGGGCAAAAATAATCAAAGCTGGCAATATAAATTGCTGAGAAAACGATTGCAGCGGGCTTTCCGGAACGTCTAGTAAAGCTTTAGTGGTGTACAGGAAAATTAATCTTATCGCATAATGTTGTTTTACAAAAGAGAACTCGGAAAACTGTATCAATTTTAAACTTGCATAGGGACGACCAATTCATATTTGGTTAGATTTATTTTGAAATTGAAGCATCCTTACAAAGCGATGAAAACCGATAAAAAATTATACAAAAATGCGAAAATAACATGAGTAATGATGAACTTTTAGATAAAAATGATAATATTTTGTTCAAAAACGAGTACAAGGTAGGTATATTTATTAAATTACCTTCTGAAAGGACATAAATATTAATATTAGTTGGTAGAATTTGAAACAGGACTTGGTAGATTTCAGCAGTAATTTTGGTAGATTCTTTGAAAAAAGTGGTCACGCTAGCACTGACTGTCAACGTCAGGGTTGCCAGACGTACGAGGTTCCTCGTACAAATACGAGATTTGGGGTCTCCCGTACGAGGTACGAGGATGATGTCAACCTCGTACAAATATGTACTTACGAGGTTTTGACTTTTAAGGAAATTATGCCATGATTATCCATTGCAAGCGACTATTTGTTGAATAAATGAATATCTAAACCATCAAAGACTATAAGATGTTTATGGTTAGTTTGTAGTTTGCCGGGAAATCCACATGAAACCGATCATCACTTTGATTTTTTCCTCGTATTAGCTGAAGTGCGATTTTTGAAAATCATACGAGCGACTTGGCATGCATCTTGAGATTATGCATCTTTCTACTGCCAATTCGCTCGTATGATTTTCAAAAATCGCACTTCAGCTCTTATCCTATTTTTTTCGTTGTAAACAACATACAATTTTTTTTTTTTTTACAAATTTTTTTTTTATTCAATGATAAGTCGAAAATTAAATTGTGTTTTATGCCTAAATCTTTGTTTTTTCATACTTTAGATGAATGTACGAGGTTTAATAGCCAAAGTACGAGGTTTTTCTTGCATTTTGTACGAGGAAAAATTGTCAACGTCTGGCAACCCTGGTCAACGTCAAACTTTCACATTCGTTTGATTCGCTTGGCTCGTCCCACCTCTAGTTTACGCCAATAACCAAACCAACTAGAATAAGTAGATTGCGAGTGAAATTATCGTATGTTTATTTGTAAATTTATAGCAATTTAATCTAATCACAGCTAGATATTGACATTAAATAGTGATTATAAAGAAATCTGTCAAAATGGAGTGGACGGTACCAGTCAACGAGATGCTGAAGGACGATATCACGAAGTTGGTCTGCACACTGATTCCTCCAGGCTTTCACGGGGATGTGCGGAGCTTGAGGTATGATTCATCATTCCGTACTAACGCCCAAACCTCGTCGTCCGTGTGAATTGAAACTGGATCGATACATGGTAAAGTAAAAGTGGAAGATTCTCGAGGTTGCGACGCGACACACCTACTCAAGGTTCTAAATCCATGTACGTCTTAGGAGCAGGTCAACGCGTTTGTTTTAGACATAATTACCGCATTCCGCAGATTAACTCAATGCCAAATAATAAGTAGTTCTATTTAGCTGACTGTATTATAATACAGTAAATTATAAATGACTATTGAAGTGATTAAAATGTAGCTCTTCTGAAGCCCTGAAGACAATGTATAAAGATATAATAATAATAAGTTCAGTTCTATTTAGCTGACTGTATTATAATATTTATAATACATCAAATCATTATTATTTTGTTACAAATAATATCATTATTAATCTAACGGCTAATTACGGCTAAGAGCTAAGATAGATGAATGGAAGCAGATGACATTTATATTGTGCCGACCTCAAATAATGGGAAATGGGCAAGAAAATGATGATGATTGTTATTTAGTACTTTTATTTTGGATTTTACTATAATAGTGTTGTGTAAAATGTCAATCATTACCTACTTTTTATTCATTTCTAAATAAAAATAAACATCATATAAAACCGTTCTGCACTAATAAAAAATGGTGGTTTAAGTGTCTGTGTTATGCATAGAACAATCCTTGAAGTAACAAATTATTTATTACTGTACAATGTCAAGCAATTTTGCTATTTAAAGTTAAACTAGATTGGCAGAGTAGAGGAACACTAAGATGGAGCCTCAATTCAAAGATCAGAATAAATTAAAATGTTACGAGTCTTCTGGCTGGGCAATACTAAAATGAATTATTTATGGGAAAATTCTGTGGCGGGTGGACCACCGACCTCCGACCTGCCCATCCAGGTTATGCTCTTTACCAATTACGTTACCTCTAGTACTTCACCCTTCTGTAGGTATACATATGTATAAGCATATTTTGTCACATTCCACATATAATAGAGATTATTACTATTATAAAACTGTAACTGAAGTGTGTCTGTACAATGAAGATAATTTCTTAATAATTACACAAAAAAATTATGATTTTGTTTTTAGGTGTCCCTGACTCCAAATCACTATTTTCAGAATTTTTTTCGAGCAACAGCTAGTGATTTATAATATCAGTAATAAGTGCCCAGTTAAGGTGGTTTCAGTCCATACAAACGTTTGACACACAATACGCGTAAACGGAATTAATAAAAGTAATATTTTATATATGGAAAAATAGTTTAGAAAATCTAGATGTTATAACCTATTTTTCCATATATACCAAGTTACTTATATTAATACCGTCTACACGTATTGTGCGTCAAAGTTTTGTATAAAATTGACCCCTCTGCAACTGCCTAAGTGACCTTTCATTGTTATTTTTCTTTATTATTTTTCTCTTATTATCATTTTCAATGAGGCTACTTCTTCGAAAAATCCTAGCCCTCATCTCATCACCCTAGGAATACCTAGACTGAAGGCTAGAGTGCTATAACTATGCAAGTACAATAAGTTTATTGCAAATAAATATTTTTTTCATTTTCATTTTCTTTTTTCATTTTTATGTAAAAAAATTACAATAGTATTATTTCCTTTTTGGACATTTGCATTGCGTACAAATACAATAGATGTAGGTTAATAATAGAAATAAATGAATATAAAAGCTAACAGCTTACAGCAAGTCAACTATAGAAATGGTAACAGTCAAAACTTCCATTGTGCAGTTGTATTAATAAACAGTTTTATTTATGCCCTGTCACTGCCACACTTTCCTTTTCAATCTTGTAACTGAATACTGTTAATTATCAATAAGCAATTGAATTATTTCAATAGGTACAAACTTCATCATCACCATTAGCATATCTATCTATCCACTGCAAGTCATAAGCTAGTCATAGGTCCTTCACCATATTCCTCCCTTGCCTACACTACATGCCATACGCCTCTCTTGTTTTAATAAGTGTTGCCACTTTAGCCACTTGCCTAGATCTAGCAACATTTTCGAACATACGAAAAAAACGGTACAAAAAAAAATCGGTGTTAAATATTTTAGCTACTTTTTCAAACCATTTTTAAAATTATTTATCTATACTTATAAAACAGTTCCGTGACTGACTGACAGACAGACAACGCACAGCCAAAACTGCTGCAGATAGAACCATGAAATTTGGATTATAATATTATACAAATATTTTTATGTTGTTGTTATATTTACGCTATCAAATTAAATAAAAACATTCTACAAAGGATGTAGCGGGTAGTGTAGCGGTGCACTAAGAAAGGATTTTTTTCGAAAATAGGCCCCTAATGGAGTAATCCACGCGGACGAAGTCGCAGGTCAAAAGCTCGTTTAATAATAAATGTCAATTTATGTCATTTTCTCACCCAACACCACAACCAACACAGAGTCGTACAATGAGCATTGTAAAACATAAACATAGAAATAGAATGGGCAAAAATAACTCGCTTTACCCTTACCCTTACCGAAAAAAGGGTCGAAAGTGAAAATGGTTTATTAAGAACCACTTTTTGTTTCTTATTTATTTGGTAAGTTGACTAATCACTGAAGTTTCTAAAATTAGTTTTAACCTATGAAACATCCATTTCATATTTATACAATAATTTTGAAAATGTTGTTCCGTCCGTCTAACTCAACCCTAAAATTTTCACTTTCGATCCCTTTTTCGGTAACTTGTATGGATGTTGTGTTGCTGATTCATCATCAGCCAATACTATAAACGTCCCACTGCACGGCATAGGCCTACCCTCAAGGAGGGTGTATGGGCATTAGTCCACCACGCGTGCCCAATGCGGGTTGGTAGACTTCACATACACATCAGAATTTCTTCTTCAGTGTATGCAGGTTTCCTCATGATGTTTTCCTTCACCGTTTGAGAGCAGTCGGTTTTACGTACTATCAGCATAGTTCACGCTGGACCCCACTAAGATCTAATTTTGCTTGTAGCGCCCGTCCGCTACCTCGCATATGACATCCAATAGCGTCACGGTAGCACCATAAAGTTTTTTTGCTTCGTCCCTTTTTACGTTGGTTGTATTTTAACTATAATAGAAATAAACTTAAACAATATTTTCTGTGCTAAGAACTCAATATTTAGTTGTTAGGGTCCCGTACCCAAAGGGTCTGCAACAAAAAGTAAAAATTCATGGGGCTGGATTAATTTTTTTTTATTGCTATATCGTAAAAACGGTAACACAAATAAACGTTAAACTTGGTGTAATTATAGTACATACTGTAACGTAAAACTAATAATCAAAACTAGCCGTAGTGTTGAGTCCGGCTCAAAGGCAGGCAGGATTCTAGTCAAATCGCAATATTTTCGGTAAAGTGTATACGGAACCCTCCTCGGTGCGAGTGTCCGACTCGCACTTGTTATAATTTCTGTCATGTCTTCAAAGCTCGATGTGTCGGGAACTGACTATCCTAGTAAAGCAAGTATCCGAGTAGGCCCCACTTGGAGCAGGTAGTGAGCAGGATCGGTTGTGAACTGTAATTGTCTAACCAACTTTCGCTACACCATCTGTTTTACAGATGTTTTTTTAGTTGCTTATTGGTCAACAAGATAAAGGGCGGGACTAGCCGTGATGGTCACTTGCAAAGGAAAAATGTTCGAAAAGGGTCCAGCGTGAAGTATGTTGATAGTACATAAGTTAGAAAAACTCATTGGTACATACATGGCATGTTGTCCGTGCGGATTCAAAACCGGATCCCCATAATTGGGAGTCCATACCTCTCCGCAACGCGCCACCGACGCTCTCATTGTTGCTGATTAATTGATTATTTTTCGTATGAAACAGTGTTTTCAGACGATCATGTTGCAAAAACAACATCAAAAAAATTCTTACCATGAAAAAACATATGACTGTTTTAAGCCGCACCTCAAATACACCTTTAAAAAATCTTAACTACAAAAAATCGCGGAACTTACATGGGGTATTTTCGGATACACCTCTAGGGGTGAAAAAATATGAAATGGATGTTTCTAAAAAAATTTTAGGACTTCTCCGTTTGGACCATTGTATAGGTACCTCAATAAGGCAATATCTTATGTTCAGATGTATTTTGAATTTGAGGTTTTTTTTTTCAATACACAGGGTGATGCAAGAGAGCCTGTCGAAACTGATAGACGCCCTCGGTGAGCAGTCGGCAGCGGCACAGGGTCTAAACAGGGTGATCACCACGGCTGAGAAGCTGCGCAACTCGCCTACTCACACCCTCTATCTACTTAAAGACGCTAAGGCAAAGGGGTGAGTAATATAATATACAATTTATTACAATTAAATTCGCTTTTAACGTGGCACTTCGCATAGCAAGGCACGTACAAAAACTTTGCGTTATTAAAATAAGCCTGTCAATGGCCTGGAGCCTGTTTATTTAGTAATGTGAATAGCATAGTAGACAAGTACAAAGGGCGGGCTTATCTCTAAAGAGATTTCTTCCATCAGATCCTTGACAGAAAGAGATAGAGTTTATAAAGTGAGGCAGGCAGTGTGCACATTTAGGTTAACTTCAAAATAAACGTAAAATTTTTAAAATGTTTAGTATAACACAACTGAATACGTAGCATATATTTATATACATACAAATAAAAATGCAATGCTGTTTCTGGTAAATGCATTTTTGGGTGTACAAGAAGAGGTATTATGACATCAAACTTTCTGAGAGTGATCCAATAGGCGAAGCAATGAGCAATCTTTCTAAAAGATTGAAATGTGCCTGTCCATATCACATTGGCAGCCAGGAGAGAGCATGAGATGGCTTCCTTTGTAATTTTGAGTGTATCGTGCAAAGATGTTAAAACCATCACGTTTTAATATATATCATTACATTCGGTGATATACTGGCGCAAAAAGTTCAGTGCAGTTTTATAATGAACCAGGTAGTAAAACCTTGCTAAAATTACACGCTTGAAAATATTGTTGTAGCAGAGTTTCTGACCATCTGCAAGGGATTATGGTCGTGAGTTTGACGACCCGGTTGGTGTAATGGTTACCACGCCGGACTACCAAACCAAGGGTTCGAATCCCGGTTCAGTCATGGATGTTATATGTTTGTGCCGTTGTTGTATGATTCCCATAACAAAAAGTCTGAGGCTTACTTGGGATCATTACAATGTATGTGCCTGTGAGCGTTATTTATTTTATAGTTTATGTATGTGTGGAGAATTATTCCATAGAGGTTTATGTGGTGAAGTTTATTTTGTAGAAAAGCACAATGGTACATTAATATACCATTCATCATATTGGCTCACTCTAGAGTCTAGACCCTTTACTGTCAAGTCACTTCATACAAATGGGTCCGCACTGACAAGAATAGGTAAGCATGTGCAGTATTGAGCGTTTTCGAGTGAGAGACGACTACACCATTGCCCATTGTCATCTTTTACCCATCTTCCATGAGGAGGAGAGGTAATAATTGGTGGAAGGTAGGGAGTATCCATACTGTATGTAGTACCATACTTTTTTTATAATATATTGTGATTTTAGGGTGGTGGGCAAAACAGTACAGAATAGTACAGATACATTTTAAACACATGTTTACTCAAAAAAGGTACACATTTTACAGGTGAGAACAGCCTGAGCTAGAAAACAATAGCAAGTTGGAATGTTTTATTTATTTCTGCTGCTAAAATGCTCTGCGATTTGTTTGTTTCTGATGCATTATTTGTTTCATCTGTGTTGACTTTAAATAAAGATAAAAATAAACTTTTTAAAAACAAACTTTAAAAAATTTGTAATTAATTCTAGTTTGGCAATCCATCTGTAGTGGATATAGTTTACATTTGTGTCGATTCTAATAAAATAAACTAGTGTCAAAGTTATCGTTAAAATATATAGGTACGCTTATTTTATACTTCATTAATTATTATTAAAAGCTTGTTTTTAAAAAGTTTTTTTACCTTTAATTTTATTTTTAACTTTTGAGTCATTTGCACTTTTTAGCGCCAGATCATTGTTAAATATATTTTTGTTTTGTAACCAAAACTGAACGTGTGCACATAATGGCAAGTCAGCGCTATAAATCGTTAAGGAGTTCCCTCGTACTCATACGATCCTGTCTTCACAGCACCAATCGTGATTTAAATGTTTATTTCGTTATCAAACCTGAACGTGTACACAAAATGGCAAGCCAATGCTATTAAACGTTGAGGAGTTTCCTTTAACGGAGACGATTCTTTCAGCAGCACCAGGTCGCTGTCACCATATTATTGTGTTGTAATTGGATTCCTATATGTGTACCAAGTTTCAGCTTGATTGAATATCTAAAAGTGGGTTAAAATTAACATGCAAGTTTTCACCCGAACGTTCAAATACACAAATAAATAAACGAGGCAAGTTAAATAAAGCTTGTAATAATTAAAAGTATCTAATCTAAACTATTATAAAACTGTAACAGAAGTGTGTCTGTACATTGAAGATATTTATTAAAAAAAATTACGACATGGTTTTTACCTGTCCCTGATTCCAAATCACCAATTTTTGGATTTTTTGTCTGTCTGTTTGTTTGTTTGTTTGTTTGTTCGAGTATCACGCAAAAACTACTGAACCGATTTTGATGAAACTTTTTTTGTTTGATAGCTTATCATCTGACTTAAAATCTGGTATATAATTTATGCGGACGAAGTCGCGGGTAAAAAAAACTCGTGTATAATATAAATCCAATTCATTAATCAAATTTTATTCTATCTCCAAATCCGTGCAGCCGCATGCGTAATTGGGTCACAGACATCGTCACAAACTTTCACATTTATAATATTAGTAGAATAGTAGAAAGCAGGATCATAAAGTAATGACAAATTAAATTTATAAAATGTTTGTCGACTGCGTAAAAACTTAGTAAAAACAAGAAACATATTTCTCCAAAATTTCTACAACAAAATAGATTTATGTTGGAGTCAGTTGAATGTCCTATGGCGCGACTTACCTACTCGCCTAGCGTCAAACTGTTTTAATTCACAGTTATAAAGCACTTTTGTTGTTTGACAATAGCAAACCGTGCTGAAGCGTGCAGCCTCGTAATAATCAAAGGCGATTTCTGTGATCTAAAACTACTTGACTGGCTAACGACTTACTTATTCTCGTTTCCAAAATAAGCAGATAAGTAACTGTCGACATTCCCCTACTGTTACTTGCAGTGAGCCTCGGTTGCGCGTTGCGGACAATTATGGACTGGACACTCAACCATGAGAGTGAGTGAGAACCTTTATGAGATGAGAGAACCGTGATGTGAGTCCGGGTTTGAATCCGCACGGACGACATATTGTCATGTCCCAATTAGTTTTTCTAATATACGTACGTAATTCCGACTACGATACGTATTTACGTAGTACAAAGACCCAGTTGATGACTAACAGCACAAAACGTAGGGTAGAGGATGGGCAGGTTATACGTTGTCGATGAGTACATTTACTCTACCAAGTAGTCTCCTTCGAAAACAGGCAGAACCAAGAAGTCGCACGCCGTGTCGACAACGCCTGGAAGAGCTACTGTACTGGTCCGTGAAGGAACTAATGTAGGATGACCTTCTAATCTCACTCAAGAGTAAACTTATCGACATGTGTATTCTGCCCATCCTAACCTACGGTGCCCAAACCTGGTCATTAACGAAGGTTCGGTTCAATAATTTCGTACTACGGCACCATATAAGTTGACGAAACGAAATCAACTACTATTACCTAAATGAAGTATTTTTTTTAAGTGTGCGATTTAAAGGTTATTTTTAGGTATTTGGGATAGGATACTTATGGTAAACAATAGTTGGAGCTAGGCTCAGTATGCCAGAGAGACTGCCTCGCATCGTCACGCCCCGCGACACCAGTCTAGCTCCGTGAAGTGTAACTGTGCCAATGCGAACGTTTCGCACCGCGTACCATACCTGATTACTTTGCGCTCCGCAAGGCTTTCGCTTTTATGGTGTTACTCTAGATTCCATTATTTTTCTTCCTCTAGCTTATAATTCATGTTTTATTCTTCCTTCACTGTGGCACGTAAATAACTGTACTGCACTATTTTTTTCATTTGTAGGTATTAAACTATAGTTACGTTTTGCTTTTGCGAATTTTCATTATACTTCTTTTTTATATAAAATTATTTGTTTATCATAGGCATTATTCAGCGAATTCAAGGGATTATGTATGGATAGAGAAGAGATAAGGCGACGCGCCGCGCCGCCTTGAGGAGAGTTTTTCTTTGCCCTTTGTCCATGAGTTTACGTCGCTCGAATGAAAGAATACGTTATTCGCACTAAGAACTAATAGTGCATTATAATATGTTTATTTAATTAGTGAAAATAATTATAATTTAGTTGATAATTTTAAATCCTCTCTTCTACATGCAATGCCTTACGATACTGGATCCATAATGATAACTTAGCTTTTAGGTTCAGCATGATTTTGTAAAGCGATATATTATTATGTTCTATACATATAATAAAATCGTAAACGCAAGTCTGTTTGAAATCTCATCACGCACGCCTTTGACACATAGATAGAATATGATCTGGATTAACACATAGGATACTTCTTTAAGGTCTACGCAGACGCAGTCGCCGGCAACAGCTAGTTATAAATATTTTCATAATGGTTCTTAACCTGACGTCGAATATGTTGCGTTCAACAGAGGTGCCGGCGAAGTGATCGGGCTGCTCAAAGTGGGTCGCAAGCACTTGTTCCTGTTCGACGAGCGCGACCAGGTGTGCGAGGTGGAGCCTATGTGCGTGCTCGACTTCTTTGTTCTGCGGGACAGGCAGCGGCATGGCTACGGCAGGGCGCTCTTCGATCATATGCTCCAGGTACTCTTATAATTTAAGCTAAGTTTAGACATATAGCCCGGTAGCTCAGTCGGAGTGCACCTGCCTGCTGTGCCGAGGGTCGCGGGTTCGAATCCCGTAAGGGGCAAATATTTGTATGACGAATAATATGAATATGAATATTTGTACCCGAGTCATGGATGTTTGTATCTATTATAGGTATGTATTCTATATCGTTGTCTAGTCATCATAATACAAGTCCAGGCTAGATTCTGGCACTTTAAATGTGACTAGATAATTTGTGTGACAATGTCCGAGATATTTATTTTATTTATAGTATTTTATATACTTTAATGCACAATCATATGACGCGAAGCGTTCAAGCCGTATTTGAACTACGTACGCGTCGTGCACGCATTGTTCCCGCTCATGTTTCATAACAGAAAATAATAGACTATTTAGTTGGTCTAAAATTTCGCACAGGCAACTCACCGTGTGGCAGCCGCGCCTTGGGGCGGGCGACACGTGCGCTGCGCGATCGCGACGCGTGTGCGATGCGGTTGCGGCCCGGTTGCTTAACGTGTACGCGTACTTTAAATCGATAGAGGTATATACGTTATTACAAGAGACATTAAGTATAGATTCCAACAAGTCGTGAGATAAGAACAGCGCTTAAGCGATGCGCGTCGCGCCAATAAAAAATCACGTTCGTGTGCCTAAAATAGTCTTAAAGTTCTCTAGAAGCATCTACCTACTGCAAGTTACTACGAGCATATGAAGAGATAGGCAGAGTTAACCGTGCCGGTGAAAAACAACTGGCCTGGCTAGAGCCTAGGTCCTACACGAAACCTGAGCGAAAACCTGGGGTGTATCTCTGTTTATGCCCGGGATCGGTGACAATCAGGCTCTAAATTGTCTTTGCCTATTTGAAAGGTCATCGAGTCAATGCCAGTTTTTACAATCTTATGCGATTTTGATGTCTCAAACCCTATAAAATAAAGCACGTTACTTTAACAATCGAAATGTTGGCAAACTATCATAAAAAAGGACCTAAGAAAATGGGGAAATAATTAGATTCGTGCAAATAGATGCAGTGTGGTGTGCGCCAGTTTTTTCAGGGAACTATACAAGTACATTGCAGGTGTTACTTGTAGTTTTAACTTGAGGTGTTTGTACGCCATTTATTTAGTATCGTGGGAAAAGATTCAGCAGTTGATTAAAATCAATACATTAGACATTTACTAAATGGTTGCCTGAACCTTACTACTTGGCGGCGGACGTGTTTACTTTTTCTGAAAATATTTATAGGGGAAGGGGAAAATAGGTAATCGCAGACACATTTTTTTATTGTCTTAATCTTCTTTGCAATTATTTCTATAAAGAGGGCACCATAGTCCACATTTTACCAGCTTTTGTTTTAAATATATTTTTTTATATATTTAAAACAAAAGCTGAAAAGATTATTTTTATATATTCGCTATACTCTATTATAACTCGTTAGTGAGTTAGTTAATAATAGTTGTTGAACTAACTAGCACGGCTTTCGTGCTACGCTACGGTAATTATTTCGAAGTTCCCATGTAATCTTCCATCCCTATTTTTATGCGTAAAACAAATTTCAGGAAAATTATCTAGTCACATCCGCAATGCAGGCTTTGTTATTGTCTTTTATATCCGTTGCAAACTTCGTCAATGGCAATGCACAAAATATAATCCACATACAATGCAAAGGCCCTGCCCCGCGATGCCCCTCTACATGGGCTTGGATCAGAGTTAATGATTGTATCTTTTATTCTTTATTTAGTTCTGCCGATTTTTTAATAAGTCAGTCAATGAGTATTTGGCTTTCAGTAAAAATTTACTGTTCCATAAATTTGGGACGAGTAGGTTTGCCTTTTTGTATGAAACAGCTGATTATTTATCGCAATGTCAACTTTGGTCTCATAGACAAAGTTGTTCAGGTTTATGGTCTGATCATGCCGTTAAAAAACCGTCAGCACATTCAGAAGAATCCTGTAGATATTGAAATAACTGATCCGTATTATTATGATCAGGACATGGAGACGACCGCAGATCAGTTGGCAGTGGACGGGCCCTCCCCGAAGATGGAGCAATTCCTGCGCAAGAGTTACGGCGTGGAGAGGCTTCTTAGGCAAAGCAACAACTTCGCTGTATCGCCCCAGTTCTTTGCCAACTGCGCCGAAATCAGGTTAGTGTCCGAAGGATTCACTACTTCTGCTGTTGATAAGCTTATTTTATAGAAACTAAGCGAATATTGTAGTTCGCTGTAGAAAATAGAAACATGAGAGTAAACACAGAGATCGGCTATCTACATATTTCGTGACAGAAAGCAAGTGCAAAAGTAAGCGAGAGCGACCGCGAGGGTGACTGATAGCCTTACTGATAACTGACCGGTATTATTAAATGAATTCCATGGCTGTCCATGGGTTTGCGTCAGCAAAAGGCTACTACTAATCCGAATGCAGTGTCGCTGGCTAGCTAATTAGCAATTTAGGCCCAAAGAGTCCATATACCGACCCCTCTTTCTTAAACTTTATGAGCGCAAGTGAAATAGATTTCTCTGATGCTGACCGTATTTACTACCCCTAAAGCAACAGAAAAAAATCGGCTGGTCAGAAAAAATTAAATTCTTAAGAATTTTTTGTTGGTCATTGTTATTGTAATATACGCAATCACAACGAAAAAAAGAATAGTAGACCCCTTAAATTTTTATTTTATTCAGTTTTTTAGTATTTGTTGTTATAGCGGCAACAGAAATACATCATCTGTGAAAATGTCAACTGTGTAACTAACGGTTCACGGTTCATGAGATACAGCCTGGTGACCGACGGACGGACAGCGGAGTGTTAGTAATAGGATCCCATTTTAACCTTTGGGTACGGAACCCTAAAAACTAAGCTGCCCATTGTGTGAGAGATGACGCATAAGCACTGAAATAACGACTAAAAATATGAATGGGAGATGATATTATATTTTACCGATTTCAAATGATTGTGTAAAAGTATTTAGAGGTGGATACCATTCAGGACATGGTGGGTCTGTCTGTATGATGCGATATAAATATAAGGCTCTATCGCCGCTTTAATCTAGTTCTCAAAACGAACGAGTGCTGAGGCGCGACAGATCTATATCGCGCTGTCGTGCAACCGGTGCAGATGTGTAGAACGCTCAGTTAAGCGTAACAGGCCTTTTCGAAAACTTACGCCTTAAAGGCCCGTATTTAATTAAAAAACTCCAAAGTTCGCGCGTTCTTAATTCACCTTTAACGCATACTCAGGGTTGGCATGATTAAAACAAGTTGTTCTTAAACACATGTTTAAAACAGTTTGAATTAAAACCGTGTTTTTTATATCGTGTTTAAAAACACAGATTAAAACAAGTTTTAAACAATGTATAAAACACTAAGAAAAAAACAAGGTTTAAAACTACTTTTCATTGCGAATTAATGGAAATAAATGAAAATAAAACCAGCCAAGTGCGAGTCGGACTCGCGCACGAAGGGTTTCGTACCGTTATCGAGCAAAAACCGGCAAAAAAATCACGTTTGTTGTATGGGAGCCTCCCATAAATATTTATTTTATCATGTTTTAATTACTTATTTTTAAAGTGAATATACAAATAAATATTCTGTGAATATTTTAAGCGTTTACCTGTTGCCGTTATTAATAATCGAGCAAAGATCCTGGAAGATAACAAGAAACATTTTGAGTTAATGTCGCTGCCCTCAGGTCAGCCGACAAGGAGTGTGTCAAAGTTCATATTAATATACGTAAATATTCATGCTATAACATTAATTTACAGGCTGTAACAAAACACCCTAGTAATACTTAAGGGGGTGCTTCAGACCATCAATCTGAACAACTTTCACTAAGGAGCCAACGTCGAGAAAGAAAAAAAATCTGCCGTCCCGTACATTTGAGTCGAGACGGTACTGCAGTTAAGTATGAAAGAACTGATTTTTTTTCGCTATTTCGATGTTGGCTCTATTGTGAAAGTTGTTCAGTTTGATGGTCAAAAGCACCCCCTTAAGTATTACTAGGGTGTTTTGTTACACCCTGTATACTCAATTATCTGAGGGCTGGTGCAGATTTAGCAAGAGAAAGTACAGAACAATGCAGCGACTTCCACTCTGACAGTTTTATATTTATATTCCTTTGTCAAAAAGGTACTGTTCTGATCTCAAATACATCTGCACCTGCTTTAGACAACGTAATATGTGTAAAATAAAACATTTAACAATTATTTGATTCATCATTGCGCTGCACTACCACACATGGGTTATGGGCTTAAAATTAGCTTTATGTTCCTATGACATTATAACAATCTTACTTAAAAAAATACTTGCCTAAGGGTGAGATCTGTAAAATCGTAGTATAGTTTGTAAATACAATGAAAATTATTATAAAAAGTTTTGTAACATTTTATTAAAGCAAATATTTCAAATTCTGCCAATTTATTCACTCTCATCCTCTCATCACGTTTTTACATTTTGTATGAATAGGGGAATAGGTATTCCATAAAGAAATATTAGAAGAATTTAATATAATGGGAATTCAATATTTTAGGAAGTAGGATGCTCCTCAGGTGCATTTCCGATTCAAACAAATTTTTGTTTTCACCACAGGCTCATATTATTGTAAAATTTTGCTCATCTCATGGTCGTCTGAACCAAAATGTTCGAAAATAAAATTAAGTGAACAGTAAATTAATGTAAATTTTCCAAATAGTACAAAAAATTTAATCCTAATAATTTACAAACAATAATTTACAAGGCAATCTACACGGCCCCTCCCTAGCAACAAAAGTTTTGCAAATACATGATAAATAAGGTGTGGTAGTGTACGAGCGCGCGCCGGCGCCGGCTCGGCCGGCTCGCGCGGTGCGAGTGCGAGCGAGACTAACGCGCGGTGTGATGCGAGCAGGGGCTCGGGCTGCACCACGCCGGCCGCCTCGCCCGCCGTCGGACGCTTCGCCGCTCCCAAGCCGCCCTCCGCCATCGCCACGGTAATTATATTGCTTTGTATGGTTTTCGAACTCACTATCCTATCAGACATAAAACAATATAATTTATTGAATTTTGGAGGAGTCTTTTTACGGTGCCCTCATTACAATAGAATAGATTTCTGAACCAAGAAAACATAAAATTAATAAAAAATTCAACTACAAATTACTAAAAAAATAGCTTTTAAATTTTTGTAGCAAGTTGGAGCTGCACTTTTTTATGTTAGGTTTTCTTGTATAAGAAATCTTAAATATTGCGACGAGGGCGCCACTGAACCATATAATCACTCTTAAGAGGGCTTTTCTAGCTCAGTGGCGCCCTCGTCACAATAATAAAGATTTCTCAATAAAGAAAGCCTACATTAAAAAAGTACCCAACAGATAAACTACAAAAGCCTTCAAGCCATTGTTATACAATACTTTTATAGGTTCTAAATATTGGACTTTTAGATAATTTCGAATAAAAGCAAAAGTGGCCGTTTTTTTTCTTTTCTCAAAATTTGTATGTTTGTTTAAAAAACCTATAAAAGTATTCTATAAAAATAGCTTGAAGGCTTTTGTAGTTTATCTGTTGGGCACTTTTTTAATTTAGGCTTTCTTTATTGAGAAATCTTTATTATTGTGACGAGGGCGCCTCCTTTGGATTACGAATCAAGTATAAACAAAACAACGTGTTAACAAATGAACGCAAAACCAGAAATCTATAATGGATCGCTTCTCGAAAAGTAGGAAATTGTTCTTACGAGTTAATACATACAAGTATCATAAAATGTTAAGTTTATTGTTCCTATTTACCTTTACAGTTATTACAATGGCAATGATATCAAATATACGAAATAAGAATATAGAAAGGCGTAGAAAACTTTAGAAGACCTAAAATCAAGACCTAGCGGAGTTGTAGAAATTACTATATTCGTTTTGTTAATAAATTAATAAAGCTACACCATCGAAATATAACAAGAGATTAATTAATTCAAAAGCAAATGATGGATTCTTACAAAACTTGGTAATAAGCAAATGCAGTTTTGAGTTATTTGTACATTTGGCTTACAAAGATGAAGTTTTATAGTTTTAATTCTATTATACAAATACAGTTTTGAGTTATTTGTACCTACATCGGCTTACAAAGATGTAGTTTTAATTCTAATAAACAAAATACAGTTTTGAGTTATTTGTACATTGGCTTACAAAGATGTAGTTTTAATTCTAATAAACAAATGCAGTTTTGAGTTATTTGTACATTGGCTTGCAAAGATGTAGTTTTAATTCTAATAAACAAAATACAGTTTTGAGTTATTTGTACATTGGCTTACAAAGATGTAGTTTGAATTCTAATAAACAAATGCAGTTTTGAGCATAAACATATTATACTTCCGAGTAGACCAAGGAACTCCTCATTATCGCATCACCGAAACCGAAATGTCAATATGTGCGAAATTGATAAGAGTGTGAGTTCTAGTGATGTGACATTGACGTATTCGCGATTATCGATATCAAAACCATCGATATCAGATTATCGACTACTTAGTAGTAGATGTGATTTTGATACCGATAATCGCGATTACGTCAATGTCACATCAATAATTATAGTAGTCACTACTACTATTATATTTTTATATTATGAAGTCTAAATCGGCTAGGCTACAATCTATCTACCTACACTGTTATAAAACTGTAACTTAAGGGGCCATAGGTTCAGACGAATATTTTCTATGAAAAACGCGATTGCCCAGCCCAGCCCAGCCCCTCGAAAAGTGCGTGCGTGTGCCGTTTTTTCGATTAAAAAGAATTAACAAAAGTACTTTTTACAGATTTTTTTATGATTTCACTAGATAAACCAATGGTGAATATGTGAATATAAATACTAAAAACTGGAAACTATTTTAAGTTCTTCTAAAAGGAGATTTTTTTTTAAAAATACGAGTTCAAGAAAATACGTCAATTATAATCAAAAAGATCTCGTCTGTTATTTTGTTAGTTCTTAAATAGAGTACGAATATAATTTACTTAACTTTGCTTTTTTATTTATTACATTATGTGGTCGTATTTACTCACTTTGTACTAAACAACGACAAGTGGACCTTTTTACTAAACTTTGTATCAATTCTTTGTTTAGATCGTAACTTTTTATTTTATAAAGTTTCACATATAATTATATGTGGATTTCATGCAGAATATCTTAATCTACATTAATAAATCAAAATCTATGTAACAAATAAGTAGAAGTGTTTTTTATCGAACTTTAAAAATTTTTTTTCTCAAAACAAGCTTTTTCAGAGTTTCAACTACAAATGTCAGATAAAAAAAAAACTATGCCAGTTTTTGAAAATTTTATTAATTAATATTATCAATTGACTATTCTAGATTCCGAATCTAGTCTTAACTCTATACCCCACTACTGAACCCTTTATGTTTGGACGCCCACATATAACGAATAAACACCTACCAACACCGGGACAAATTCAGTAGGTATAGATCCTTTCTATTAAAGACGCCGATCGGTGATTTCGTGGCACGAAACAGTTTTCTTTGAAATGTCGACTGCATACCATATATTTGTTTTAGGCTCCTAGCGTATTCTATTTGACATTCGTACCCATTTTTTGTATCGTTATTGCATTTGCAGGAAATCTGGAAGTTACGAAGTTACCCAGTCAATAATATTAAGCATTACTTTGGCCCGGTCGCACAGTGCATAAGTGCGCAGTGTAATATCGGACCCTAAAATCAGACGTGGTCCATTTTTTGCCAGAAATATAGTTAATAACATTTTGAATACAAGATTGAAACTCCCGATTGTCTGCGATTTATAGTTTGAGAGACAAAAAAAATCTGAAAATCGCCTACTTTTTATGCCGGATATCAGAAAATAAAAAAAATTAAAATATCTAAACCTGTTACTGCTTTGCTGCATATAAATGTCGAAAGACCTTTAATTTACACGTGTTTTAAGAATAGTTTGAGACTCGTGCAGGTCGTAGAAATTTAAATATTAATTATTTAATATTTTTCTTCTTTATTTTTTTCACTGAAGTCAACCATATCGGGTAAAAAAAACTAGCAACCAATTCCATGGACTCTCTAATATAATATTATAGATTTAAAGTTTGGGTTAGAGTTGTTACTTTTAATTCCTCAGAAAATATCCGGAAATCAGTAATATTTCTTAAAGGACTTTAGTTCGCTTTTATTAAATTCGGATTTCCAATATGGAATCGGGAGTTTCACTATTGTGTTCAAATTGTATTTATTAACTATCTATTTCTGGCAAAAAATGGGCCACGTTCGATTTTAGGGTCCGATATTACACTGTGCAATGTAACAAAATATCGCTAAATTATTATACTTATTTTATGTGTCGAAAGAGAGGAATAATGATTTTTGATAAATCTGTCAATCTGTCAGTATGTATCATGGATTATGGACATGCTAAATAGTAATGTTATAATGTCGCAATTAGTAAAACCATTCCGTCAAAATCAGCGTGTAAGAATTTTTCGGACAGAGATTTTCTGGCAATATTTGGCCAGGCTAAATCCGCCTTTCAATAAGTTAAAAAAAATAACAGAAAATCTCACGTGACATGAACGGAGGGAGTTAGGTGGTAGATTAGAAAAATAAATTTCAAAACTATCGACATATCGATTAGATTTTGGACAATCTCTATGCGAAACGGTTTCTTTTTCACGTACACAATATTTTTTTATCTTACACATAATTATTTGAAATGATATATTATTTAGAAAATAGGACATTTACTGCATATAATGAATGTATTACGAAATAATTTTAAGAATAAAATATGTGAGAAAAAGTGTTGTGAAAGTAGTACTGTACTAATCCTATTTACCTTTGTAACGTCTCTTTATTTGGGTTTTTGGTGGAATTTACACTGCACTCCATTACAGAACATGATACCATAATGTTTTTTTATATTCGTCTTACAAAACACAAAATAAATTTAAATTAAATCAATAAAATAACGAGAGATAATTTGTTGACAGGACTCCAAAAGACTCCAAATAGTTTCAAAATGGTTTCACGGCAATTATATTATAATCTCTTTCGCACTCGTAGTTTTTTTCATTATGATCGGAATCTCATTCACACACTTACTTGGTCTACTCACGGTAGTAGAATAATAATGTCTATGGTTTTGAGTTATTTGTACATTGGCTTGCAAAGATGTAGTTTTAATTCTAATAAACAAATACAGTTTCGAGTTATTTGTACATGTAACGTACAGATGCTTCGAACCTAGATAAACATATACACGTCCCACTACAGGGCACAGAGCTCAAGGAGCGGTGTACGGGCGTTAGTCCACCACGCGCACCCAATGCGCGTTGGTAGACTTCGCATAAGCAACCGAATTTTATCTTTAGCGTATGCAGGTTTTCTCACGTTTTCCTTTACCGTTTGAGAGCAGTCAAAAACTCATGTGCCATCTTGGTGTGCCATGCATTCGAACCCGCATCCTCGTGATTGAGTGTCCATACCTCTCCGCAATGCGCCACCGAATCTCTTAGCGCTCTCACAGACGAGCGACACTTTGCGGTCGCCGGGTATCGCGGAGGGTCGCGCGACCGTAAAATGTATGAGCGCGACGCTCTGCGACCCACCGCGACAGCAAAGTGTCGCTCGTCTGTAAGAGCCCTTAGCGCTTATAACCCAGAGAATAACAAGTAATAATAGCATAAAACTGTAACGTTGCAGGTTATTCACGGCGGAGGCTCCTACTACAAAGATACCAACAATGGGTATGTACCTACTTCATATTTCTTTAATATCAATGTAGGCCATTTATTGTTTTCTTTTTGGTTTTAGTTGCCTTGACGACCCGCTAGCTTGGTTGCTAGTGAACTTCGAAGACAAGGGTCGCGGGTTCGATTCCCGCTAGGGGAAAATGTTTGTGTGATGAACACAAATATTTGTGCCAAGTCATGGGTGTTAATCTGTGTGCAATAATGTCGAGATATAAAAAAATAAAAGGGTGTAAAATTAAATGCGTTACATATTAAACAGGGTGCTTTAGAGTCTAGAATTATATCCTAAAGTTCAAGCCAGTGAAGCGATCCCAAGATTTCACAACATTATGACTGAGTTGTGAGAAAGAGATCTGTTCGATTACTTGGTACCAAGTGAACAGGAGTAACAAACTATATATAACTAAAATGAGCAATGTGAGCTCGAATTTTCACAGTACAGCGACTCTGACGTTAAAACAAGCTCGGATTTTTGCTCCAGTAGGTATATCCAGACGGTCGTATGCAACGGGCAAACGAAATATTTACTCTCAATTATTGTTCACTTATCTAGGTCAAAACAAAAAAAAATAATTGTGATAATACACCCTGTGAGTTTCACGACTATCTTTATGCGTCCTAACAGTTGGTCACCGTTTTCTGGGAGAGCCAAGGCGCCCTGTTGTATCTGTCCTTGGATTCACGGAACCCTGCCGAGTCTCCCGGAACACACTTTGGGAACCGATGCTCTAGGTCTAGACTAGACCATCTAACTGAATAACTTTTACTATAGGACCAACAGTGAAATCGCAAAAAAAAATCTGCTGTCCCATACATTTAGGTCGAGCAGCGACTGACGTTTTCTATGGAACAGTTGATTTCTTTTTTTGCCATTTTAATGTTGGTTCCATAATGAAAGTTGTTCAGTTTGATGGACTGAAGCAAGTTAAAGAACTTTGGCGGAAGGTCATATAATTTGAGACCCAGACATAGAGGTCCCATACATGAATGAAACTTAGTAATACGTGTAGAGTGAAAGAAAACTAATAAAAATGTAAAGTGGTTGTAATCTGTAGAAGTTGGGGGAAAGGTATTTGTCCTTATGATATCTTTTGTATCAAGTGTGTGAAACTCATAATTTTTCTTATTAGATAGTCCACTCAATCTTCTACGCATTCATTGTGTTTATATTAATGAAAATTCACGATAACCGTACAATATTATGATAATGGAAAAAAACAAAATCACACACACTATCAGTTCAACCAAGACAAATACGTTCCGTAACGACCAAAAATACCTCAGTGATAATATTAGATGAAAATAGCTGTCATGGTTGCGTTTTTTTGGACGATTTATCTATTTTGCTAGTAATTTCTACTTTTGAATCCGGACTACTGGAGATGTGGAAGTTTTTTTAAAAAATGCCTTAGTTTTTTATGGTTATAATAATTATGACCACCGTCCTGAATGGCTTCTAGTTTTCGTAAAAAATGGCTGGGTCCAAATCTGCCAACCTTCTTTGTAACGCATATAATGTTACACCCTGTATATTTTAGTTTACGTTTTGTTTAGTTTGGTTTGTGTTCGCTTGCAGCTATTCCCGGCTGAGCCGAGCGATGCACTGATCCACGCTGCGTGATCATCATCTCCGGCAACCTCTCCGCTTTTCACATTTTGTTGCTCCCCATTACATTGTTGTAGCGACTTCCTTGCGTCCTTTTATTTATAGATTATTTATGTACGACACCGGTTCATGAATCTCGTGACAATAATTGCATTTTAACGTTCATTTTGGTAACTCGTCTTTCATTCATCATTTAATTTGGTTAAGTGATTAATGATATCTCTCCACGAGTCATATTCATTCATTTATCATTTCATTAATAAGTGTAGGTTCTTTGATATAACGCGTGTTGTGATGAGATTTGCAATATACATAGTTATATTAAATTATATTAGACAGTTTATTGTGCTATACAATCTTTGTGTCGTCGTATGCTTTTTTATACTATATTTTTCAATACCTATTTAATTGAATTAATTTTATTTGACATTATGATTAGAGTTTGTTACATTATTAAGACCTAGTTCTATTATGTATGGATATTTTATAAAGACGCAAAAGTTATTAATTTAATTGTGCACTGTGATAATGTTAACTTAGTGTGTTGTATTTTTTATTAATATTTTTATTGACATTTTTCACTAAAACGAAATGTAGTATTTAGTCGATAGGTGTGGTGTGGTCACAAGTAGATAGACTGGATCAGGCGCTTTCGAAATCAGATACATTCAAATTAATGTTTCATTAAACATTGCTGTTTAAACCATCAGTAACACATGCTACCGTTGTTTTGTTATAAACATCGCCTTTGGACCTGGTCTATTTTCAACTTGTATTTTATAATTTTTAGGTTGTTGCAGAAGAAATTTAAACTATTTATACTAAATTTACTATTTATTATTAATATATCATTGGCTACGAAATCAGGTAAATTGAAACCCATTTAAATTGAAACAATGACCACACGAATGAACAGTGAGTTACTACTCACACTCACTTCTAGCATAGTATAATATTATCTAACAGTTTGTTAACTTCGTAAACTTCCAAAAGTCGAAGTATCAAATGTTATCGCAGAAAGTGGAAGCCATTGCACACTGTGGGCCACCATGCCGCCCCCGAGAAAACAAGAAACATTTAGAAATACATCTCTCTTTGTTATTTTCAAGTATGCCAAATGAGCCCGCATGATGGTATTCACGTTCTATAGCTTTGTCGTGTGTGGCGTGATAGTCCTACTGGTAGATGGACGTCAGAGTTGATTAATTATTACATATCATCATTATACACCCCTTTTTTACATTACCTTAACATTTTTATTAAGGGTGTATTCAGATATTGAAACTGAACAACATTACCCAAGGAACATGAGTCGAAAAACGAGAATTTTTTGGGCCTCCCACAGAAACTCCATCGGATGCTCCGTACCTTTGTCTCAACATCGTTCTCCTTTTTCGACATAAAACATTATATCATTAGGGTTTGTTTATTTCATTATCTCAATACCTTTATAAGTACACCCTAAAAATGTTTATAGTAATTAAATTAAATAATAGTGGTGTAAGTATATTACTTTGGTGTTTAAATTGTGAAGGAGTGCTTCGGGTGCTGGTTCACCTGAGCCGGAACCTTCGCCGGCTACAGTTGCGGAGGCCGAGGCCGAGGCGGAGCCCGAGCCGAGCCCCGAGCGGCCCACGACGCTGCGCGTGGAGGCCGTGGAGTCGCCCGCGCCCGCGCCCGCGCCGGCCGGCCCCGCCCCGCCCGCCCTCTCCCCCGCCGGCTCCACGCTCTCGCGCCGCGACTCGCAGCTCACTGACCGCGGCTACTTCGATGTCAAGTTCTACCACAACAAGCTGTGGTAGACGCCCTGTCTCCCTTCTAACTTGAGCCGGCTGCGCCAAATAACAATGTAATTTGTTTTAGACACTTGGCTGGTGTTCTAAATTATAATGCTACCATCGTGGATACAAAAAATTTTAATCCTCAACACATTAACGTGAAAAACTTGCATAATTGAGTTTTATTTGTGGTATAAAAAATACACTAGCCACGGACAAATTATCTGGTGGTACTATCGACTAAACATTCTCGTTGTGATTGGATATTTGGCTCAGCCGTCATTTCTATCAGGAAGGACGAAGCTGATGCGTCGGCCATTTTTTATTTACTCTAGCATAACACAATAACACTTCCTCTGCATGATGGAGATTGAGGATTAGAGGCTAAGCGCACTTCAAGCATGTTTTAAACGCCGCGCCGACCAATGTTCTGTAGTTATTGCCCGTCTCACGTAAGAACCCGCCAAGTCGACCCGTTACCGTCTTCACGACGCCACACGCAAGTTATACAGACGTGGAACATTTTAAAACTACTGAACATAGGTTTGCATATCAGTGGCAACTCGATTACCTTTAATACAATTTCTGTCCCTGTTAGAGTAACATGAATTATAATTCGAATTTTAGTAGGTAAACATTTTAATAATCTGCATCTAATATTCGAATTCAAAGTGCTGCTTTAACATAATTTTAAATCAAATGTCTGAAATTGCTTGATATGATTAAGAATGGCCACATTTCGCTGCCAGTTACTTTAGTAACTTTGCATAGCGGTGGCGCAAGGATCTTCACCCTGTGTTGTGTCCGCCTGGAGGAGCGCCTCGTAAATGCTTAGCTACACGATGCATTGCGGCTCCGGCGCCGCAGTGACGGATTTGCGCACCGCAGCGGAGTGCGTCGTGCGGAGCGGCATAGCATCGTGTGGATTTGCTCTAAGGAAGATGTACTTTAGCGTAGAGTATATCTGGGATTACGACAGCTAAGATTATCTATATTACAAGTATGAATGTAAACGAATGTGTGCACAAATTTTGTTTGTAATCTTTTTAACATAAAAATTATATTCCAAAACATGGAGCTGATTCAGTATTATTTTGTTTTCTGTTTGAAAAGTGAAGTTTGTTCTTGTGTCGAATGAAATTTATATTGTATAGCGTTTCCGTTGATAATACTTAGTCTGAATTGACTTTAAACATTCCTGTTTTATTTGTGGATTAACGTTCGACATGTTTGTAGTTTAAACCTAATGTGCATCTTTAGTATAATGCTCAGAGCAATGATATATTGAATTTTATATTTGGGCTGACTGAACCCAGTCAATACGAATACTTACTTGCCTTTGTGGGCGTGCTAGTCGCATCTCTTGCTTTCTCTGTTCGGCCTGCAGGCGTGCTCTACAAAAAAGTGGTTAATTCGAGAGAGAATCATTTGTCGTGTGCATGATTGTAAAACTGCTTGCTGTTTTTGTTGTGCTTGTAGTGAAGCAATAGAATAGCCAAAGTACGTGTTAAATATGTGAGCGGCAAGATAGATCAGTCGCGGCTTGTCTCCCGTTACGCCCAAACCAAATATTTGTCAGATACTTATACGTTATTTAATATTTTTATTGCATAATTAAGTTATTTACTTAATGTTACTTAATAAGTTGACCCACGGCCTAGTTAAATCTCTTATATTATTTATGCTCGTTTATATTTAATAGGGATTTTTTCTCAAAATTAGAAGTTACTTTTTACACGCAAACTCTCGTACTTACATGTGGATTGTAGATCGTGTTTAGATCACATTGTTATTTGTACTATTCTGAAAGCGCACCATTCTAGCTCAACACACTGAACGCAGCGCTTTATTGATTGTCTCATATTTATAAAATTAATGTAGCGATTAAGCGCTCGCTGTACCTACTTGGTTGGTCGGTCGACTTTCATGTGTAGTGGTGGTTAGCAAAATTTAGTAATTATTACCAATGACCTTCTTACCATAAAGAAGGTCATTGGTAATAAATATAATATTATTATTATATATTATATTATGGTATATAATATCATTGCCAATGACTTAATATTACTTATACGATAACTTACTGTTTTATACCATGATCACACTACGCAAATTGGTAAATTGAATGACGCTAAGAATGAAATTGAATATTGTAAAAGTTGCTACTTCGCCACTCCGTACATGAGTGCGGACTCTGTCACATCGAGGGTCTGATGACTGCACTAGTAGATTTACGAGTTTATCATAATTGTGATGTAAAAGTATTTGAAATGTAGGAGTGAATAGAATTGGTTGCAAAATGGCCTTATTAATACTGTCTTCACTAACAGTTCCCAGGCTGTAGAAAATCCCATACCCAAGTGTACAGTGACTCCATTTTAAACGATTTCTTTTTATCGTAAAGGTTGTAAGCGTAAAGGTGATGCACTGGAAGCACAACACGAAGTGTCTTGTTTAGAAATTGTCCGATATTTTTATCGTTAGAGCCAAGCCACAGTATAAGAAAGAGTATCTATTACCCAACCCACGCGGGGCGGTGCGATGCCGCAGCGGCGTTAAAAAAAGTGTGCTACACGGTGTATGCGTTGCTGTTGCTGCGCCGCGCCGCGCGAACATCGGACTTGCCACCCGCGAGACGAGACAGGGCTCAAAAAAGAAGAACGTATGATGAGACGCGCCGCTGCGACGCCGCATCGCCCGTGTATCCTCTGCAGCTAAATCATTACGGTGCAGCACCGCACCTTATGGCTTGGCTCGTAGTTGGAATGTAAGCGCACTAGATATGCAAAGATCATTTCTTCCTAAGATTGCGAATTAAAGTCTAAAGAAGCAAACATTAGTAGTATTCAAGACGACGATCGGGCTTTTATCTAATAATAGTTAAGAAACTTCAGATTCGGATATACAGGATGTCCCAAAACTCAACGTCAAGCCGAAAACAGGAGATAAGTTCGTTTATAAATGTTCAGAGAAAAATACAAAAAAGTTTGATAGCTTTCGTAATTGTCTTTTTTTTTAAACATTGAAAAATCCATTTTTTTAGAAGAAGTGCCAAGTGTGATACTGTTTTGAAAACTTGATTAAACGGGCCAACTTTTGAAATAACTTGGCAGGTTAGCGCCATAAATTTTTTATACAGGGTCTACGTCTCAAAGTTACTAAAAAAAAACAAGTTCGCCGCAGAAGTCTGACAGAAGATAGTGTTTTCTTTAAAAAGTGTGGCACTAATCCGTTATTTTTTAAATAGGTCCACAGAAAAATTATTCAGGATTATGTAACTAGTATTTTCATGAAAAAATTTACTAATTTGAAGTTAAGTACTACATCTAAAAGATGAGCGCAGGATAATTTTTTTTCCAATATTTAAAGAAAATACAAAATCTCGGAAACTATCAGACTTAGATTTTTTTTTTGTATTTTTCCCTGAACAGTTATACATTCACCTATCTCCTGTTGCCGGCTTGACGTTGAGTTTTGGGACACCTGTATATCGATTGGGCCACAAGGGAAGTGGGCTAAATCTTCCAGGCAACATCTAGTGCGCCCACACCTTTACAAGGGATGGTTAAGGTTAAGTGTTTGTACGTTTGTACGAGTTTTTTGCTTTATTGTACCTACATATTTATAATTATACTTACATTAACATTAAATCACTATATAATCCAAATTGTTTTTTTTTTCCTCTTAAGAGGTACCTATCCTCCACCGAACGACCTTTCAGAGCCGCCTCACGGTAACTATTAAATAATCTGTGACTAAACTACATCATTTTAGTTGGTATACCTATTTTTCTGGTTGCTATGAAGTTAATTGCAGTGCCGGGAAAAACACCATTTTGTTTGTGTCCTCTCGAGCACATTATAAGAGGCATAAGAAAGAGTATCTATTACCTATAGGTCGACCAGAATCTCATGAAATGAAAAAAGTAAAAAAATATAGATTTTCTGTCATCAAGTAGGCCCCTTTACAAACTAAACTTTTTGCGGCGATAAAAACGCGCGTTTGTTAATGGGTGCATATTTAAGATCATTTGAACGCCCAAATCATCTGTCCGAACATTTTCGTCTTGTTTATAAGAAAAGGAATACAATTTTATAGCTGAATTTTATTACGAACATTGTTTCAGAAGTGCTGCAAAAAGTCACAGTGTTTAAAGGGCCCTAATCCAATTACCCCAGTGTTGCTTACTCTAAAATTTGATTTCCTCATTTTTCATGAGATTCTGGTCGAGCTATTAAACTAGATACCTCGAGTGTGAAATTTTGGGCTCGCTCCAGCCTTTGAATGATGTTTTGGCCATGGCATAGCTAATGGAACTCGAACCGACACCGTTTTGAGACTTAAACTGCAAATTTTTGAGCTCACTCCTATCATATTATAAGCTTAGGTAGGCTAATGGAACTCATCGCAACAAAGTTTTGAGTCTTGGAGTGTTTCCAAGCTCGCTTCGCTCGTTCCATAATTACCTATGAGCATAGGTAGTCTAATGGAACTCATACCAACACCGTTTTAAGACGGTTGCAGAGGGGTCAATTTTATACAAAACTTTGACGCACAATACGCGTAGACGGTATTAATATAAGTACACATACATACATACATATTCTCACGCCTGTCTCCCACTGGGGTAGGCAGAGACAACGGATCGCCACCTGCTACGAACTAAGCTATTAATATAAGTAACTTTGTATATATGGAAAAATAGTTTAGAAAATCTAGTTGTCGCGTATCAAATAACATTTGCTACGAAGACATAAAGCTTTGAAATTTTGCAGACTTAAAGTTCAAAGCTTTATTATCTTCGTAATTATATTATAAATGGCAGATGTTATTTAATACGCGACATCTAGATTTTCTAAACTATTTTTCCATATATAAAATATTTCTATTATTAAGTCCGTCTACGCGTATTGTGCGTCAAACGTTTGTATGGATTGAAACCACCAGTGTCATATTTGGAACTCGCTTCACTCGCTCCAGCCTACGGTAATTATGTATAAGTTATGAGCATAGGTAGGCTAATGGAAGTTGGAGTGTGCGATTTCGAGCTCGACTCCTTCAGCCTATGGGGCATTTCATGTCAAGAGGGCAAACAAACAAAAAATTGGTTTTGAACTTTGTTTATACTCTGGTCAGTTATACTTCTAGTAGACGTGGATGTGTACAGTCGCCATCAGATATATCGTAGCAGACAAGGTGTCCAAATATTTCTGAGCAGTGCTAATTTTCATTAAATTCTTTACAGTAAATGTTACCAATTAGGGTAAACCACCCTTTCATTGGCACCCCCTTCAATTATTGGCACTTTAGAGTTTAGGTCGAAAAAACAAGGAAAATATAGACTATTCAAGTTCAGTATTGCACAAAAAATATAATTTAAACAAATTACATTTTTTGTGCAATACTGAACTTGAATAGTCTATATTTTCCTTGTTTTTTCGGCATAAACTCTAAAGTGCCAATAATTGGAGGGGTGCCAATGAAAGGATGGTTTACCCTATATCTAAAACGTGTATTTTGTCATAAATATCTGAACAGCGAATTTTCAATAATTTCTTTACAATGTTATTTTAAATTAAAATGTAAAACAATGGAGTAAGGTGTTTTTCCGAAACTGTTCAGATGTTTATGATCACCTTGACTGCGTTATATATTTGATGTTCTAGGCGTTCCTATATTTTTGATTGGTTAGGAGTAAAGAAATTATTGAAAATTAGAACTGCTGAGAAATTTTTTATTTGTGGTCCAAAACCGCCGAAAGGGAAATATTTGACCACCTTGTTTGCTACGATATATCTGCTGGTGACTGTACACACAATTTTTTTTTCGTATGATGCTTTATTGCTGAGATACTTATGAGCATTTAAAAATCTACTAAGAATGAAGTCAGTAATTTTTGATGTTTGTATCCAGACAACTGTACCTACCTATGTCTTTCCATTCTGTAGGTTCAAATGTTCAAATATTATTATCGTTTAGTACACTTATTACATTTTTGGAAAATAATTATTTTTCAATAAACATTTTATTTGAAGAATTAGAAGATTGGCGGAAGGTCATATAATTTGAGACCCAGACATAGAGGTCCCTGACTGAAACTTAGTAATACGTATAGAGTGAAACAAAACTAACAAAAATGTAAATTGGTTGTAAGCATAAGCATAAGCATATGCTCACGACTATATTCCCCGAGAGGGTAATCAGAAATGGTTAAATTGGTTGTAATCTGTAGAATTTGGGGAAAGGTATTTCTCCTTATGATACCTTTTGTATTAAGTGTGTGAAACTCATAATCTTCCTTATTAGATAGTCCACTCAAACTTCTACGCATTCATTGTGTTTATTTTAATGAAAATTCACTGATAATGGAAGAAAACTAAATCACACACACCATCAGTTCAACCAAGCCAAATAATACGTTCCTCAACGACCAAAGATACCTCGGTGATAATATTAGATGAAAATGCTATCGTGGTTGCGTTTTGCTGCTTTTTGGACGATTTGTTTATTTTACTAGTAATTTCTACTTTTGAATCCGGACTTCTGGAGATGTGGAAGTTTTTTTTTAAAAATGCTTTTATTTTTTCTGTTTATACAGGGTGTAAATTAAAATAGGACAGCTACTTAAAGGGGTGCTTCAGACCATCAAACTGAACAACTTTCTCTATGGGACCAATATCGAAATCGCGAAAAAAAAATCTGCTGTCCCATACATTTCAGTCGAGTTATGTTTGCAGTTTTGTATGGGAGAGCGGAATTTTTTTTCGCGATTTCGATATTGGTCCCATAGAGAAAGTTGTTCAGTTTGATGGTCTGAAGCACCCCTTTAAGTAGCTGTCCCATTTTATTGTACACCCTGTATAATAATTATGACCGCCGTCCTGAATGGCTTTTAGTTTTCGTAAAAAATGTCTAGGTCCAAATCTGCCAATCTTCTTTACCGACAGAAGCTAGTAAAAATCCGAAATTAACGATAATCACAAAACAGCTCGGAAAATTAGGTTCTTCCGTAAAATTTTAGGACTTACCGTGTTTTGAGCTTTTACAGTAAATAAGCGATATCCATGATAAGCACCTAAAATATAGCAGTGATTACAAAACAAATAAAATTGAATTTATCGAACCAAGTAAGAAAAAGTCGAAACAACTGTATGTCTTTATTCTGTGTCGCAGTCTTCTACCATAGGGCTCATTGATACAGCGCGCGTTCGCATGCGGTCGCGCGGGGCAGCATACGATCGCGAGCGATAGCACGCTTTAGCACTCCATCGCCTCACCGCCCGCGATCGCATTTTGGCAGTGCTACCGAGCGCGTCGTAAATGACGTTACTGAGTGACAGGACGGTAAAGTGCGGTTCCGTGCTGCCAGATGAGGGTCAACCCTTAAAAGACATGTCTGTTGTTCTAATGGAAGGAATTAAAACAAATGAAAGTCAGCCATCATAAAGAAAACATTTTATTTCCATTACAATTGGACATCTGTATGTAATCAGTTTCTATCTTTGGATTCTATTACTTAGCGTAGATGAAGGGGCAGCGGTCCGGAGGGCGGGGGAAGGGAATGAGCTAGCAATATGGAAGGAGAGGATTTTGGTCGTACCTATTTCACATACAAAATAGGTAAGTACGTTAATAATTTGAATAACTGTATGAGATTATAATGTAAGTAATAGTTAGTTTTGAAGTATAGAAATATGGAAAGTGTGACCGAAATGGTACAGGAGGCGTGTACAATTATAGCCGCCTGTACTCAAATTGTAGTAACAACTAAACTAACATAAAATTATCGATAGCTAACACCACTCTTCAGTAGCTGGAGTAACGCGGGCATTGCGTAGCCGCGGCCACAGTGCCTTGCTTCACGCGGAATGAGGTGACGCGTATAACGTGCTACATTATTTTAGATCTAAATCTACACGGGATAACTGCCGTCTCAGGACTGATGCAGGCCTGACGGAGCGACTGTAAACACACCAAAATTCATTGAGCTTTATAGGTGCTTAATAAGGTTCAAAATCATGGCGATAGAAACATGTGGAGGAACCGTCATCGCTACGTATTTTAACTTAGTGTTATATTGGAATATCAATTTGGCTGCTCTGCGCTTCGCTGAGTCAGGATTAAAATAGCCATTATTGTCACCAAGTGACGTCCTGTCCCGAACACAAGTCGTCGGTGCTCCAGGTCGCCCACTGATGTTAGATCAATTTATACAAAGATATACAGGTTATATAGACGTACATACGAATGCAGCCACTCTGAATCCAGATCCATTCAAATTCTACCTACAATGAGCTCGCCTGCGAGACTAGAATGTGCCGTGCGACTGCGGGCGTGCCGCGATCGCGGTTACCCCCTGCTATAAATAAATTCGTTCCAACTTGAGCATCGCTGACCCAGCCACGTCCTTACATTTCAAACTGTTTTCAGAGTGCACTATTACTATGACAATGATAGCTTAATGAATTGTCGCGGGTCGCGCCCAGCCCCGCGCGCCTGTCGATGTCGTCGCGGAACGCCGCATGGTGCTCTGAAAACCGAGCTCCATACTCATAGGAACTTAATGTAAGGAACGTAAAAAATAAAAATTGGAATGTATCTTGTATACATCCCTTTACTTCATATTTTAGTATGGAGGGTATTAGTATAGGCCGTCAACTTCGTGCGCGGCACGCCTTAGGGGTACAGACGTAGGTGGGGGCGAGGTAGCACGCGACGCGCGCAAGTGCCGCGCATGCGCGTTATAGTACCTTCACACTTGATACACGTCCGATTTTTTTCCAGCCGACTCCCGAACAAAGTACTTATTACTTTTTTCATACAACCAATTTCGTAAGTTTTCAATAAGTAGTAGGAGTAGGCTTTTGGATAGGATTAATATTTTCATTAGGTACACACGGCGACACATCAAGCTGTACAAAACCAACATATATAAGCTGGCCGCGCGTAGGTCGAGTAACGTATAACATCGCGCGGCCAGCTTATGTTAGTTTTGTATAGCTTGATGTTGCGCCGTACGTACCTCCGTATAGATATTATTTTGTATTCTGTACAACTGACGAATCAAAAGAAAAAATCGGAGTGACCTATTGCCGCGTGTGAACACTATATTATAGAGAGAGACTAGGGGTTGCCACCTCAAACATAGATTAAGCGCCAAAACTTTAAAAAGAGCTAGATTTAGTGCTAACTGCTAAGTTCTTCTCTTCTACAAAACACAAAGTGCAAAATTCGTGATCACATTTTTATTTTCCTGATTTTTCATAAAAATAATTGAGCTGAATGATGATGATTGATTTTGATTGCTAATTGAATTTTATTTTATGCCAGAAGAAGGCAAATTAAAAAAAAAATGTATAAAAAATAATCAGTTCACAACGTGTTTGTTCCATATTTTATGAATATATATTGTTTCAATAGTGTTTTTACATTCAAAGCGATTGGCAACTTCATTTAATCACGTCAAACATTTAGAAAAATCACATACAGAAAGTTCAAAATTTCAAAAAAAATATTACACTCAAAGCGGCGCACCGATCGGTGTATGAATTGTATGGCATCTTGACCGGCGTGTAAGGTGCAATAGCTCATATTAGCAACAGCCCATTCAATTCTAAAAAAATGAACTTAAGTGTTTTCTCCCATACAAAAAAAAACAAATCTTTTTTTTTCCATGCCCTCCATACTACTATATGAAGTAAAGGGATGTATACCAGAGACATTCCAATTTTCTTTTAATTCCTGACATTCAGTTCCTCTGAGGATGGAGCTCGATTGTCAGAGCACCGTGCGCCGCGCCCGCGCCGGACCGAACGGGCCCACTACTGAACTACTATCATCATTACATCACCCTCCTTCGACAAATACAAAAGTCTTAATGATACAATGATTATTAAAATAGTTTGAAGGATTGTACGCGAATCTAATTTAGAACTTACGTATATTTTATTCTTATAACGTAATACATTTATTATAATAATAAAGACTAGCATACATCAGTGTTACACTTAAATAACTTTCAATATAAATGGTTCGTTACCTATTATAATTACCGAACGTTATAGTAATATATCATTCTCTTAAAATAAATACCCTATAATTTTGATTAATAATACAAATTAAAGTAAAAAAAAAAGAAAAAATATTGAGCATAATTATACCAATTTCTAGAAGCCGTATCACAGTACGCTAACTTAATAATGTCACGTCAAGAACTCTCGTTCACTATAATAAGAAAAATACATGTCGCGTGATGCGTTAGTTAGTCGTAAGACGAGTTTACATCGAATTGATCACAAATAGGCCGCGACGAACCGAATACCGATCGCAAACGACACGTTACGACAGTCTTAAATGCAAAGGCGGGCGGTGCGGTCGCATCAGCGTGCCTCGCCTGGCCGCACTGCGCGGTGAGGCTAGCGGGGGAATTGGGAAGACTACTATATACCTACTTCGCACAGGACTCGCACGTCTACTGTCCCGCCTACTGGACTATTCATACCCAGCAGAGCACAGTGCACTCTATTTTTATAACCAACAGCATCACTACTGTTCCTATTCGACCGCATTGCAGAATCATGCATTGTGCAAGATTTGCATTTACGCTAATATAGGTACATTATGTTGATCGTTAAGGTATAAGTAAGCAGTAAAAACGTTTGCACTGCGATTCTTTTGGATTGATTTCATTGTTCAACGCGGAACTCATCACTGTGTACTGCCGCAACAGCCTTCCTAAATACAACATCGTAGTTTGGCACAGAAAAACAAACTCTACTCTCTACCTTTGTTCGGAAAATTTTATCGAAACTTAAAATATTAATAAGTAGGAAGAAAGTCATTTGACTTTATTTTTATACAATACACTTAGCTCACTTTACGCAGCTCCTTCATTGTACACACTAGTATGAGCACTCGCTCTCAAATTCTCAATAGCGACTCGAGTAAAGTTCGACGTCAGTCTTTATACATAGAGCTGGATTCATAAATGTCTATACTATGTAACTAGATAGCCAACCCATTTAAAATCAAGGCTCCCTCTGCAAAATGAATGGAATGCAAATCACATGAAAATATTACCGACTTATCTGACTCTTATAGTTCTCACTTCAAAAACAACGAGTGGCAACGGCGTGACATTTTGTTAAGGCCCTTCTTAGGCTGCCTGTCCATTGACGCGGAGATAGGCGGCGGAGCGGAGAAACGGGGAAATATTAACCAATAATATTGCATAAAACCTCCGCTCCGAGATTTTATGCAATCTTATTGGTTAATATCCAATATATTAATATCAAATATTGGTGAGGTCCAATCTCCGTTTCTCCGCTCCGCCGCCTATCTCCGCGTCAATGGACAGGCAGCCTTAGGCCCGGATTCCAACAAAGCGGAGCAGAACGCAGATCTCTAAAATTAATTGTTCTCGCTTGTCAGAATCAACCTATTTAGTTTGTTGATTTTACACATCTGCGCTCAGCGGAGTGGATTCCTGGCCTTATTTTCGGTCAGAGCGAACCCCTGGGCAACCAGCTATCCAGTTACTGAACAGTACCGATATCTATGAACGGGAGTGTCCGCTGCACCCGCGACCTTTATTAGCTGGCGCGCTGAGCACAACGAACACCAATAATACATAATATCGCAATTCGCAGCTTAACTACAATAAATACGCGCGTATAACACCTACTTGTACAAGTAGCGCCGCAGGTGGCGGTTTGTACTAAATCGCAAGCTGTGTTTGGGTCGTGTTATAGCCAATCTATTTAGGCGAGTCCAACGACACCTTACATGAAACTACTGAATCTACACTAAAGTTATACAAGAAATGAAAATTGGCAGATAGATAACTTTTAAAATAGGCCTGAGGCGGGACAATTGAAAGGTTCCGCCTGAGATGCCTATAAAAATGGAATATTTGAATGTCTTTCGGTAAAAGAACTTAATCTAATGATGATCTTGCTAATGAACACTACAAATTTTACTAAAATAATGATAGGTAATTTTTAAATGTTTTGTGTAAGTAATAAATAAAATATAAATAAAATGAATGCAATACAATACTGCTAACACGAATGTTATGATAATCTCAGTCGGCAGTGGGCAATGACTGTGACTCGACGACCGACAGTCAGCAGCAAAAATAGCTAAACAAACGTTTACTCTTCAGTCTTCAGCAATACAAACAGATGAAAACATTCCGAGCGACCTTCGCCACTAACTGTACAAACTCGTTAGTCTTTGGTGAATAAATACTTAAACAGGAATGTGAATCTGAAACTGTGAATGTCACAATGTCAATCGAGTCTGGTGTCATAGCTCGGCTTTTAGCCAAAACAAGTCGTATTTAAGGCAGTGCGAACGATTACTCACTAATTGATTTCCAAATGTACCGTAAGCACTGTAAATGTAAAGTTAATATTTTAGAAAAATAAGCGAATTCGATCATTATTTACAGGGTCCGTAGACTGGAGGCATGCAAACCAACATAATTATATTTGTAGTTTATAAACAGTTGGTGTAAATGACTTGCGGGTGGCGCGGCGAACAGGGAGAACAAGGGTAGAACTCCCAAATGTCGCGCAAAGCCGGAAGTCGCCAGGAACATTGTGGGAGGCAGCGTGAGCACAGCTAGCGCTTTACCTGAAAAAGGCAAGATTTTACGTTATTTTATAGTACTTCATTCTCCAGAGTCCAGAAGGCATATTTTAGTGGAGTCCCTCGAGGTTTTTTCTTCGGAACCCGTTAAAACTACTCCGATTTAGATATATATTTTTAAAAATTTAAAATACTACAACCTTACAGTTTCAAAATTGAAGTTTGTTTTCGTATATAAATCTATTAGCCAGTGTAACTTTGAAACTATATAACATAACGTAAATCTGACAAGCCACAGACAAGGATATTAGTTTCTGGATCGTGTTAAAAAAATACATTAAATTTATATGGTTAATATTCAAAATAGAATCAAACTTCGTTTGTATGGAGCGCGCTCATCAAGGTTTATTCGTCAGCCAGTCTCAATTAAAATTGCCTCAATGTAAAGAGAATGTCCTGTTCTTACATGAATTCGCAAGTTGCATTTTTTTCTTAAAATTTGAATTTGATGGGTTACAACTTTTTACATGACTAAGAGCGTCAATTTTTTACTATAAAGGTTGAAGTATTTTAGATTACGGACGTTTTTAAAAAATAAAATCGGTCAAGTGCGAGTCGGGCTACTCGCACACCGAGGCCGAGGGTTCCGTACCACACCATTACAACATATGAACGTAAAAAAATTTTTTTTTACTCCGGCACCTTTATCGCTAGACCGACTCACACTTGGCAGTTTTTTAGTATTTTTTGTTATTATGTAAAGTTTGCTCTATAATCACACAAAGTTTGACGCTTGTATGTATTACCGTTTTTACGATAGAGCGTGAAGAAAAAACGTTGATAAAAACTAGTTTCTTGTTGAGAACCCCCCTTAATTTTTAACTTTTTGTCATTTTTATTATTTGTTAACAAATCCGCCGTAACAATGCACATTCTGTGAAAATTTCAACTATCTAGCTCTTTCGGTTCAAAAGTTACAGCCCTAAATAGGTCGGACAGACGGACGGACGGACAGACGGACGGACGGACGGACGGACAACGTAGGCTTAGTAATAGGGTCCCGTTTTTACCCTTTGGGTGCGGAACCCTAAAAATCATGAAAACCGGAGTAGTTTTGACCGGTTCCGAAACAAAAGCTACAGGTATTCGGTTATTTAAAAAAAAATCCCCTGAAGGTGTTCGTTAAGAGCCTACCGAGCCCATTTGTGCTGCCCTAAATCGTATTTTTTTATTTCTAAACTGCGACCAAATATAGGATAGACAAACAGTCTTATACAAAATCACATCCAATCTGCGGCGCCGCGTCAATTCAATACTTACACAGATATAACTACGGTATATACCTCCTGAGCCTTTCATTTTAACATAGACTACATAGACTACTATGCTCAGTAATAACGTCGTAAGCCATTTGTTTTAGTTTTTACTTATTGAAAAATATTCATTTTGAAATTACCTTTAATGCTATAGCAATAAAGTACAAAATCGTCTCAAAGGATATGCGGGTAACGTCATTTTGGAACTGCGCTCACCAAGGTCATCACCGAGAACAGCACACGCAGGAGCGAGACGTGCTCATTTAATTTGGTGTGCGTTAGAATAGTACGGTGACATAATCCTCGGTTCTTTTTCGCTTATACTCGCGTAGGCGAGAGTGAAAGGGATAGTTGCGTGCTTGCCGCGTGGTTGTAAATTAACAAAAATATTGAAAAAATGCGATTAAATGCCATGATATATGACAAATATTGAAGATAATGTTATTACAAAGCGATACTTACTGAAAGTATGACACTCCATATTGTTTTTTGCACTTTTCGTGAGTTGTTTTTGCAGGCACGGTTGATTAGCGACTGAGAGCGAAACAAGGCACACTGCCAGATTGTGCTTTGTTTTGATGGTGCCATTTTCCGAGTGGCGTTTCAAAATCTACCCTATATCGAAGTTTCTAAACAATTAATCAACATTTCCCAAAAACAAACATGTCACTGAACTGTCAATGAACCCTAAAAATGCACCGTCATGACTTTTTTGCTAAGATTCTTTTTTCCTATTAAAATGGCATATGTTAAGCAATGCGTGTATAGGAACATCTTAGATGTTAATACGAAAATAAACATACAAAACCAACATATCTTACAAAGACAAGATGTGCGCCAACTGCGATTACGCGACACTCCATTTAGATGAGGTATAGCTAATATTACCACTATTAATCTAGAGATTACGATTATGAGAAACAAATCGACATGAGTTACGCGGTTATTATTTAATCTAGAATTAAACATTTTAACGGGTTCTTAACGCGTTTTAGTGTTTATGAGTATTGGGAATGTGTGTACTCAGAGGATGCTGCTGCCCATCCTCCAGTAGATCCCTTAGTCACCTTTTACAACACCCACGGGAGGAAATGAATGGGGTGGTGCTATTTTTAGCCGACTCCACACGGACAAATAAGTATAGTATTTTCATAGATATATGAGTATTTTACTTTAATTCCTACGTTTTACTTCTTACGTTTTTCTAAGACTAGACTTTTCTGATCTACCGATAACAGTTTTTTTGGAAATTACCTATTTTACTAACAAAATCACCTTTGTTCCGTTGGCTTTAAAGGGGGCCGGATTACAGCACCCTAAATAAAATAATGAGGCAGTCATCACCTGTGCACGATGTCGGCGAGCTCCTGCAGCGCCTGCTCGACGGAGTGTTGGGGGTGGTGGCGGGCGGCGGCGAGCGCACGCGCCTCCGCCTCGAGCCGGCGCGCCGCGGCGCGCAGCTGCACGCGCCGCTGCGGGCCGACGCGCGCGCCGCCCGCCGCGCCCGCGCACTGCGCGCCCAGGCGCGCCAGCCGCTCCGACGTCTGCAGCCGCCACAGCGACCCGCGACCCCCCACCCCTCCGCTACCACTCCCGCTACTGCTACCTCGCGACATCTGCAAAACATCATGTTTCATTTATTCCCCGTAGTACCGTTTTGTGGATGTTCCTCCACCGCCCCAAAAAATTACATTAAAAAAAAATTATTGGCCAGTAGATATTTCCGCGGCACTAGTGGGAAAAAAGTCTCACTATACAGGGTGTTTGGTAGAACGATGTAGATAGATTCTGAGCTAATTGAGGGCACCTTTATGAACATTTTAAACCACATATAGTATTGATAACAAGTATCATAGCTTTCAAGAGTTTCAAGTTATTATGAAAAATTAATTTTTTTTGTTTATTACGGGAATTGGTGCGGTTAGAGGTCCATAACATACAAGTTGGTGCCTCAATCAGTTTTATTTTGGTTTTGAATTAGTCCGAAGAACACAGTCTTTCATCACAATAAGTTAAAACAATAATTGCAAAGGAAATCATACACATCGTGATTTAAACTTATCACAAAAGATTTTTTTTATAAAAACATTTTTACTCTACTTATCATTAAAAAAAGCTACACGTGGTAAATTTGTTCAAACCATTTAAAATTACTTTGGTACACTTTCAGTTAATAAAAAAATTATTAGCAGCTAATAACTTTCCACTTATTGTGATGAAAGACTGTGTTCTTAGGACTACTTCAAAACCAAAATAAAACTAATTGAGGCACCAACTTGTATGTTATGAACCTCTAACCGCACCAATTCCCGCTGCCCATAATAAACAAAAAGAATCTATATTTTTTATAATAACTTAAAAGCTTATGACACTTGCTAAATTCGTAAAGATTCAACCCAATATGACATTTTAGAATTTTTATCTGCTAGATTTGATTAAATAGTCGGAAAGTGTAATGTCAAGCTTACAAAATCAGAACGCTTACCTCAGCCGTGCACCAATCGAGCGACGCCCGTAGAGCCGTGAGCGTGTCCTCCTCGTCGCCGTCGTCAGCGCCGGCGGGGGTGGTGGGGGCGGCGGGGCCGAGGGCGGGGGGCGCGGAGAGGGGCGTCGCGTATATGCCGCCCTTGCCCAGCGGCTTGCCCTTCACGGCGGGCTTGCTCGGCACCACGGGCTTGTCCTCCCGCTTGTTGAGGCTCCCGCTGCGCGCGACCCCGCTGCCCTCCGGCGAAGTATCTGTGCTTTCTTCACCGCGGGGCCTCAGCTTCGGACTCAAGCGGTCGTCGCTATCCTTGTTCTCCCACAACTTCTTCAGACTGCTAATACTGCCGGTACTGCGTCGCTTGTCTTCATCGTCGGCGCCGCTCGTGTCCAACGACCCGCTCTCTGAAGGCTTCCTCTCAAGGTTCGTGTCTTTTTTTATCTGTTTGTCGTCTGGCGAAGTTTGCTCCTTCTTCGCAGTGCCGTTGGTGGCCGGCGTGCTATCGACCTTCCGCAGACGCGATTTAAAATCGATAATAGCACGTCCGGCCTCATCGTCTTTAGAGTTGTTAATAATCCTGTTCGTGTCCACTTTCTTGAGTTGTGATTTAAAGTCAGTACCGGTTTTAATGTCGACGTCAGTTTTGTTGTAGGTGGTCTTGCGTAGTGTCGATTTGAGATCGCCTGGCGAAAGACAATCGGCGTCGGGAGCCGGAGCGGGCGTAGGGTTGGGCGGCGGGGCCGTGAGGGGAGCGCGGGGCCTCTCGCGTCGAGCCTCGAGGTTCAAACTCTCCGATAGTTCGGATACGAGCCGCGTCACGGGGTCGCCGAACGACTGCGTTTCGACTAACTCATGCGGAGGTGACTCCTTCAACTGATGCTTCTTTTTATCGGCGCGCTCTTTGATTTCCGCCACTAATTTCAATTCGAGCATTTCCTTCATGACCTGCTTAGCAGGTTTCTCGTCTTGTTCGGTGTGGTCGGCCGTATCGGTGCCGGCGTCGCGGCAGCAGTCCGGCGGCGGCGGCGGTGGCTGGGGCTGGTCCTCCGGCGGCGGGGGAAGGTCCGGTGGAGGGGGAGGGAACTCGAGCTCCGCAAGCCGAGGGCGCGGTTTGGCCGGGCTGCTCGTGAAGGAGCGGAGGGGGTTGGCGCGGGCGGTGCGCGGGGAGGCGGGGGCGGGCGTGACGCCGCCGGACGAGTTGGAGCGTATCATGTGGGGCTGGGCGCGGGCGGTGCGCGGGGAGAGGGAGCGCACCTCGTCGGGCGCGGCGGCGGCGACCTCGGCCGCGCCGCCGGCGCCGCTCTGCCGCAGCGACTCGAGGTAGGCTCCGATGCGCGCGCCCTTGGGCAGCGTGCCGTAGCGGTTGATGGCCCGCTTCACGTTCTGCACCTCCAGTGCTGCCACCTGCACACCCTGCTGGGAACAAAGGATACGGTTAACGCGACTCTATCTAATAAGGCACCTAAATAAACAATTGTATCGTAAAATTTTTATAATACCAACGTTAATAACGTAACGTAACGTGTTTTATAATATCAATGCATGGATACAGGTTTGGCAGGTAGGTCTCACTGACGTTATTTTGGTTACCATTTTCACTATCAAATTGCGTGGATATTGCTTACATACTTCACTCAAATAGGACAATCATGCGACAATCAATGTTTCTCATCAACAATTATCATCAACTTTATTAATTAAATAACTTTGTAAATTTTTCGGGCGGCTCTCGTCAAGTACCTAATATCAATTTTCCGTGAAATATACAAATTATCCCTCAAAGTGACATAAAAGTAGAAAGAAAAATCTTAAAGTAAGGCCCTCAGTCTCCCAGACAAAGTAAAAATCACTGAAAAGCTGATCTTTGTAACACGCGCTTAGTATTATCAAGATGAGCTTTACGCCCGGGCGTAAGGGCGTACGGGTCGATACGTCAGATAAGCTATTAGGGAGTTATTCGGAAGTGATGAAACAGACCCCCTAAAGGTTAGGTTCTCGGGCCCTTTGCATTTTGCCAGTCGTGCCAGCCAGTAGTACCGGCACAGTATACAAGTGAAGTAAAGGGAGGTACATACCTTGGGCTGGTGGGGGTGGTGGGCCGGCACGTGGTGGCGGCGCTTGGCCCGGGGCCTCGGCTCCGCGGCGCCGCTCTCGTCCGTGTCGGGCGTCGCCTCCGCCAGCGAGCCCTCCGAGGATGCCTCCCGAGCCCCGCTCCGCCCGCCCCCTGCACCAACATACAGTTTAGTCACATCGATAAAGTACGGCACGTTACCTACAACATGTCGCAACATTTTTTTTATGACCAGAAATTTATAAAATTCATTTAGAGATGTTTTACTGACCGATAATGAAACGTTTTCTAAGGGCAGTCATAATAAAAATCTGCAGATGGCGTTACTAATTTGACCGAAAAACCTGCCAATTTATAGGTTAAAAAAATGTTGTTGTCTTTCTCATCTTTTGCTTGTTTTTTTACAATCTGGTGTTGCCAATGGATATTGCTCAGTAGATACCAATAAATAGGTACGCACTCACATCAAACATTTTCAAAGTATTAAATACGTCTTTCACATAATAACCATCAAAATATTTGAATTAAAAAAATTACTTAGGTATTCCTTAAAATTAGAGAATAGAGAAACAACCTAAACACTTTAGATCTGACAGCAACATTATTGTATCGCCATTGCCATCCAGCTTTAAATAAACTATTATTTTCTTTTTTTAATCGAAAACGTTTCATTGTAAATTCATCATTTACAAAATTGCAGTTCAATATCAGGTTTAGTTACTTCGCTGTTTTTTTAGATCAAGTAACTTTAAAACAAAACCCTTCTTCTGACGCAGTTGGGTAATAATAAACCTGGAGTCAAACCGTATTGTTGTAAATCCTAGTCGAATTGTCAGTAATCCGATAAATTGTATTTTTCTACGATTTTTATAAACTTCAGGATTTTCAAAATAGTCCTGCGACAAAATTACCAAGGTGCAGGCTTAAATGCGGTAGGATCTACAAAAGTATTTTAGTGTACATAATGTGAGATCCAAATATTTATTTGACGCGAAAAGTCACGGGTGTGGCTGCATACAAACATCATTAGAGCAAATTAATGTTTAACCTGTTTTTTCGCAATAATTTTAATTAAGATAATTCGTTAATTGGGAAAAATTACAGCTCGAAGAGGCTATGTAAACATGTATAATGAATGAGGCTATGTAACAAGGTGTATGGAATCGAATAATAAATCTGATTAGCTATTGTAATTCTCACTATACAGTGTTAGGGTAAACAGTTGCATTACTTTAAGGGGTGATTGTACCAATGATACTCAACAACTTTCCCTAAGAAACCTCAATTTTTTTTTTGCGAACTTCCTGTAGGTTTCTTAGTGAATGTTGTTGATTATTGGGTACAATCGCCCCTTAAAGTAATGCAACTGTTTACCCTAACACCCTGTTGGATATGTCAATTAATATTATAGAATTTAGATCGTCCTTCTTCAGCAGTCCTATCTTATATAAATCTTTCGCGCATTAACGCATTTTATGTCTGCACCCTGGATTACATCCCTGGTTAAAAAAAGCACACATATACGAAGAAAAAGGAACGTGAAGAAAAAGGTTAAACAAAATAACCTCGAGATTCCTAATATAAATTTCAACAAATTTGTGTCCTGCCAACAATCAGAGAACAAATATTGCTCGTGACATGCTGCAAATTTACAGGGGTGGTTCAAGAATACCCGAGCGCTGAAAACTCACCCTTATTAACTCAATCTTATCCATAGCTTTAGTTGGAAATGTCACCACTGCATTAAGGGTCAAACAGGATAAAGACATGCATTAAAAATCGTTGAGACAACACTAATAGATAAGTCAATTTACTTGACGAGTAAAGATGTCCACTAACACCGCATCTCGAATATTGTTGAGAGGGCGCCTTTTTCCTTCCCTCGAGAATATGATTCTGGAGAGCAAAATCAATTGCGACATAATCTTTTTTTAAGAATGTGTTCCTATTTGAGGAGGTGGTGCATATAGTCGATCTACTTACACTCAGTTGCAGAAACGCTCATTAGAGTTAATTCTCAATTTAATCTCTTGCTAACTTTTACTACATCAACAAAAAGTGACAGTAAGAGATTTAATGGAGGATTAACTTTAATGAGCGTTTCTGCAATTGACACCCGGTTGCAGAAACGCTCATTAGAGTTAATCCTCCATTAAATGTCTTGCTAGCTTTTACTACGTCAACAAGACAAAAAGTGACAGCAAGAGATTTAATGGAGGATTAACTTTAATGAGTGTTTCTGCAACTGGCATTTAGTGTTAGAGTATCAAGTCAAGTAGGTACATAGAGTTGCGAGACGCGCGCGCCGCTATACTTAAGGAGGATCGATACTCATCATATTCCATTCAACCTTAAAGGTAAAATATGATGTTCGGAAAACCAAGGCCCTGTTTCAACACTTCTTAGTAAGTTCTTGTTAGCTTATCTGCCAGATAGTCTCACATATTTTGTATGATATATATGTCAAACGATCTGTAAGATAAGCTAACAAAATAAGCTATAAATCATTTATTTATACGTTACAAAAGCAAAAATGTAAAAAAATATCATAAGTTATATTTTCAGTGATAATTTATTTTCTCAGTTTCTTTCCCCTTCTGCTTGTATGTATGTAATACGATGCGTAGCGTTTCTCCTTGATATGGCTAGTACAGAAAGCCCACTTCATACAAACTTACAACATGCTTGTGTCAATTTGAAATTTACGTACGAAAATGTAGACGAAAATAACAAAAATATTAAAATAGCGGCGGCGGGCCGGAAAGGCTCCATTCTGTCACTGTCACCTCTTTACAGAGGAATGATTCCAGTTCATAAACATGACAATTTGTTTTTTAAGATACATTACTAAGAATGTTAGGACATACGTTGTTTAACACCATAAGTAACCATTAGTAATATACCCTGAATTGTCATTGTAAATTACAATTGTCGTGTAAGCTTATATGTGATATGCCTCAGAAGGAAGAAAAATGATTTAAGTCTCTGCCAGCACCATCTATCGCTTCGTGTACGAGAAAAGAGGCATTGATAGTGTCACTGTCAGTTAAGCATTCTTTAGGTAAGTAGGTACGTCAATTCGTCAGCTACACTAGAGCTTAAAAAAAGTTATTATTGATGTGATATTGTGTGCGTGTAGTTGTAGGATGCGGGCCTGTACTGTACTCTAGTTACATATATCGTTGTCTCGCAGAGGTCAGACATAGATAACAGGATCGACTACAGGTTGCATGCAATCCTGAAAGTTTACTCCTCGACACGGCACCTACATTCAGCCATCATTTCATATTTAACAAGATATTTAAAATGTTTTTAAATCTAAAAATTACACATTATAATATGAGTGTAGTTTATTTATTGTTTTGTTATTTACTGTTTTATTATTTATTAATGGATTGTAATGAAGCAAATAGTGATAGAATATGCACATTCAAAACACAAGACTCGCGCCCGCTGTATCGCATCGATCGTTGGGACCACGAGAACACATGCGCGATACACAACTTGCATTATATCTACAAAACACTATTAAGATATAAATACATTTCATACACCTTAAACATGAGTCTATACTAAAAAAGGCAAACAATACATACATAGTAGTTATAAGTTATATAGGTAGGATCGTTTCTACACAAAATCTTGTGAATACTTACAAAATGTTTGAACCTATCGCTATACGCCTGAGCGAGCGGACAAACAGACAAAAACGCTAGTTTAAATGTATGCACACAATCAAGAATAGCACTTATAATCATGTCAAATTAAACACTAACTTGCGTCCGGTTTTCGCTTGTCGAGTTACCTATATAACGTTGTTTACATATATAAAAGATAATGTAGAAAATTAAAATGCAAATATTAAACAAATAAAAAACATTACATAATTAACATGAATTATGATCAAACGCATCGTGTCATTTCAACCCATACTCGTAATGCCAATTCAAATGCAACAAGGAACATATAAACAATTATACTCCGTGTGAGTCAAAATAAAAAGAAACTATTATCAAATATCTATTTTGCGGTACATGCTTCAGTGGTTTCCTGGATGTTCTACCCCATTTGCACTCTCGAACTGTACATACATCGACTCGTCTATAAAGTAATTGTTACTACTTTTGTTTACAAATACGTCAATGTACATCGGCCTCGCCCTGTCTCGCGCCAGAGTGTAAATGAAGTATAAGGGTGCTTAAAGATAGACGTCTCAAAGCATGCGCGGCGAATGCCTCAATTTTATTATTATTATCACAGAGTACTATAATTAATACCGTTATATTCATATATTTACGCTAGGTGAACGATACCGATCAAACAAAACGTTATAATATAAGTCATTTAGTAGGCTAAAATTCAATGTAATTTGTAAAATTAATTATAGCAATAACGCCCATACATCTTGAGGGTAGGCCTGTGCCCTACAGTGTGACGTATAAATAAAGGCTGTGGTGAAAATGATGAAATGACAATTTGAGTGAATTTATTTATTAATATTATATTTCGCTTCACGCGAATACCATACCTTATTGGGCTCATCGCGTACGATGTTTATCTCTGTACGAGATTAACTAGTTGTGAATATGATAATACCGTAAACGATGAGCGCTATAAGACAAATTTTTGTGTGGCATTGCACATACACGAAAACGAAATATTCTCTTGTCAACAGACTAGCATAAGTAACACCTTAGATTAGGAACAAAGCAGTAATGGTGGCCAAGGAAAGAACGGAGGTCATGAGGCAGACCACCAACACGTTGGTCGGACTACATTGTAAGGTCCGTAAGGAATGACGCAATAATAGGGAGGCTTATGCCCAGCAGCAGTGGGTTTATGTGGGATTTGATAGATTGATCGAAGGAACACCACCGTTACGCGGGACGCACGCACGCCAAATGTATATTAAACCATTGCATGTCTTGTCATTTTGACTCACACTTCGTACGCAGTAACATAGAAGCCAATAACAGTCAAGCGAGAGATTTGGAAAATAAGAAGGAAAAATTCTTAATTGCACTTCATGTGTGACGTCCTAAGCCTTATATTCCATAGGTACTGTAATATATACCGTATTTTTCCAAACCGAAAAAGCTCATTATAATACAATTGGCGAAAATTACAACACCAACAGACAACATAATTTGGGTATTGGACCAAGCACTTATATAAGCTGGTTGAGACAGTATTTGTGTATAATGTTACATGGACATTTGTGATACAACATTGCCAGAGACCGCGAGTATTTGATGAAGTACGAGTATACAATATATCAGTCGATTGACAGGCGGAATCTATTGTAATCTATTGCGTTTAAAATTCGCACTGTCATCCTCAGGGGTTTAAGAGTATGCGCTTGCGCTTGTAAAAGGGCCTTATTGCTGCGGCCGTAATCAGTCGACTTACGGCCTGCCCCTGATTGTCAGCTCTTGAGTGAATGCCCCTACCGCACTACAGTAATATCAATAAAACTACACTGTAATGATCTTTTGCACCAAGACTTAGCTTATCGCATCACAATGCACAGTGAATGATTAAACAAGGAACTTGTTTAAGAATCCAGGTCTCCTTTAGGAAAGAGTAAATATGAATTATCTGGGCGAGCACGCTAAATCTTCCCTTCAAGCGCACTTTCTATCAGGCGATAAAAAACCAAGCGCTAGACCATGCGAATAAATCAAGTACGTGATTCTACAGCCGACAACGATCGTTCTATGAAATAAATCTGAAATATAGATATATTATGCAGATATTATGCCAATGCCGAATAAGTAGCAGTTTTTTTACGTTGTCGCCCATAATTAGTTGTTTTTTATCCGAAAGAGGCCGAAACTGATGGAGGAGGAAGACGTAGCGCATCCACCCCAATATTCAGTATTACCCATTTAATCACCTTTCAAAAGTTAGTCGTTCAACCAATTATCTGGTACAAGCACAACGTAAGGTATATAGGGACGCATATGTATTTAGAGATGTACCGACTAGTCATTATCTCGCCCTGTTACAAACGCAAAGTTTGGGTCATCATTTAGGTTTGAATAACCTTTAAATCATTATTTATCATCGGACCTCTCGCACTTACAGGCTTTATGGAGCTGTACTAGTTAATGTGCGTTACTTCGACAGAGAAGTGTCGGGAGACCACGTCTCCGCTTCAAGGACTGCGTAAAGCGAGATATGTCCACGTTCTCAATCAACACCAGCAGCTGGGAGGATCTCGCACAGAACCGCGACTTGTGGAGGAAACATTTAGCGGAGGAAAGAGCTGAGCACGATAGGGCGTGGTTTGCTTCCTTGGCTGAAAAGCGGGAAAGGAGGCATGATAGGATTGCAAACCCAACTGGCACAGCAAACTCTAATTTTACTTGCCGTACATGCGGCCGTACCTGTCGCTCTCGTATCGGGCTTTTTTGTCACGAGCGTAAGTGCCGCCAAGACGCTACTTAAATCATCTTTTATAGATGGAAAGGCCAATGATGATAGTTGCATCAACTATTTATGCCTTACTCATTTTCATAACGTGCAAAAATGTACCTGCAGCACATCTGCAGCAGTTAGACGACTGTCGGCGGACTGTGAACGTTTGTCGAGAAACACAAAGTGTTGAAATAATGGTTTATGACCCAAACATTGCACTGGTAACGGCGCGAATATAATCAGTTGATAAGGCCAACAGACAACCACTATTATAGTCGGTTAAATGAGATTTAATTTATAAGATTTACATTGAGTCAGAAATACGTTTAATTTAAATATGCTCAGAATCTATTTTGACAGCTACTACTGATTAATTAGATATTTTAGTACACGCACAAAACAGATTCTCTCTCTCGTTCAAAATCGGATGAAATGGGAAACCGTTACGATAAGAGAAAAGGAATGATGCAGCATTCAAATAATGTATCATACATATAATGATAAAGGAATATAGGATAATGTCTATCTATATATGAATTTAAAAAATCCAAACTAGGGTTTTATTATGCAACTGTGTGATTCAATGGGTATAAAACCGGCATAGTTTTTTGACAGTCCTTGGCGATTCTGCTTCTAAATATTAAGTTAATCAATTTCAGACACTGGACATAATGATCAGGAAAACTACTTAAAAATTTCCCAGTTCGTTTCCCATATATTATCGATCTTGCATCGATATACTTATTCAGAAACTTACATAATAGCCGTACTAGAGAGGCGGGCGAGTCGACTATGAATTTGATTACCTACGGACGTAGTGTAAGCTACTTTGATCGGAAAGGTTAATTACACAAGGTCACAAAAATATATCTTTTCGTCTCCGTTGACCTTAAATACTATACACTCCAAGTCTCATATAAAATCTTAGCAAATTATTGTCCGAATTGACACAATAAATAACCCACACAAATCAAGTATTTTGTTTTCTGTCAGTTTTCTGTCAGCTATTTGGCAAAAGAGTTCTAGAAGCTCTTTTGGCTCTGCCATTTTTGGACCGTTGATTGCTTATCTAGTTCTGTTATAGGTACATAAGATTACTGCCAGAGACTTCGTCCGCGTGAAATTAGAATATCGTAAAATCCTTTATTAGGGCACCCCTACATACACCAAATTTCATGTTTCTTTTTTCAGCGGTTTAGGTTGTGGGTTCTGTCGGTCAGTCAGTCACGGAACTCATTTATAAGTATGTGTTTAAATGAATGGTCGTCTCGTCGGCTATCACTAGTCGGCACATCTCTAGTCATGATAGTACCGTGTCGTGTCCATGGTGTGTAGTTGTAGTGTTGAGTGACGCGGTACGCGGTACACGGTACGCGGACTCACCGTTGAGGGAGGCTGCCGGCGGCGCCTGCTCGTCGACCGCGTATTGAGACTCCCTGAACGAACTGCACGATGACAGGAGGCTGCGTACACAAACAAAATACATTATTAATAGGGATGATAATTTTTTTTAAGCTTCTTAAACACTACCTACAGTGAATCTAGATCTTAAACACTACAGTGAAATCTCACGTTCCCTCAAGACGCAACAGATTGAAAAATTTCGTTCTCTGGCTAGTGGACTCGGTAGCGAAATTGGATAACGCACTTCCCCGGTTCGGAAGGGTGCAGGGTTCAAGTCCCGCCCGAGACTGAATTTTTCAATCTTTAATTTGATACTGTGAAATCATTTTTTAAATATAAAATAAATAATAAGCTTTTCGCCCAAAAAAAACTGAAAAATAAACTATTTCACGAAGCCACTTCGCGAAGAAATAGGGTTGTCTATTATAATTATAAGCAAAATATTGAACTATGCCAAATTAGATAAAACAAGGTTAGGTTAGAGTGTCTCCAACTCCAAGTCAACCATTTTTAGATTTTTTGAGTCTGTTTCTCTGTTTGAGCATCACGCAAAATATTCTGAACCGATTTTGATGAAACTGTTTTTGTGTGAAGTTTATGATTTGACTTAAAATCTGGTATATAATTTGTGCGGACAAAGTCGCTGGTAAAATCTAGTTTTTTATAAAGTAATAACATGAAATGTTATTCAATTGGTTATTTAACTACATATAATTTATTTTATTTTTATCTTCTCAATAAAAAAAAGGTTAGAAACCATTTTCATTGAGTTTTTAACTTTAATACTATATTTAAAAACATGATAAACTGTAAAAAAAACCCGACTGCATAAAAAAACTGTTAACTGAAAAGAGAAAAACAAGCTATATAATCACTAATCAGCTATAACAACACTAAGCAAATATAATTTGAATGTTATTAGGTAGGTAGTGTTAGCGGAAATGTGGTTTTTGGCAGACCCCCCCGCGTGCTCTATGGGTCACCCCTTTGCCTACACCCGATCCGATAGTTTTATATAATAATTGAGGAAAAGTCTATTAAAATGTATATTTGCCAGTATCCAGAGAGTTTCAGTATTATAGTAGGTATCGCAAACGGGGAAAATATAAAACATGCCTAGTGTACCTATCTTTGGTTTGTAGCTTATAGCTGATTAGTGATTATATAGCTTGTTTTTCTCTTTTCAGTTAACAGTTTTTTTATGCAGTCGGGTTTTTTGTTTTTCGTAATATTTTAGTTTATTTCATACTTTTTAGTCTTGTGTCGAAATGGTAGCATAAAAGTACTATAATACATATTTGGAATCGTCTGTTTACTAGCTTTCATTTGATACCCATAATGTAACTTAAAAAAAAAAAATTTTATTCCTCCTCTTTTTTATTATTAGATAGGTATTGCAGGCGGGGACAAACCAAAGATAGGTACACTAGCCATGTTTTATATTGTCCCCGTTTGCGATACCTACCTAATAACATTCAAATTATATTTGCTTAGTGTTGTTATAGCTGATTAGTGATTATACAGGGTGTACAATAAAATGGGACAGCTACTCAAAGGGGTGCTTCAGACCATCAAACTGAACAACTTTCTCTATGGGACCAATATCGAAATCGCGAAAAAAAAATCCGCTCTCCCATACAAAACTGCAAACATAACTCGACTGAAATGTATGGGACAGCAGATTTTTTTTTCGCGATTTCGATATTGGTACCATAGAGAAAGTTGTTCAGTTTGATGGTCTGAAGCACCCCTTTAAGTAGCTGTCCCATTTTATTGTACACCCTGTATAGCTTGTTTTTCTCTTTTCAGTTAACAGTTTTTTTATGCAGTCGGGTTTTTTGTTTTTGGTAATAATTTAGTTTATTTCATACTTTTTAGTCTTGTGTCGAAATGGTAGCACAAAAGTACTATAAGTATATATATTTGGAATCGTCTGTTTACTAGCTTCATTTGATACATATTGTAATTTTCTAAAAAAAAAAATTATTCCCCCTCTTTTCTTTAATTCGCATACGCCATAATAAAATAATATAGCCTATGTCACTTTCACGATTTTTATGAATCTAACGACACCTCGTACGTCAAAATCCATCCAGCCGTTTAGGCTGTAGGGCGTGCCAAAGAAATAGACATACAAACATACATACATACAAACGCTCGAAACACATAACCCTCCTTCTGGCGCAGTCGGCTAAAAAGTACTGAAATGTTGATGGAATCACAACTATTTTATACTAATGTACAAAATATTAACGCAAGTCCGATAAAGAGTAGCCGATTTTTTATTATGGGCTCTGTACATAGTTGTCAGCAATGACGTTTTACAAATAGACGCGTCATACGCTAACATCACTGCATTTTAAAATGGCGTGACATAGTGACGTGTAGCCCGTACACTAGACGGCGCGTGACTATGAGAAAGCCGGGCAATTACCTTACTTTTTTGTTGCCATTTTGAAGCGCGGAAGACGCATCTACGTATAAAAACATCTTAGGTTGTCAGTATATTTGTGGCGGGTAACCTGGTGCGTTTAGGAGGAGTAGGGGCCTGCTTGCCGCGCCTGTTCGTCGGCCGACGCATCTGCACGCCGCGCTCCCCGCCCGCGCCCGCGCCCGCCCCCGCCCCCGCCGCCGCGCTCGCCTTCTTCAACGACATCTGAGGTGTACCGCCGCTGCTGCCACTGCCTTCTTGTAGTTGCTTCTCTACCTCTGTTCGTTTTAAATTGTTATAACTTAGCATCACCAAAAAAAAACTTATTTATTTGCACACCACAATTACATTCTATACACGAGGACTTCGCATCAGCGCGCGCGTGTAAACGGGACCGCAAAAGGTTGCTTTATTGTTTTACATTACTGCTTAGTAACATTTTAAAGGACTGGAATTGTGTTGAATGTCAGCGGCAATGTATGACAGCCAAGCACATCTGAATCATACCACAGAATAGATAATAGTATACAGGGTATTGCAAAAGTAAAAATACACATTTCAAACTTTTATGGGGGTTGTTGAGACCATCAAACTGAACAAATTTCACTATAGGACCAACATCTAAATCGCAAAAAAATATATATCTTTTGTCACATAAATTTAGCTAGAGTAGATCTGTAGTTTAGTATGGAACATCGCAAACGCATCCCATTATGGTGATTATGGTAAATCTCCCCATTTTGGGGTGGTCTATGTCCAGCAGTGGACTTCTATCGGCTGATATAATGATGATGATGATGATCAAACATCCGGTTTTTTTTACCGCTATTTCGGCTGGTCCCATAGTGAAAGTTGTTCAGTTTGATGGTCTTAACAACCCCCTTAAATGTTTATTTGTACTTTTGTAACACTTTGTATAGAACACATATACAACGTGTTAATGAATTAACGCAAAACTAGAAAGTAGTTTGTTTAGAATCGATAGCAGATCGAATTATCATGGTTTCAACATAGGTAATTTTTCACTCCCTCGCCACTCTCTGACTTCAGATACCCCACCTCACCTCACACTTTCTGGGGACACTTTAGGGGAGCCGAGCAAGGCACGCTATGCTACGTACTATAAGGTTTGTATTGTTACTTTGACTATACGCCACCGCCCCACGTCTCTTCTATATAAACCGCGCCTTATAGATCGTCCGTGGCGCATTGCGAAAAGGTATTGGACACTCCATCGTGAGGGTCCGGGTTCGAATCTCCACGGACGACATGCCATGCCATCGAGTTTGACAAAAAGATGTGAAATATTCAGAGCAGTCTTTGTTTTTTATTTATAGGGAATTAGTGCACAAGTAAGAGCGGAAATCGAAGACTCAACGCTTCTCACGGCGGAACATTCGGTCATCGGTCACTACACCTGCGCTCATTTGCTCGACATACATTTTCCAATAAGCAATCGTCAATATTCACATTACGATGTGAATTAACTTGTATTGTGTACTTGTATTTACATAAAAAAACAATAATAAATCTATATGGGAAGTAAAGATGGGAATCGAGATATTTTGTTTAACAACATTTTGCGATTTACAATAAAATCACTGGGTTACACATACTGTAATATTAACAATTCATTCGCATTCGCACGATCCAAAAAAAATATGTTTCAGATGCATAACAATAATAATAATATTCCCTCAATAACAATGTAATCTCTCGCCCCTCTCGTATCTCTCTCTGCTTTGGTTTGTGTGTGTTTAATGGTGAATAAAGATTTTTCCTTCTTTAAATGTATATTATTAATAGCATGTCTGGACAGTTCCATACATTTTAGATTTAGTATAGTCTTGGCGCAAACAGATGTCGCTACTGGCCTGAACGAGAGATAAATCTTAATTAAACGTTATTAGATCACTATTATTTGAGTTTTGTTCCACGGAAATAAATTATATAGATTAATTATCTTAAAAATTTTAATAACAAATGTGTTTAACACGTATTTTAACGTAATTAAACATTGCTGTAGTACCGTTACTCACCAACGGCGCTGTACTTGCGCGAGTTTTCATATAAGAAGGTGGCAACTTTCTTAGTATGGGCATTGACCCTCTGTTGAGTATAATTTATTTACTCTATGTTAATAGGTAGGTATAGACGCACCACGTATTATCGTGTTCCTTTGAAACTGTCGTACGTCATTTTCGGTGCCTCTGTACCTCATTAACCGACGCTTAACTAATAATGTTCTTAGTGACCTAAGCCTTAGTAGCCTAAGGTCCCTTTTCATTTGGAGAGTCACAATTATTAGTATGGTAGAAATTGCAGTACACGTACCATGCAAGGCAGTGACATAAGAATTAGTAATAATACACCCTAGAAGTGAAACTACGCGCACCGTTAGTTACACCAATAAGAGACGGACTACTTATCGGTATATCTTGACCTTGAACGCAACTGGCGCAGAATTTTCTCTTCTTAATTCGGCATTAGTTATGGACGTCCATCGGCTGAGATGATGATGATGATGAATTCGGCATTAGTTATTCTTATGGCAGTGAATACAATACAAACCCTCAGTGATGGAGTGGTCCTGAAACATGTGCTCCAGCGCGTGGTGGATCTCGTGGAAGGTGGGCCGGTCAGCCGGGTTCCACTGCCAGCAGCCGCGCATCAGCTCGTAGACCGGGGCGGGGCACCCGGGCGGGCACTCCATGCGGCATCCCTGCAACACATTCAACGTTTTAATACGCTAGTGTAGTGGACAACTAGACAAATTAGCAACTTTTAATCTAAGTTCAAAACGCGCACTTTGTACGAAAAATGTATAGTTCATTCTGCTACTAAAAATGCTACTCAAGTTAAGAGGGCTATCGGAGTCCAGTGGCGCCCTCGTCACAATAATAAAGATTTATCTATAAAGAAAGCCTAAATTAAAAAAGTGCTCAACAGATAAACTACAAAAGCCTTCAAGCTATTTTCATAGAATACTTTTATAGGTTTTTTAAAGGTCTAAACATAAAATGTTAGAAAAAAGAAAATAACGGCCGCTTTTGTTTTTATTAGAAATTATCTAAAAGTGGAATGTTTAGAATCTATAAAAGTATTTATAGCAATGGCTTGAAGGCTTTTGTAGTTTATCTGTTGAGCACTTTTTTAATTTAGGCTTTCTTTATTGAGAAATCTTTATTATTGTGACGAGGGCGCCACTGGACTCCGATAGCCCTCTTAAAGAATAACTGAAAATGCGAGTTTAACGTTATTTTCAAACTTTTTTTTAGTATTAAGATAAAACTTGGATGAAGCGATGACTTGAATATCTTTCTGAAGGGTTGGCCGGAGATTGCATTGCATCGGGAGGATTGGAGGAAAAGAGGGAAGGACTTTGCCCAGCAGTGGGACACAAAACAGACCAAATAAAAAAGGTAAAACTAAATGTCGCTCTTTCAAGAGTAACCTCTAAAGAAAACATGTTTTTACTGTCTAACTAGCGTTAACCCGCGACTTCGTCCGCACAAATTATATACCAGATTAGAAGTCAGATCGTAAGCTATCAAACTCGGTTTCATCAAAATCGGTTCAGTAGTTTTTCCGTGATGCTCGATCAAACAAACAAACAAACACACAAACAGACAGACAAAAATTCTAAAAGGGTTGATTTGGAGTCAAGGACACCTAAAAACCATATCGTAATCTTTGTTTTGTAAATATCTTCAATGTACAGACACACTTCTCTTACAGTTTTATAATAGTTTGGATGCCAAAAAAAGCTATGAACATTGTATATTGTTACGAACGACGGGTTCCGGGATTGGAGTGAAACGCTAAGTCAAATTTTACAGAGTTTATTTGGGATACACTTACTAACGGTCCACCTCGCAGAGGTTCCCCTACACGGTTCACTTCACCGGGTCCTCCTCGCAGGGATTCCCCGTGCACCACTTACTGTCACTGTTCACAGTCCACTACGTCACTACCGTGACGACACGACACGCGTCACGGCTATGACGTCACGACGTACGACACTATGACGTCACGCACTACACTGACACTATGACGTCACATACTACACCGACACTATGACGTCACGCACTACACCGATGTGATCACTGTTCCACTTAGCACTTTTCTCTTCGCTTGTACTTTTCCACTTTTACTTTTCTTCCTTTTGGTTCGCACTGTTCACTGTTAACCCAAGGACTGACTGTGACCGCGAACTCGCCGCTTTTTATACCCCGCAGAATATTCCAGACCTACGAATTTCGTTATTCTTTTGTTCTCTTCCAGATACCTCTAATCCCACCTTTCTGGAAGTTTCCTTTATTTTTCTGTCCCTTTCCAGATATTCCTTCTCATTGAATTTATTGATTTTACATGTATGCCATGTTAGCTTAATCAAATTAAAGATTGAAAAAGTCGGGCGGCGAGCGGGATTCGAACCCACGACCTGCCTTTCCGGGGCATGCTCCTCTCCAACAGAGCTGTCGGCGCCCCGCAGGCCACGACGAAATTTTCAATCTACAGGGTGTCCCAGAAATGGTGAATCAAACTGCTATGGGAGGCAGCTTGACTAATGTCCTATCCATAAAAAATATTAAAAAAAATAAAACGCACATGACCATAAAAAAAAAGAATATCCAAAAAAACGGGAAAATCATCAAATTTTTCTAAGTTTCCAGCTCTAATTATCGCGTTTTGGGATAATTTGTAATTTTTTTCTGCCAATATTAATTGTTAGAGGTTGCTTCGACTGATTGTTAACATTTTACAAAAAAAAATGTCTGCACTTCGAGCACAGACCACTTAGTTTAATTGTTTTTTCTGAACCGAAAAATTTTCTTGCTATTTTAACCAGCTGTAGTATAAAAAAAAAGTATGGGACTTGTGCGGCAAACTACTTCAAAAAGTTGCCTATTTAATGACGATTTTAAAATGATACGAATCACTGAATTTACTTTACAAAATTGGGAGATATTAATTTTCTTGTGTGCTAGGGTGAAATTTGTGCAATTTATTCTTTACTTTTTAATTCATTTTCCACTTCTAATCCGTTGCTTCTAAGGTTAGAATTGGCTAAAAAAGTTGTTTCAATACCCGGTAGTAATGGCACGGTTTTTTAGAATCCCGGTTTTTCAAAATCCCGGTGTTTTAAAATCCCGGTTGTTTAAAATCCCGGTTTTTTTAGGAATCCCGGTTTTTTTTAAATTCCCGGTTTTTTGGGAATCCCGGTGTTTTAAAATCCCGGTTTTTTGGGAATCCCGGTTTTTTGGGAATCCTGGTGTTTTAAAATCCCGGTTTTTTAAATTCCCAGTTTTTTGGGAATCCCGGGAATTTAAAAAACCGGGATTCTTAAAAAAACGGGATTTTAAACAAACGGGATTTTAAAAAAATCGGGTTTTTAAAACACCGGGATTTTGAAAAACCGGGATTCTAAAAAACCGTGCCATTACTACCGGGTATTGAAACAACTTTTTTAGCCAATTCTAACCTTAGAAGCAACGGATTAGAAGTGGAAAATGAATTAAAAAGTAAAGAATAAATTGCACAAATTTCACCCTAGCACACAAGAAAATTAATATCTCCCAATTTTGTAAAGTAAATTCAGTGATTCGTATCATTTTAAAATCGTCATTAAATAGGCAACTTTTTGAAGTAGTTTGCCGCACAAGTCCCATACTTTTTTTTTATACTACAGCTGGTTAAAATAGCAAGAAAATTTTTCGGTTCAGAAAAAACAATTAAACTAAGTGGTCTGTGCTCGAAGTGCAGACATTTTTTTTTGTAAAATGTTAACAATCAGTCGAAGCAACCTCTAACAATTAATATTGGCAGAAAAAAATTACAAATTATCCCAAAACGCGATAATTAGAGCTGGAAACTTAGAAAAATTTGATGATTTTCCCGTTTTTTTGGATATTCTTTTTTTTTATGGTCATGTGCGTTTTATTTTTTTTAATATTTTTTATGGATAGGACATTAGTCAAGCTGCCTCCCATAGCATTTTGATTCACCATTTCTGGGACACCCTGTATATTATCGTCTTTAAGGGACGGCAGTGCCATCTACCAGAGTTCATTCGAACTACTGACTCACAAGTCTAATGTTACAATTAGAATTCATGCGATATAGATGTCACACCTTATTCCAATCGAATTTATTGATTTTACATGCATGCCATGTTAGCTTAATCAAATTAAAGATTGAAAAAGTCGGGCGGCGAGCGGGATTCGAACCCACGACCTGCCTTTCCGGGGCATTCTTTCCCGGAAAGGCAGGTCGTGGGTTCGAATCCCGCTCGCCGCCCGACTTTTCCTTCTCATTCTCTCTTCCTTCTAGAACATTTCTACAAACATTAAAATCTAGAAATACTTTTTTTGGGTTTTGACAACCCGGTTGGTGTAATGGTTACCACGCCGGACTGCCAAACCAGGGTCCTGGGTTCGAATCCCGGTTCGGTCATGGATGTTTATATGTTTGTGCCGTTGTTGTATGGTTTCCATAATAAACAGCCTATAAATAGTGCTTTCTTGGGATCATTACAATGTATGTGCCTGTGAGCGTTATTTATTTATTTTTGATCGGATTCTAACCGTCACCCCCCGGCATGGGAGTCCGAGCCTTAGACCGTAGGACCACGGCGATTGTTAATGAGCCGGCCGAATTTTCGAATACCTTCTTTACGTTTGACGTTTGACAGCGGCCGTAACAATATAAAGACATTCTGTAGTATATTTAACTTAACATCCAGCATTGCACCCGTGCGAAGTCGCTAGTTTATAATATATATTTATATAGTTATTACTTAGTTACTAATTATTTATTTGATGTAGGTATAATCTTTCTGAAATCATGTCTGTCATCTTTCTGAATAAAGATCATGAAAATATTTTTTACATCTTCTGCACTATTCAAGAAACGACAACTTACTAATAGTTTACTAACTCAATATCCCGTCACGTCGTGAATATACGCTTAAAATGAACCGTAAGATCGGATCACTTTCTACCCGATGTCCGCGTTCAAATGATCTCCGAGCAGATGAATCAGCTAAGCGTACGAGTGAAATGACACAGCCGCGTGCCAGGTATAGCAAACAAATAGTGTTTTTGTAGCCGCATAGCTAACATCTTACTGGACCTAAACAAAATTACACATAAACCATAATAAAAACAAATGAAATTAAAATGTCTCCTTCGTTTATGTCGACCACGGTGGCATACAGTATGCTCTATTTGACAACCGATTCATAGTGCAAAAAATATTGTTAATCTGGCACACCACACAATTAAATTGTTACCTATGCCTATAGGTATACAAGGCATGTATGCAAGGGGAACATCAACACGAATCATTTATTTCAATCGCCGATGATATGCTATACATTTTTGAGGAGTTCCATTGTCTATCTCCGAAGCCCTAGACAGACTGATACACGAGGATGGTTTGTGTACCGTCTGAGTGCGAAGCCAGGGCGGCTCTCTAGGAAAATACGAACATCGTCCAAAGCAATGCTGGTTTTATGTTTATTTTTTTGTCTGTATGTTTGTTCGGGCATCACGCGTATTCGAATAACCAGATTTTGATGTGATTTTTTCTGTTCGCAAACTTATGGTTCAACTAAAGTACTGATTAAAATTTCTCGGGATCCGACAATATTATGCGAAGTCGTGGGTGGGCAAGAGCTAGTAATTTATAAAGGCCAACACAAGATGTCAAATTGCATACAGCATTTTCCCCATCTCTAAACTGAAAAAGATCATCCTGTACAACGCTATCACGAGTAAGTCGTGAACCAAAACACGCGACATTGTTCGCTCGCAGTATAAACGCGGGCGTTCTCTTACCCGAGGCACTCACTGCTTGCCGGTGATCACCGCAACACATCCGATCAGCCCAGAAGGACTCGCCATGTTCGTACATAAGAACACTCTTGTTTATTTTCTGTTACTTTCAGTCACTGTCCTCGGTAAGTATTAGTTTAAGTTTAAGTGAAAAGTGAATGTTCTTTTTAATAGGATATTTCCGCGATCCGTATAAAAGTTTGATTCTATGTAATCATCAATCATGTTTCAAACACGATCTGCAAACTAATATCGGTGTTTGTGGTTTATCAGATTTCCGTTAAAATATATATAGTGTCAAAATCTGACTGGCTCAAAGAGTTGCAGACAAATTTTTAATTAATCGTATTTTTATTTTGTGATTGTACAAACAACGGAGATCTGACTAACCACAGACACAGATATTGGTTTCTAGATCGTGTTTAAACAATATCATTGACTTAAACTTACTAATATCCAAAATCGAACCAAACTTCGCTTGTATGCAGCGCGCCATACCGTCAAGAGCTCAATTTAAGAAATTCAAAATAAAACATATCTTTAGAGACAACGAATATTTATATTTGACTTAACTTTTAATACTGGCAACTGTATTTAATTCTTTGTTTTTATTAATTGGTATTTGCAGGCAAGCACAAGAAAGCGAAACCGAAGAAGTTCGTTTCCCCAACGACCAAAGGTATACAGTGCTATAACTGTTTGTCTTTCGATCACCCCGGCTGCTGGGATCCAGACCACCCTGACTACGCCAACATTACCGTAAGTTATCATTATCATAATAGACATACTTGTAATAGTCCATTTTAAACACGCTATCTTAATATTAATTATGTTGACATATTGACGGGAAGCTTTAGTTTATTAAGCTTACCGTAATCCTAGCAAAAGAGGTGAGATATAGTCCAGTAAAAATAAATCTATGTGTATTGAGTAGATTGCATTAATTGCACTTTATGTGATAATTCGAAAAATAAATTAATACAAAAATAGTGATGCACCGAATAATACATTTACGAATACGAATATTGATTCCACTAATGAGCGAATTTGAATACCGAAACGCAAATTAAAAACGCTTTAAAAACACGTTAGTCATTTTAAATGATTATTTAAATAATCAGGAGAAACAGCGGGTAAATGATTACCTAGGAAAAAAAAACATTTTAGTTTTTAAGCGATCGGTGAAAGACTTTTTAACAGCTGCTGAAAAAAGTATTTCTGTACGATACAGTACAAACATATTTCTAGGAAAATGTCTTCAGCGTAGGAATAGGTTCATGAAACAATTAAGTGGGTTTTTCGAAACCATTTTAGGTTCTACGATGTCTTCCTGATATTCGCCGAGTACGAATATTCTGTAAATGGAAAATCAATTTTTAGTGCATCCCTACATCCTCCGTAGAATATATCAGTGTCCTTCTTAATATGCTGACAATACTTAAGGGGATGACAAGATCATCAGACTGTCAAACTGAATTACATTCTCTATGGGAACAAGATCGAAATCGCGAAAAAAATACCGGCCGGCGGTAGCATTTCCCCTGTGCCAAGGTACAGGATCAATTGTTCATGTGCATTTACATACGATTTTATATCTTACGAGTTTTTACCCGCGACTTCGTCCGCATAAATTATATACCAGATTTTAAGTCAGATGATAAGCTATCAAACAAAAAAAGTTTCATCAAAATCGGTTCAGTAGTTTTTGCGTGATACTCGAACAAACAAACACCCAAACAAACAAACTAAATTCTTTTTTCAAATTTACAGTTTTACAATAGTCAAGATAATAAAGTTATTTTTCACCTCACAAGCTCGGAAAGCAAAGAGAATATAATCACTACGTTTTATGGGAAAGATTATGTTTGTCATTCGAAATCTTAGTGCAAAAGTGCATTTTATCCGCTAGCGTCACTGACCTCTATATTATAGAGGTCAGTGGCTAGCGTGGAAAGAGTTTTTAAAATTCGAATCTTTCTATTCAATGAAGAAAAACAGCCTACACAACTTTTTTTCATGCTGTTTATGTGCTGGCCAGTGCGATTATTCTAAAAATCAGGTTGGCGCATTGAAATTTTCCTCGCTGTAGTGAGGTGAAAAGTTGTGTGTTTCGCTCGGCAGCAAAGTTATTCTGCGTCTCGTACTTTTGAAACCTTCGCTTGCTCAGGTTTCAATACAAGTACTCGCGCCAAAAAGCAACTTTGCAGCCTTGCATAACAAATAACTATTGTGTAGGTAACTACATTATTTAACGTTTGCAAATTGTTTTCATTTAACAAAACAAAATTGATCGGCAGGTCCCCAACATAGACTGTTACATCCCCGGGATGGCGTTCCTTTGCATTGTCATCACATCGGAGTCTGCCAAGCTCGGTGAGTGCTTCGAAAATAAACTGCAACGGCCATTTTCGGTCTGAGATCGCGCCTGTGTTGGCATTAAAACGAACCCCTCAACGACCGCCTCTCTGATCAACGTCATCAGAGACGTAGTCGTTAAGGTCCGTCTTACTAAACGAAACTCAACTCTGAAAGGCTCTTAACATACGCCGCCAGTGTCGGAGTTTCGTTTATTAATCCGGCGCTAAGAGTGGTTCGTTTTAAGGCCTACAACAGAATTACAAAACAATTACGCGTTGCAGTTGAGACTGGCCAAGAGATCGGGCCCGTCCGCGCGCGCACCTGCGTCCCCGCTAAGGATTTCTCCAAGAAGACCGTATCGTACAGTATGTGTTCGAAGCTGAGCAAGGAGCTATCCGCCTCCGAGATCTTTAGCCGCATCGCAGTCAGTCGCCCGCAGTGTACGCTATGCAAGAAACATCTCTGCACGGACGCGTCACACTGCTAGCAGCCTAAATCTCTGAATCATCTACTCTTGTTTATTGCCCGCAGCCACCTGCACCACCTATTCCCGATTATCTATTCATGCTTACTCATGGATGGTGCAGTGAAGTTTTGTTTGATAAGTTTTTTATTGTTGTCGCCAAAATCTATACACGTCAGGGATGTAGCTCAGGCTGCAGGGTGGTGACATAACACAGGCGAATGAACGCGGGAGGGGGAACGCTTATCGTGGTGTTTGCAATTCGCGCCATTGTTACAACTCTTACATAACGCGTTTAGCAACATTATTTGGCCTATCAAATGCAAGAATGTATACCTATTAGTAATTGTTATTCAGAAACTAACACACTTTGTTATGCAGAATGGTATGCCCGCCCGGTGACGCCGAAACACTCGTGGCCCACCAATTGTTACCATTGTTTTTTTTTTATATTTCATGATATTCAAAATATTATGTTATTAAACTATTTTAAGATTGTTTGTTGTTTATATTTTAAAGCATGCGATTCCGTTCGACCATATTTCATAACATGTAGATTGCAGACATTGTATCCTCATAAAAACAAACAACGAAATTATAAACAAAGGTGAACTTAGTAGCTGCGTTTGAGCAAAGATACATATATTTCACAAAGCAATCATAATAATTATGTATTACAATCAAAGGATTATTTTTATGATTGTTTAGTTAGAAAGGATAAATAGGGTAAACCATCCTTTCATTGGCACCCCTCCAATTATTGGCACTTTAGAGTTTATGTCGAAAAAACAAGGAAAATATACAACGTGTTAATAAATTAGCGCAAAACCTCATACACCCCAACTGATGTATAACAAAAGAATTAGATTGAAACAATAATGTCATTATTTTGATAGTTAAAATTTAAAGTTATTCGCATTTTTAGTTCAGAGGCAAAATTGATTTGTTATCATTTCAGAAATGAATGAAAGCGCTAACGTACTTATGGATACATTTTAATAATCTTGTTTTGGTAGTAAGTAGGGTGAGTGTGCCCGTGGGGTGGGTTGACATCGGGTTTAGTAAATTTTAAATTTTACGAAAAAAAAAAATTGAAAAAACTACCTATGTTGAAACCATGATAATTCGATTCTGCTCTTGATTCTAAACAAACTACTTTCTAGTTTTGCGTTAATTCATTAACACGTTGTAGACTATTCGAATTCAGTATTGCACACAAAATATAATTTGTTTAAATTTTATTTTTTGTTGTCTATATTTTCCTTGTTTTTTCGACATAAACTCTAAAGTGTCAATAATTGGAGGGGTGCCAATGAAAGGATGGCCCTATATAGAATTGACGAAGATCCTCTTTGTGTCATGATCCTATTTGGTTCGATGATTTAAACAACTGCTAGTAGTTTTCAACTTTTATAGTGGAAGCCAGTCAATAACAAATCTGGTGGCCAAAATATTTAGATCTTAATTCAAGAAACGATCTTCAAAGTAAAACAAAACCGAACAATGCATGTCTGAGAGGTAAGTATCTGATTTTAGCGCCTCAAGCAGCAAGCTTGTTGGCAGTTGATCCCAGATAATAATGTTAGACAGCGCTATTCGTTAAGCCAAGTCTGATGGCTTTCGAGATGGGTAGTAAATACTATGACAGTAAGTGGTCAACATACTAAAGTTGCTAGTTAAGTATTACTTATTCACAGACTGTAAGCTACCACTTGAAATTACATTTCTGTCCCTAAATACGAAGATCTGATACGAGCTTCTGACCACTCCAATAGGGATTATGGTCGTGTGTTTATGTATGTAAAGTAAATAAGAAGATAACCGATCGATATGAATGACGTCACCGATGTATTAATTTACGTCCTACAGAAAGGAGTGATGCGGATAGTACTCGAAACCAGTGGGCACGCATAACAAGATGTTTCTATGTGAATGAGGCAAGAGATATACAGGGTGTAAACTTAAATGCGTTACATACTAAAGGGCCACCCCCTTCCGACCATCAAACTGAACAACTTTGACTATGGGAACAACTTTAAAATCGTGAACAAAATATTAGCTGTTCCGTCAGTAGGAAATAGCTACTCGACCAAAATACAGGGTCCTTCTTAATATGCTGACACTTTTCTAAGGGGATGATCAGACCATCAAACTGAACAACTTTCTCTATGGGACCAACATCGAAATCGCGAAAAAAAATCTGCTGTCCCATTTGGCTCGAGTAGGTTTGCAGTTTTGTATTGAAGATCTGACTCTTTTTTTCGCGATGTTGGTACCATATAAAAAATTGTTCAGTTTGGCGGTCTGATCATCCCCTTAAAAAGTGTCAGCATAATTAAGATAGACCCTTTTAATTTAAGAGCCTACCCATCAAACTGAACAACTTTTACTATGGGAGCAAACCGATCGGAGCAACTAAAAAATCTGCTGTCCCATACTAAACTGCAATGCCTGCTCAGCCTCTGCAGCAGCAGATTTTTTTTTTGCTCCGATCATCATTGGCGGATGCCAATGATTGTGAATTTTGATTTTTAAACCAAGAGTCTACCCATCAAACTGAACAACTTTTACTATGGGAGCGTAGACTCTTAGTTTAAAAGGATGCCAATGATATCAATTTCACCCTGTATAAAACAATAGATTGTATTTTTCGTGATTTCGATGTTGGTCCCATTGTAAAAGTTGTTCAGTTTGATGGTCTGAACCACCCCCTTAAGTATGTAGCGCATTTAAATGTAGACCCTTTACAAGAATCGTAGCACAAGCTAGGGCGGAAGGCGGGAGGTCCAGCCTGGAAAAAAGGCGTGACATTACAAATAGATGTATCAACAACATGTTGTGTCTCGCAACAAGAATAGCAATAGCTTCCTCTCCACAGGAATGAGACGAGCATATTTCATTTTGCTATTCATTTTGCTAGCGTGAGTAAAGTACAACCTCGACTTTCCGATATCGCGCTATACTTATAGCTGTCATCTGTTATGACTTTTATTGGAGTAGACCCGGGCCCTGCAGTGATAACTGATTATGATCAAGTATGATTCTCAAGGATGTTTATTTTAAAACAAATTGTGTCGGTGTGACATTCTCACTGCTCAATCGAATTCAAATAGCGATCATATAAATCATTGTAGTCTTTATTTTATACCTTTCCGTGTAAACTTGACACACTATAGTTCTATATAAATATTTTCAGATTGACGGCAATTGAAACAACATTTGCTTTTTATCTAATTTACCTATAACCATAGATCAAATATAAAACTAGATGCACAGTTTCATGTTAAATCTCAGCATATTTTTGTCCGAATTCAAATGTTTGCTGCCAGCGAGATGGAGCAATTAGAGAATGTAAATGCATAATTCATTATCTACATCAGGCATGTCAAACATGCGGCCCTCTACGCTTTTGGCTGCGGTCCGCGGGCCGCATCATTGTAACATAATACTAATTATTCCGAAGCACCAACAAATGCGAGCAATTTTTTTTTCCTCTTGGAAGGAGACAAATCTCCTGTGATTTGATGATCAGACTTGGATGCAGTTTTAAGCTGATATCCGCCATAAAGATAGTATAATAGTAGAGGAACTGACACGAGTTGTCAAATGAAACCGTTTTTGGACGTTTTCAGGAGATTATCGGCAGGGTAAAAATTCGATTTCTGTGTATAATTCTTAATCTAACGTGCAATCGTGGATAATTTAATGAAATAGTGTTAGTATATTTCACAAAATTATCGACGATTTCACTTTACGTTCACGATTATTCACAGAAACCGAATTTTTACCCGGACACTAAATCCCCAAAAACGATTCTTTTGCCTCGCGTCACGTATCTCTTTCTATTATCCCTCAAAATCAGCGAACCTGCTCAAAATAGACAACTTAGTTAAAGACATGGATGTAAACCAATGGACACCAATCCTCCTTACGAGCATGGAAACACGAAAATTGACCGAGGCGGTTGGTAATGTTCGACGTTATTTCGTACGTTTCTGTCGTCGATGTTTCCGACTTTACATTTGTCCCTTTCTATTTCATATTTATTTATTTGCAAGTCACAAGTTATTTGGATGTTATATAATATAAAGTAGGTACAGGTGACGCCCTGTAAGGGCACAGCAAAACGTAAATCTATCTTAAGACGTAACAAAAAAATTGTGTAACGTTCATGCCCAGAACAAACATTACTACTATTAGAAAGGGATTTTTCCCCAACTACCGTTGACCTATAACCACCACCTTCCCGGTTAAAGACAAAAACTGTAAAAATTTTGAGAAGATATTGTTTTTTAGTGTTCCGTACCAAAATTGGAAAAACGGAACACTTATGGAATCAGCTCGGTGTCTGTCCGTCCGTCTGTCACAGGCATTTTTCTCAGAGACCTTAAGACATAGGAAGTTGAAACTCGGTACAGATATAGCAATTGGTGGTCCAATGTCATAAATGAAGTAAAAAAAGCTAAATTTTTATATTGGGGGGCAATTTCGGTAGTAAGAAAGGGCAAATAAAAAAAAAAAAATTTCTGCCCTGTGGTGTGGGGTATCAATTGAAAGCTTATAAAAATACGTGTCTAAAAATATACTTTTCAAATTTTTAATAAAAACTTTGTTAAACAAAATTTTTAATTCAATCCGACAAATTGCTGTCTATTTCAAAAAATATAGCCGTATAAGATCTGAAAAAAATCATGAACATCAGAAATAACGTGTAGATGGCGGGAAAATTATCAGGGTGGCTCTAACTTGGATAGTTTTTTTTCTATACCCAAAAAACTAACACCGGTACGACCAGTGTAAAATGATCTTCAGTTACTCTGTGACCACATACTAAGTAAGTGTCAATTTATAGTGGTTTCCTCAATGACCCATGTTAAACAACTGGTAGTACGGAACACTAATTGCCCGAGTCCCGACTCGTACTTGGCCGGTTTTTTTCGACTACTAAATAATTACCGCCCTGTACAACGATCGATGCAATGACATTTATAAAAAAATGGTGGGGATTGGGAGTATGTAGTACTAGATACTCTTTCTTATCTTATGCTAGGAGTAAGGTATCTTTGGAGCTCACTGTACCTTGTTTAAGTGTAACTATCGGTCACTACGCACTGTCTACAGGAAAGTCATACATTTCGCGTCAATTGGCATGGAGATGGCCTACACTGGCTACAGTGCAATTAATTTAAACTTACTGTATAATATACCTTAGGTTAAGAATTTAATCTTGTTTATAAGAAGCGTTATGTTGTAAAGTTTATAACCGCTGATAATAACTAGGAAACAAACAAAAATCTAAATTATATACAGGGTGTAACAAAACACCCTAATAATACTTAAGGGGGTACTTCAGACCATGAAACTGAACAACATTCACTATGGAGCCAACGTCGAGAAAAAATAAAAAAAATCTGCCATCCCATACATTTGAGTCATATTCATTCATTCAACTTTCATACGAAAAAGCAGATTTTTTTTCGCGATTTCGATGTTGGCTCCATAGTGAAAGTTGTTCACTTTGATGGTCTGAAGCACCCCCTTAAGTATTACTAGGGTGTGTTGTTAGACCCTGTATGAATGAAAGAATTTTTGGTAGCACTACTTTTGAACAAACTATTTTATTTTTATATTTGAATAACATTTCGAATGGCCAACAAAAAGTAACCACTCAGAACCTCACCTTTTCAAGCATGTGGTAGACGTCAGCTAGATCGACGCCGGGGTACGGCGACATGCCATACGTAGCGATCTCCCACAGCAGTACCCCAAACGCCCAGACGTCGGACTTAGTGCTGAAAGTGTTGTACGCTAGCCCCTCGGGCGCGGTCCACTTGATCGGGAACTTGGCGCCAGCGTGCGCGGTGTAGGTGTCGTCCCGCATGAGCCGGGCGAGCCCGAAGTCCGCCACTTTCACGAGGTGGCCCTCCCCGACGAGGCAGTTGCGGGCGGCCAAGTCCCTGGGTAACGGAGATTAACACAACGTTAAGCATAGGCGATGTAGCAACGTCGTCGCTACTGGACCGCTTCCGCAGATTCTTTATTTAAGGCATTTCGGCGTAGTGAACATGACACCGACTGGGTTGTCAAAAATAACATGTGGGAAGCTGGGTTTGAACCCTGCCTAAACGAAGAATGGTCGGAATTCTGCAATCAATTTCGTCGTGTAGGTTTACCAATCATCATAAGCCAATATACGTCCCACTGCAGGGCACAGGCCTACCCTCAAGGAGAGTGCATGGGCCTCAGTCCACCACGTGTGCAGATTGATAGACTTCACTTGACTTGGCATTTGCTGTTATGTTATTCATATATTAATAAACTAATTTGAAATCGGATTCACATACACATCCGAATTTTAGTTCCTAGCTGGCCCCACATGTTTAGTTCCCAGCTGGCCCCACATGTTTAGTTCCTAGCTGGCCCCACATGTTTAGTTCCCAGCTGACTCCACATGTTTAGTTTAGTTCCCAGCTGACCCCACATGTTTAGTTTAGTTCCCAGCTGGCCCCACATGTTTAGTTCCTAGCTGGCCCTACATGTTTAGTTTAGTTCCCAGCTGGCCCCACATGTTTAGTTCCTAGCTGGCCCCACACGTTTAGTTCCTAGCTGACCCCACACGTTTAACTATAAATCCTTGAAGTTTAATGTTACCTGTGTATAAAGGAGCGGCTCTCCAGATAGCTCATGCCGGACGCGATCTGCGTGGCCATGTACATCAGTACCACGGCGTCCAATCTATCCCTGGCACTGGATCCGGCTCTCAAGTAATCTAGAAGATTGCCACGAGACATGAACTCGGTGACGATGTAGAAGGGAGGCTCGCGAGTGCACACCCCGAGCAGCTGGACGAGGTTCGGGTGACGCATCTCCTTCATGATGCCGGCTTCTTCGAGGAAGTCCTTCAACGCCATTGTGTCGTCTTTTAGCGTTTTAACTGCCACCTGAAGAGTTTTAAAATCATTTACGTGAAGTGATCTGTCATTTATAAACTATACCTAACTAAGCAAATAAGAGATAATCGCTGCTTTATATTCAACTATGTATAAAGTATTCAACTATAGCAAATTTTTGAAGGATCCGATTAATTTTTCTATTCAAAATTCGACCCACATTCATTTAAAATTCATCTGTTTTGTCTGTGTATTATGTTTTTTTAAATGATTATTTACTTTTAAAATCAAATACAATTTCATAGATACATCTATTTTGCTGATGTATTATGCACATTTTTATGATTTTGACTGTGTCGGTGGTTTCTGTAGATAAATATCTTTAAAAGTTAAAAAAATAGCATTAAAAGAAAAGATAATAAAAAGTCCTTCACTATAGACACAATTAAATGTTAATCAATACCAATTTAACATGATCTCACTTTATTAAGTTTAGCAATTAGATAATGAATGAGTCCAAGGATATATTTATCTTAATTATAGAAATAAGGAAATTAAGTCTTTTAACTACAAATAGTTTGAAACAATAAGGTTTTTATTAACGGGGACTATTAAATAATCTGTGGCTGCCATAGACCACATATTCCCAAGCATCTACTGCGTGACTCACAACACTAGACAATGAAGTGCAGAGAGCCCGGGGAATGACTCCAAATCTATTTTGGAACCCGCAACTAATTTTATCACAGAAGATAGGATAGATAAAACACGTAAAATAAATATCCGACTTCCCTCCATAGCAAACGGGAGACAGCAATAGAAAAAGCATGGACATTTAGGCTTTATTTCATCGCAATCGGTTCATTAAATCAAAAGTAATGAGTATTTAAAGTCAGTCGTATGCGCGTACGAAAAAGTTTTTTGAGATTTCTAGTACTCTAAACTCGGTTTGTCCCATAGAGCTTATTGATCCTTATACGAAACAAGATCTGGCTTGAAAAAAAGTTTTTGTGTAAATTGTCAATTTTCTTGTTGACTTTACATTTCTTTCAACATCTGTGAATGCAGTTCCAAACGTATCAAAAAGTTGAGGATAGTCTCTTAAGAACGTTTCGCTGTAGCTACAACGGGTAAGGTACCTGCCCTTACTGCCCCATCTCAAAAATCTACCCTGTATATGTATAGGGTCCTTCTTAATATGCTGACACTTTTTTATGGGGATGATCAGACCGTCAAACTGAACAACTTTCTCTATGACACCAATATCGAAATCGCCAAATAAAAATTAGCTGTTCCATACAAAACTGCAAATGAGCCAAATGTATAGGACAGCTGATATTTTTTTCGCGATTTCGATGTTGGTCCCATAGAGAAAGTTGTTTAGTTAGATAGTCTGATCATGTCTGGTCAGTTCCATACATTTTAGATTTAGTATAGTCTTGGCGTAAACAGATGTCGCTACTGGCCTGAACGAGAGATAAATCATAATTAAACGTTATTAGATCACTATTATTTGAGTTTTGTTCCACGGAAATTATGTATAGATTATTTCCTAAAAATTTTAATAACAAATGTGTTTAACGCGTATTTTAACGTAATTAAACATTGCTGTAGTACCGTTACTCACCACCGTCGCTGTACTTACGCGAGTTGTCAACTAAGAAGGTGGCAACTTTCTTAGTATGGGCATTGACCCTCTGTTGTGTATAATTTATTTACTCTATGGTCTGATCAACCCTGTATCCTACTAATATTATAAACGCGAAAGTTTGTAAGTATGGATGTTTGTTCCGCTTTCACGCAAAAACTGCTGAACGGATTCTGATGAAATTTGGCATACTGATAGATAGACCATGGCCTGGATTAACACATAGGGTACTTTTTATCCGGGTAACGCAGACGAAGTCGCGGGCAACAGCTAGTAATAAATATATAAATAAATAAAACCGGTCAAGTGCGAGTCGGGCTACTCGCGCACCGAGAGTTCCGTACCACAACACCACAGAACACAACATTATTAACTTCGAAAAAAAACTTGTTTTTGTCCGGAACCTTTAGAGCGAGACCGACTCGCACTTGGCCGGTTTTTAGTATTTGTTGTTATTTTGTAGAGTTTGCTCTATAATCACACTAAGTTTGACGCTTGTATGTATTACCGTTTTTACTATAGAGCCTGAAGAAAAAACGTTGATAAGAACTGATTTCTTGTTGAGGACCCCCCTTAATTTTGAACTTTTTGACATTTTTATTATTTGCTAACAAATCCGCCGTAATAACGCATAATTTGAGAAAATTTCAACTATTTAGCTATTATGGTTCAAAAGTTACAGCCCTAAATAGGTAGGTTAGACGGACGGACGACGTAGGCTTAGTAATAGGGTCCCGTTTTCACCCTTTGGGTACGGAACCCTAAAAATAGGTAATCAGCCGGGACTAACAGTAATATTGCAGCGCTTCCACGCGGCCTCGTACACGTCTCCGTACTGGCCGCCGCCGAGCTTGTGCTTCATGACGATGTCGGTGCGATCTATCTCCCACTCGTCGGGCGGCGCGAGGGGGAACACCGTCGGCTTGTCGCGCTTGGGCGCCGGGTACAGCAGCTGCGTTATAAGACCGTCGCCGAGCAGCGAGTGGTGGTGCACCAGCTCCGCTAACGTACCGAACTTTGATTCAGCTGTTACGTACACCTGTAATATTAATTGTGTTTCAGTAGAGCCATTTTAGAAGCTATAATAATATGTATTGAAAACTTGTGGGAAGGAAATCCATACGAAATTTTATTGCTGGACGATGAGCGAATGCGATTTCGCCCGGGTTTCACGATCTCAATGACTTTTCCTATAGAAAAGAGTACCTGTAGAAATAGCATGAAGACCATTTAGTTCAAGAACTAGCGTGACCAAAAGAACAAAAACTAATTATATTTGATTCAACCTTATCTTCATAAGTCTCATGACATTATGACTGAATCATAATAAAAATTTTCATAGCCACTAACCTTAGATCAAAGTAAAATTAATGGATAGGCCCAAAGCGCTTTAAGTTGAAGCACGCAACGACTAGGGCACTTTAATAGAAACTAGGGCACTTGGTCTGTCATCTCGGTACATATTCGAAGTAAAACTGTCAATGTTTTGCCTCATTTTTCCTGGTTTGAAATGTTCGCGTAAGGCCTATCCATTAATTTTATTTTGATCTAAGCCACTAACGACCTTTTGCTAAACGAAATGTATGAAGACATATTTCATAGCGCACACATCCACAGCACGAAGTCGGATTCTCTTTTCTGTGAGTTTTTCTATCTTATCGCCTGCAACTTACAAGCAGAGATCTGCCGCCATAGTATGCCACCGTGACACAGCGCTATCGCACCTTCGTTCCCTTTCTATTTGCGAGCGAACGAACGAGATAAAAGTATCACGTATCACGTGTAACATGCTAGCTAGGCTGCTCTCAATCTTATAGCTTTTGTAGATAAGTAAAACCTTTGTTCAATGCACTGAGCTTTAGCAAGAGGGCTAGTACTAGACAATATATTTTATTTTATTTTATTTTATTCATTTTAGGAAAACTTACGGACTAATTACAGGATAGTAGGGTATCAACATTTTTTAAAACAACAATGGCCTCGATTCGGAGTGTACCACGACTAAACTAAACTAAATGTAATCCTGTCACTTTCTAAAATAAGATTAAGAAAAGAGACAGAAAACCAACAGCTGACTTTAGTGCTGTCAAAGTGACGTTAAACGCCCAAAAACGACTTAAATAAGATGGCGTACATTATGATGGCAACTTATTTTGCGCATTTAACGTCACTTTGACAGCACTAAAGTCAGCTGTTGGTTTTCTGTCTCTTTTCTTAATCTTATTTTAGAAAGTGACAGGAATACATTTAGTTTAGTTTAGTCGTGGTACACTCCGAATCGAGGCCATTGCCAACTAAAAGTTTCTAAAAGTTATATTATATGGCACCACTAACAGGAGTGGTAAAGAAAGTAATATTTCGGATTAACAAGTTTTTTTTTGTATAATGTTAGATCTACATCACGGTTCCGAGGCGACACCTTGTGCATACCTACATAAATCCTGTTCCATTCAGTTTTATTTTCAAGGAGACGTATCATTGTCATTGACTTTGTACTTTATTAAATACTTTTTAAAGATCACATTTGCACGTTCCATTTCGCGGTGCGGAGAGGTGTTTCGTCATCTTTTATCGTGGCGTCACGACATTGGCAGTCTACCACGGTCCACGGTAACACGTACCTTGCCATCGGAGTCTTCATTGATCCTGTAATGGTATACACGGCCCTCGTAGCGAAGGGAGATGCTGCGCTGGCCTGGGCTAGACTCCGACTCACGGACCTGAACGACAATAACAATATATCAATATCTAAGACATTGTCACAAAGATTAAGTATGTAGTCCCATTTACTAGAACTACATGTAGAAGATTGTAATTAACCTATAGCTGACTAAAATTTGTTTTATAGATGGAAGCGCCCCAAGTACAATAAAATAAAATTGAAGGTACCAGAATCTAGTCCTGCACTGGTAGCATGCCAACCCGCGATAGCCGTGATACAGCTTTATCACGTCTTTTATCTCTTTCGTTAGCGCGCAAAAGAACGAGATAAAAGACGTGATAAAGCCGTATCACGGCTATCGCGGGTTGGCATGCTACCAGTGCAGACTGTGTGAAAAGTATCATTAATCCTTAAACCACATAGGTATACCTATAAAACTAAAAAACTTTTACTATGGGAGCAAACCTGTCAGAGCAAAAAAAAAATCAGCTTTTCCATACTAAACTGCAATACCTACTAACCTACTCGACTCAAATGTATGAAACAGTCGTTTTTTTTGTTCTGAAAAGTTTGCTCCCATAGTAAAAGTTGTTCAGTTTGATGGGTAGAGTATGTGGTTTAAAGGTTAATAATACTTTTCCTTACACCCTGTTTAGGGCATAAGCCCAGCATTGGGTTGAATTGTGTGAGCTGATGTGATTGGTAAAAAATTTAATACTGGAGGAAGTGGATCTACATTCAGCGCAATAACTTGTACCAAAAATTATGTCGCAGGTATGAAAAGTTTAGCCATAAAACATAAGTACAAGATATACAAAGATAATGTACAGCTAATCAGATTTATCAAGTATGATAGAAGCCATTTTTCATCATTGAAAAGATTATAGAAGGCGTCAGACTTCAGACTTAATCTAATAAGGTATTCTTGCTAGTAATTGCACACCTATTTCATTCGAAAACTTTTTTTATCTTATCTAATTAATTATTGACCAAATTACCGAATAAGATCTGATAGAGAAACCACTGCCACTCAGACAATAAAAAAGTAAACCAAACACAATCAGAAAGGTACATATAGTATATACTTTTTTAAGTCTGTGTATTAATAGAGATTATTTTGTCCGCTTATCTATTTTACACAGGATTTAGAAGTAGGTTGCATGTTTTACGAGTATCAGATTGCATTGAATGCATTTAGCCGTAATAAGTTCATTAATTGACTTTTATCATGCACTATTCTGCTATACATATACAGGGTCTTTCTTAATAATACGCTAACGGTTTTTTAAGGGGATGATCAGACCATCAAACTAAAAAAACAATCTGCTGTCCCATACATTTGGTTATATAACCGGGATGCACGTGTGAAAAGGTAATAATAATAGACCAGGAAGCTGGCATATATCCATGTTATAGAGTTATATCATTAATTAATTGATATAACATCTTTTGAAATTAGTTTCTATGAAATCAATGATGAAATGATAATTATGTTTTTCGACATTTGATTAAAACTCGAAAATCGACGCGACCGTAAAAGTATATCGATTCCGTAGTTATTCAGGTTTTGAATTAATTTGTTAATTATCATCATCATCTCAGCCGATGGACGTCTCCCCCTAATTTGTTAAGGTGTTTTCAATCCATACAAACGTTTGACGCACAATACGCGTAGACGGAATTAATAAGAGTAATGTTTTATATATGGAAAAATAGTTTAGAAAATCTAGATGTCGCGTATCAAATAACATTTGCAATGTATAATATAATTACAAAGATATAAAGTTTTGAAATTTTTCATACAAAATTTTCAAAGCTTTATATCTTCGTAATTAATTATATTATAAATTGCAAATGTTATTTAATACGCGACAACTAGATTTTCTAAACTATTTTTCCATATATACAAAGCTACTTATATTAATACCGTCTACGCGTATTGTGCGTCAAAGTTTTGTATAAAATTGACCCCTCTGCGCCTTAATATAGAAGATTAAATTTAATCTTCAGGACAGCAGTCGTAGTGCGAAATACTTGGGAGTCGTCGGCAACAAAGCATGTTTAGTGAATTAACAGACTGTCCATTAGGATGGACAAGAATATTTGATCTATACATAATTATAATAAAATTGTAAACTTAGCGATGATGTAAATTGAATATAATTGCAAAAAAAAAATTGGGCGGTTCAGGATACGTTATGGACTACATCTGTTTGTCTGTTTGTTTGTGCACGCATCTCTTAAAAACTCCTGAACTGATTTAGATAGAGTTTTCAATAGGGTTTAGTTTATTTAGGCTTTATTTCATCGCAATCGGTTCATTCAATCAAAAGATATGAGTATTTAAAGTCAGTGGACCGCGCGTACGAAGTCGCGGGCGCCGCTAGTTGATTATAAGTACAAAACGCACATTCTTTTGTAAATTATTTCCCGCCCGAACTGACATGTTTACTGTACTACAATACTAGCACCAAAGCGCCCTCGGAAATTCGTTTGAGTGCAATTTTAATAATGCCAGCGGTATTAAATTAAATTAATAATTGTTTATTTGTCTCATAAGCATAGGGTACAAAATGAAAATGTATCACAGTAAGAGAAAAGAAATATTGCATATGATGACAAAAAGACCAAGGACTCAGCATGGCAGACGGGGATGCCGGCTACCGCTGTTATTCTGTCCTAGCCAACATAGCGCTCTCACAGACGAGCGACACTTTGCGGTCGCCGGGTGTCGCGGAGGGTCGCGCGACCGTAAAGTCTATGAGCGCGACGCTCTGCGACCCACCGAGACAGCAAAGTGTCGCTCGTCTGTAAGAGCCCTTAGAGCTAAATCACTTTCTACATAATATAAAAATGTTACAAAGAAAATTATGAAAGGGATATAATACACGTACTTCATAATGTTTGAAAACCAACAAAATATTTATTGTCCTGTACAACAACCTAAGGAGGGATGCCAGCCGCAGTTAACTGTTCTTTCAGTATCCTAGAAAATTCGATAAGGTTAAATTTAAAGCTTATTTGTAGCTACTTATAGCGGTATCTAGGTATCTAGTTTATTAATGGTTATTGATGATCCTGATTCTCCAAAAACCGAACGTAAGGAAGCATTTAGCAGCGTTATAAGGCTGTTGTACCACGAGTGCTTCTCTAACGAGTTAACCGGCGTGACGTAGTTGCCCATTGTACACATTATGAAATGATATGTCCATCTTACTCACCAAAAAACTGCCATTGATGCCGGAAGAGAGCAGATATTCAGCAGCGTTGCGGGAGATAGGGCCGTGGTACCACGAGTGCTTCTCCAGCGAGTTGACCGGTGTCACGTAGTTGCTCGGAACCCAACCCACGCCGCCGCCTAGAGTGTGAGCCTCACACCACTCTCCACTTTTGTTGTAGCTCATTATTCGAACCTGCTCGCCTGTGTACAAAATACTTGCTTTAACGAACACAGAACATACTGTCGCTCATAGTATACTAAGAAATCCTCGATCAAATAACGGTCTATGTGGAAACAACAATATTCCCTGCTTAAAATTAAACCCAGGTCCTTCACACGACGGCGGCCTGAGGCACAAGCATGGCATGTAACGTCAATGATGGCTGATGACCCGTGGCAGTCCTACACCCTACAGGTTCTCGTGTATTTGATAACAATGGCCCCGATTCGGACTGTGCCACGACTTTATTCCTGTCACTTTCTAAAATAAGATAAAGAAAAGAGACAGAAAACCAACAGCTAACGTCACTTTGACAGCACTAAAGTCAGCTGTTGGTTTTCTGTCTCTTTTCTTTATCTTATTTTAGAAAGTGACAGGAATAAATTTAGTTAAGTCGTGGCACAGTCCGAATCGGGGCCAATACTCGACTAGTATTACAATTATCAGACAAGGCTCTCTTGCAACTAACTGTAGGAACACACATGCCGAAATTACGCGCCGTACAGCGCTGGCGCCGTATGTCGGAGGTGACCTACATGAAAAAAATGGCGCCGGTTGCTGAGTCGTGGGTAAGCATGCAGGCTTATTTTCAGCCACGTAATGTCGGCAGATGTGTTCCTACACTAAAAATTAATGTCAAGAGAATTCATCAGCAGAATCTGGACATGATTGTTTTTATACCACAAGCATTTACCCGCGACTTCATCCACAAAAATTATATACCAGATTTTAAGTCAGATCATAAGATATCAATCAAAAAAAGTTTCATCAAAATCGGTTCAGTAGTTTTTGCGTGATGGTCAAACAAACGAACACACGAACAAACAAACAAACAGACAGACAAAAAATCCAAAAATTGGTGATTTGGAATCAGGGACATCTAAAAACCATATCGTAATCTTTTTTTTTGTAAATATCTTCAATGTACAGACACACTTCTGTTACAGTTTTATAATAGTTTAGATACATTGATTAATTATCGCTGTGTAGGTGACTACTTTTTCTTTTAGATCGGGATCCGGTGACGAGGTCCGTATACCAATCGAGCTCATCCATAATTCAGTTTTCATGCAATAGTTTACTATTAGAAGATGCGAAAAAACTTGGTCGGCCGACCCCTATCCTGGTGGGTTTTGTGTAGGAGGGTGACTAGTAACCTCTCTGAGACGAGACTAATTACCCATCGAGCTCATGAACCAAATTATGCTTATCCGATTGGACTTTATTAGTGTTACGAAGTACACTCGGTCGTCCGCTGGATATCCTGGCAGGTAGTGCTGGCCAACCAAAAATGGTGGTCAAATTTTGGAGTACTTCTCACCCATCGAGCTCATGGATGAAATGTATGCCAAATCAAAGGTTAGACCTTTACCTTCAATATTTCATCGGTCGTCCTGGCCGAAACCTGGTGGGTTCTGGTGGCCAACCAGATTTATCTGTCAAAGTAAGATCATGCGTTTTCACGTTTATATGAATAAATACTCTATTTACCTGATATATGCAGTTCTTTTAGCATGAACGTGAACGGTTGTATGGTTTAAAAGTATTTTAAAAAATAACTTGAAAAAAAAAATTTACCCTGTCGATAAATGAGACATCAAATAAAAATTTTTTTTTTCGATATAACTTCGTCATTTCTAAACTGATTTGGCTGATTGTTTTATTGTACAAAAATATATATTCAAGAGTTCATGCCACTAAAATTTGGTGATGATCTGATGAAGCGTTTCGAAGATGTTCAATGTTTTAAGTGGGTCAGATTTTACTACAAAAAATATCCAACCAAATTGATTCTTTAACGAGAATAATAATTGAGTTCTATTAATGATTCTTTCTAAAATGAAATTTGCTCTCTTATGAGATGTCTATATAATAAAATAAACTAGTAATACCGCGGCGTTGCTTTCAAAAATGAAGTTGAAAAAAAATGTTTCGTCAAGTAAAAGCTACCTATGTTTATGTGGATGATCTAATTTAGTACGTACCTATATTAGTTCTAAAATAATTAGCTAAAACTGTTTAAAGGGATGATTGGATCATCAAACTGAACAACTTTCTTTATGGGACTAACATCGAAAACGCGAAAAAAATCTGCTGTCCCATACAAAACTGCAAACTTACTCGACTGGAATCGGAATGTATGAGACAGCAGTTTTTTAGCGATTTCGATTTTGAACCCATAATAAAAGTTGTTCAGTTTGATGATCCAATCATCCCTTTAAACAGTTTTAGCTAATTATTTTAGAACGAATATAGGTACGTACTAAATTAGATCATCCACATAAACATAGGTAGCTTTTACTTGACGAAACATTTTTTTTCAACTTCATTTTTGAAAGCAACGCCGCGGTATTACTAGTTTATTTTATTATATAGACATCTCTTAAGAGAGCAAATTTCATTTTAGAAAGAATCTTTAATAGAACTCAATTATTATTCTCGTTAAAGAATCAATTTGGTTGGATATTTTTTGTAGTAAAATCTGACCCACTTAAAACATTGAACATCTTCGAAACGCTTCATCAGATCTTCACCAAATTTTAGTGGCATGAACTCTTGAATATATATTTTTGTAAAATAAAACAATCAGCCAAATCAGTTTAGAAATGACGAAGTTATATCGAAAAAAAAAATTTTATTTGATGTCTCATTTATCGACACAGTAATTTTTTTTTTTCAAGTTTTTTTTTTAAATACTTTTAAACCATACAACCGTTCACGTTCATGCTAAAAGAACTGCATATATCAGGTAAATAAAGTATTTATTCATATAAACGTGAAAACGCATGATCTTACTTTGACAGATAAATCTGGTTGGCCACCAGAACCCACCAGGTTTCGGCCAGGACGACCGATGAAATATTGAAGGTAAAGGTCTAACCTTTGATTTGGCATACATTTCATCCATGAGCTCGATGGGTGAGAAGTACTCCAAAATTTGACCACCATTTTTGGTTGGCCAGCACTACCTGCCAGAATATCCGGCGGACGACCGAGTGTACTTCGTAACACTAATAAAGTCCAATCGGATAAGCATAATTTGGTTCATGAGCTCGATGGGTAATTAGTCTCGTCTCAGAGAGGTTACTAGTCACCCTCCTACACAAAACCCACCAGGATAGGGGTCGGCCGACCAAGTTTTTTCGCATCTTCTAATAGTAAACTATTGCATGAAAACTGAATTATGGATGAGCTCGATTGGTATACAGACCTCGTCACCGGATCCCGATTATTTCGTGTCGACGTGAACTGTGAGTGTTGTGCACTGAAAATGTTTATGAAAATTCCTTCTTTTGGCTCACCTGTTTCTACAGACATTTTGGCTTGCAAATCAAATGGAAAACGTGGAAGTGTTTACATTAAAGATCTAAAGGTGACCACACAGGGCAGGTATAAGATATCTTAAAGGCGAGTTTGTACTCTTCTAACGCACGCAAAATTACATAAGGACGTCTCGTTCCTGTAAGTGAGAGAAAGCCATTACAATATTATATTAGTAACTTGCTTGCTTGAGAAAAGAACAACCTCGACCTTACAATATGTTATAGCTCCCGTCTGTGATGAAGGGGCTAGGAGTAGAGTTAAACCATGCCACACACCCTCTGGCAGGATCGTGGCGTAAAATGCAAGCAAATGCTTATTTTTGTCTCCCGCACTCACTCAGTATCGCACACAAATTTTCCCATTTGTGAGAAAGGACAGGTAAGTGTGTAAGGTGCGAGTGTGACCATACCTTTCTTAAGGCTGAGTTGATTGTCCCCCCCGGCCGCGAAGTCGTACAGAGCCACGAACAGCTGCGGGTCGTCTTCCTCCGCGTGCGCGAGCAGATTCTCTTTGGAAGTCCATCTGCGCAACACAATTACCCACACATTTACGAATCTTACTTCACACCTGGCTTACATTCAGAAACCTACACGGTGTAAAATAAATGCGTTACGTATCAATCGGAATGCCGACCATCGAACAACTTTCACGAAAATAAAATTGTTTTTCCATAGAAAACGTCAATGGATACTCGACCCAAATGTATGGTTAAGCGGCGTCCGCCCGGTTTTGACTAACTTTGTAACCATTTTATACATTAACTATGGAACTTTTTAAGCAGAAAACAAAACTGAACAATCTACAGGATATGAGAAGTGATGTGGTTTTTCTCGAAATCTATTTTAATTAATAAAACTGAAGAAAAACAACTCCAAAGTCACCTCTTTTTTTCCAGTTGTAACCGTTTTACTCTTACATTGTTGATCAGAAGAATATAAAAATTTACAATATTCTTCACAATACAATATAAAATGATGTGGTTTTCTTATTTTTTGAAAATTCATAAAAAATCATACAGGTTTTCAAAGAAAACGAAAAATTCTGACCGGAGCTGCGCAATTGAAGCGGGATGGCTAATTGCAAAAGTTTGCTTGTAAGAAAGAGAGCCTTGCAGATGGGAGGAGGAGCCTTAAATGTGTTACATATCAAAAGGAATGCGTCAGACCATCAAACTGAACAACTTTCACGAAAAAAAAAATGTTTTTCCTTAGATAAATAATTGGTCTTCGTCAGAGTTCGGAGCGCAGCGAATCATTTATTTATCCAAGTATTTTTCCATAGAAAACGTAAATGGAAGAAAAATGTATGTAAAAGCAGATTTTTACATTCGCAAGTTCGATGTTGGCTCATAAGAATAATAAATACTCTGCCTCCATAGTAAAAAGTTGTTTTGGTTGATGCAGTGTTCGAACTGATAATTATCATTGATAATTAGGTGCTGCCGACTAGGTGCTATTTGGTCTGGATATAAGCGTATTAAAGCAAAAACAGCAATTTTACAACCTTTAGTTTGAAATTTCTGTCAAAACTAAGAATCAGCTTGGATAATTATTCGATAATTATCTGATAATTATCCGATAGTTATCATGATAATTATCTTGATAAATATACCTTGATAATTATGAAATAGATTGGAAACACAAAATGCATGCGCCAGCAATGTCACGCCATGTGTTTGCGATCACAATTCGTGAAAAAAAAGCTCACAAACACGAAATAAATTTTCTCATTGTTTCCAGTTGTTTTTCATTTGTCATTCATTGTGATAAGAAACTATAATTCCGAAGACTAGGTGCTGTTTGGTCTGGATACATATACTTGTAGTATAATAAAGCAAAAACAGCAATTTTACAACTTTTAGTTAGAAATTTCTGTCAAAACTAAGAATTATCATGATAATTATCAAAGAAACTACTACCCTAATAATTTCGAACCCTGGTCTGATGGTCTGAAGTAAGCGAGCTAACGCATTTAATTTTACACCTGTAGATATCAAAATCAGTATAATGGACAAAATGGACGTGGACACATTATGAACATTATGTGGACCCATCGAACTACTTTGATGGGTCCACATAGGCTCAGGCGGATTAGGTTAGGCTCTACAGCCTAACCTAATCTTGTACAGTAACTAGCGAAGACATGTAAACATTAATAAAATTACAGTACCTAAGTAGTTTATTGCGTAAAATTTATTAAACCTTATAGATCGGGATCCGGTGACGAGGTCCGTATACCAATCGAGCTCATCCATAATTCAGTTTTCATGCAATAGTTTACTATTAGAAGATGCGAAAAAACTTGGTCGGCCGACCCCTATCCTGGTGGGTTTTGTGTAGGAGGGTGACTAGTAACCTCTCTGAGACGAGACTAATTACCCATCGAGCTCATGAACCAAATTATGCTTATCCGATTGGACTTTATTAGTGTTACGAAGTACACTCGGTCGTCCGCCGGATATCCTGGCAGGTAGTGCTGGCCAACCAAAAATGGTGGTCAAATTTTGGAGTACTTCTCACCCATCGAGCTCATGGATGAAATGTATGCCAAATCAAAGGTTAGACCTTTACCTTCAATATTTCATCGGTCGTCCTGGCCGAAACCTGGTGGGTTCTGGTGGCCAACCAGATTTATCTGTCAAAGTAAGATCATGCGTTTTCACGTTTATATGAATAAATACTTTATTTACCTGATATATGCAGTTCTTTTAGCATGAACGTGAACGGTTGTATGGTTTAAAAGTATTTATAAAAAAAAACTTGAAAAAAAAAAATTACCGTGTCGATAAATGAGACATCAAATAAAATTTTTTTTTTTTCGATATAACTTCGTCATTTCTAAACAGATTTGGCTGATTGTTTTATTTTACAAAAATATATATTCAAGAGTTCATGCCACTAAAATTTGGTGATGATCTGATGAAGCGTTTCGAAGATGTTCAATGTTTTAAGTGGGTCAGATTTTACTACAAAAAATATCCAACCAAATTGATTCTTTAACGAGAATAATAATTGAGTTCTATTAATGATTCTTTCTAAAATGAAATTTGCAATCTTAAGAGATGTCTATATAATAAAATAAACTAGTAATACCGCGGCGTTGCTTTCAAAAATGAAGTTGAAAAAAAATGTTTCGTCAAGTAAAAGCTACCTATGTTTATGTGGATGATCTAATTTAGTACGTAAGTACCTATATTAGTTCTAAAATAATTAGCTAAAACTGTTTAAAGGGATGATTGGATCATCAAACTGAACAACTTTTATTATGGGTTCAAAATCGAAATCGCTAAAAAACTGCTGTCTCATACATTCCGATTCCAGTCGAGTAAGTTTGCAGTTTTGATTTTTTTCGCGTTTTCGATGTTAGTCCCATAAAGAAAGTTGTTCAGTTTGATGATCCAATCATCCCTTTAAACAGTTTTAGCTAATTATTTTAGAACTAATATAGGTACGTACTAAATTAGATCATCCACATAAACATAGGTAGCTTTTACTTGACGAAACATTTTTTTTCAACTTAATTTTTGAAAGCAACGCCGCGGTATTACTAGTTTATTTTATTATATAGACATCTCTTAAGAGAGCAAATTTCATTTTAGAAAGAATCATTAATAGAACTCAATTATTATTCTCGTTAAAGAATCAATTTGGTTGGATATTTTTTGTAGTAAAATCTGACCCACTTAAAACATTGAACATCTTTGAAACGCTTCATCAGATCATCACCAAATTTTAGTGGCATGAACTCTTGAATATATATTTTTGTAAAATAAAACAATCAGCCAAATCTGTTTAGAAATGACGAAGTTATATCGAAAAAAAAATTTTTTATTTGATGTCTCATTTATCGACACGGTAATTTTTTTTTTCAAGTTTTTTTAATAAATACTTTTAAACCATACAACCGTTCACGTTCATGCTAAATGAACTGCATATATCAGGTAAATAAAGTATTTATTCATATAAACGTGAAAACGCATGATCTTACTTTGACAGATAAATCTGGTTGGCCACCAGAACCCACCAGGTTTCGGCCAGGACGACCGATGAAATATTGAAGGTAAAGGTCTAACCTTTGATTTGGCATACATTTCATCCATGAGCTCGATGGGTGAGAAGTACTCCAAAATTTGACCACCATTTTTGGTTGGCCAGCACTACCTGCCAGGATATCCGGCGGACGACCGAGTGTACTTCGTAACACTAATAAAGTCCAATCGGATAAGCATAATTTGGTTCATGAGCTCGATGGGTAATTAGTCTCGTCTCAGAGAGGTTACTAGTCACCCTCCTACACAAAACCCACCAGGATAGGGGTCGGCCGACCAAGTTTTTTCGCATCTTCTAATAGTAAACTATTGCATGAAAACTGAATTATGGATGAGCTCGATTGGTATACGGACCTCGTCACCGGATCCCGATCTATTAACTTTTCTCTTTCTCATACCTACATACTTAACACAAATTTTAAAACTCTTTTCCCAAAAAAAAAACACCTTTTCTGTCATTGTTTCTCATAATGTGTAGTGGTTACATCTTTTCGTTCGTGACTGTCTGTAGTAACTAGTATGATGGCTAGGTAACAATATCTCACAGCATGTTCACACAAGGCTGGTAAAGCAGGCCTTTGGTGATGAGACTTCTGATTAGGTATATCACCATTTATACCAAGGGACACTAGTGTTTTAATGCAATCTAATTTAAAGCATTTTTCTCGTATAATTGTAGTATTGTATCTTTTTTTTATGGTATTTTCTGACATAAATTCGTTATCAGTAGACTTCTTCTGGCAGCCCGTCGTCACAGGGCCCGATTTTGTGTGTGGTCGAACTGACGATGTGAAGTTATTGCGAAACTTTCAATGTATGAATTAAAATTATATCGACATGTTGTGTTTCCAAGAACATGGGTAAGACCTGTTAGCAGCATCGATGGGCTGCGGTACGGGAAGAGCAGCAGTATCGCCATCTGGCAGGTCTGGGATATGGGGCAGCGGCCGGCTCTGCAGCAGTGCTTCTGAAACATATATGTTACAGAATATTAACTATTAGATGCCGTTTTAAACTTTCTTAAACATAAGGTTATAGATTCGCTAATAGCTTTTACGCGCAGCAAAACACTGTTACCACAGAGTATAATAATTACTGTTACTAATACTAATTATAGTACTCTGTGCTAATACTAGAACTTATATATGCCTTTAGTAAACCTTTGTTTAGTTCTAGTTAAAAATCATCAGTGTTACTGTAAAATCTCAAAGCAATGACCAACATAGAGACCACCTAACATGAAAACAATGAAAATAAAAACATACTTTTCACTCTTATGGTTATTGTTCTGTTGTCAGAATGAGATAGAGGACAATAAAAAGCTTTTATAGCTTTCATATCAAGAGTTATCACTCTTGAAGTTTCCAAGTTATCACTTGGAAGGGAAGAAAAGAAAGGCTCTCAAGAGCTATCCTCTCCTACACTCCACAGCATAATGACCAATTGAAAAGCGCTAAGTTTTCCAGGCTAGCTCTGTTTATTATTCCTCTTTTTCTTATCGTGTGGACAGAGCCCTCAGAGCTTCCTCTGAGCATAAAATTTGCGAACAATTTAAACATGTGCTGTATCTAATATGCTGGACGAAATTCGGAGGTGTGTGAAATCTACAAAATCCGAATCGGGCACGCGTGGTGGACTAACGACACCCCTTCGTAAGGCCTGTGCCCTGCATTAGGACATAATTATATGTGAAAGACCTGGGTGCCTAACTGAACAGAGGTGAGATGAATGGCGTGCTTTGTTGTCTTTCACAGCATCACAATAACATATTGGAACATTAATTTGTTGATTTATTTTATTGTCGAATTATTCGCATTGCTAGTGATATTCAGGGTTTACTGTAGTTTTTTTTATAGATTTAAAGTAAATGATTGTCTTTGTTAACAACAAAATAACAGTTAAATCTTGGGAAAATGAAAAGGTAAAAATATAATAAATTAATGACTAATACAGATATTGTTGATCGAAGTAATACAGTAACATAAAATAATAACGCTTTTTTCCTTTTTTTTATTTATTGATGAAAAGTTGACCACAAATAACAACTTTATACATAATCAAAAATGTTAGTAAAAATCCAATAAATTATTTTGCAAAATAAAGTTGTAATATGGAAACAAACAATTTAAGTAACAAATAATTTCAATTCATCGGCATTCATTCGGCTTCATCTACCTCCACGTTCCATCAGATGAGCTGAAGCCAAGCTCAAACCCGTTATGAATAAAAATAAAATTAACCTTATGTCAAGGAAGATGAATATAATAACATTAATATATTTTTTCTTTTCATTGTATGCATACCATGTGGCATAGGTCTTGCGTCACTTTGGTGATCATTAACACCTACTAAAATGCATTGATTTAACTGCATTGATTGATGAAACTGTGGATAGCTGTTATTGGCCTCTATTTATTATAAGTTACTAATGTAAAATTACATATTTAAGGCTGTTGTTATCCCTAATATTATAAAAAAAAATAAACAAAAAATTATTTACCTTTTTACAAGTAGGCAAGTGACGATTGTGTCTATCTTAGCATCTTGATAGCTTTGAAACCTAGCTTTATTTCTCATGCATTCGTAATTAGTATTCATCTTCCATGCCTTATGTATATGTTTGTTAATCGTCAGTCAGATCTCAACATAGAGAGAGAAGGCAATGCTCTAGTTATTAAAACAGGAGATAGCTACCTAATTGACGTAACCATATTTTAGTTCTATGGCTGGGCAGACGTGTCAGACCAACAAGCTCAATTTGTATGAAAATTGTATAATATCTCCAACTCCTTATTGCTATCTCATTATGTGATTATGCTCAAGCTACTAGGTCTACTAGCATAAGTGAAATTTTTGATCTCTCAATTAGCTTATAAACCTAAGATGCTCGGTGTTTGTATGATGAGATGCTCTGTGTCTGTATGACAAATTGTTTATAAGTCTAGTCACATACATAAAGTATTGTTCCTCATATGTCAACTTATGATGTTATTAATTTAATACAATCATGTCACAATGCTTGTGTTTAAAAGCCTATTCCAAATATAGCAGATCAGCTTTTGCTAGGGCTACCATCAATAATTTCCTGAACCACAGTGAGGCACTTGAGAATCTTTAATCTAGGACTTTTTCCTTCCTAGTAAAATTACTACTCAAACCTATTCCTAACCTATAATATACTTATAACCTATTGGCTACGTGCGAAGTGGGTGATAGGAGCTGTCAAATCGATCGCAGCACCAGATTTCTCAGAAATGTGTACTTTTGTTGGAATCTATTGTCAATCCACACACTAACTCAACACGAAATCTCCAAAACTGTAAAGGGATGTAAATGGATATTTCTATAGGCATCCAAATGCTCATTAAAAAAGAGTTTTTTTGAAATTCAACCCCCATAGGTGAAAACCGGGATTAAAGTTTGTTTGGAAATTGCCACTGCAAAAATCGAATAGGTATTTTAATATTTTTAACATCGATAATGTTGCTTATTTCTTTAGTTTTTACATTATTTTATTATAAAATTACAAACTTTTAACAAACAATTGACTTGAAATAATTCATGGCTGTCCGACACCGCTGGGGGCGCTATTGTCGTGCGAATAAGGTAATGCCAATTAGGTAGATCTACATCACATTGATGAAAAAAATATAAGTTATGATTTTTTGTATTTGTTTTATGAAGATTATTCCTATCTTTTTCCCAAGGCTTAGTCTTCATTGACTTTAAAAAATGCCTATGACCTATCATAGGCAGAATACTGCCAAGATGCCAAGTGTGACACCATTTTGAAAACTTGATTAAATGGACCAACGTTTGGAATAACTTGCCAGGTTAGTACAACACTTTTTGTACAGGGTGTAGTCTCAAAGTTTCCAAAGAAAAAAAATTTACTGCAGAAGTCTGAGAGAAGATAGTATTTTCTTTAAAAAGTATGGCACTAATCTTTAATTTTTGAATTGGGTCCACTGAATTGATTATTCAGGATTGGGTAACAAGTACTTTCATGAAAAAATATACAAAAATTGCATTCACTACATCTAAAAGTTCGGCGCAGGATGGCGATTTTCACAATATGTTTCAAAAAGTCTCGAAATTTCGAAAAATGTGTAACTTAGATTTTTTTTTTCTATTTTTCCCCGAACAGTTATAAACTTGCCTATCTCCTGTTTGCGGCTTTGACATTGAGTTTTGGGACACCCTGTATATTCCAGATTTCTTGATTCCATCTTCAGCGGTTAGGCTGTATGTTGTCTATCAGTCACGGAACTCTTTTATAAGTATAGATCAAACCACAAAATATATCATCACATTTATAATATTAGTAGGATGCTACGCCTCCGGTTCAAAGTAGTTGTTCTTACATGGTTAACATCTATGTAGGTATGCTACCTATGTAGAGTTAGGGATTTACTAAAGAAAATTAGCTGAAGACTAAATAAAATCGTTGGTTCGGATCACCAATTTGATTTCAATAACACCAATCAATTATACTTAATTGTAATTGGACACCAAAAGCATCAGTGAATTATCAAGGTATATTCTAGGTTCAGTATAATACCTATTTATTATTACCTTGAACACACCCTCATGAAGATGTTTATTCAAATGGAAGTCATTGTTCTACTGTAAAAGGGAACCGTTAAGACTAAAAGAGAAAACATTTCTATGCTTATTGATACTGACAACAGAAGCGACGGCCAGCAAGTGTCTGCCTTTCCTTGGATTTGTCTTAGTATGGAGTACCCGGGTCTGGTTTTTGCTTCTAAATATATGAATTCTGCTCAAAATTAAAGAACATTTATTTTACTTTCAACAAAATTGATCTGATTTTAATAAAATTATTAGGTGTGTCAAGTACTTTCTTCTCTTTTCCTAGTTTTTTGACACAATGTGTTGGAATACAATGGAAATTTAAATATTCCTTCTGGGAGTCACGTTGGAGGTCTGCTGCTGGGTGGTCGAGTGGGTTGACTACTCCATGGCCAACAACGAAGCTCCAATTGTCGGTCAAGACAGTTTTTCTTTGATAAACAACCCTTGCAGTCACCAAATACCTACCACCGTACAATGTCAAGGACTTTTTCAAAATAAACAAGACATTGGCACAATCTTCAACACAAAGATGATGCAACAGTTTAAGACTTGGAATAGAATAGAACGCTCCTTCAAGTTTGTTCTCTACTCTGAGGTGCCACATCACAATGCAACGCTAACGCTTGACCTGACGTCACAGAGTGTGCACAAGCTGATGGCACTCACTTATCTGAGGGAAATTAATAAATAATTGTGGCTGCTTTCAACACAAATAAGGTATTTGATTCAGTGACATGTAAATCAACATTATCGGTATTAAAAGTGACAATACTGAAGAGAGACCAGCTTAGCGGATTATGGCTTACTCTCCACCTCCTACTCCATACTCTTTTGTCTTATCTTAGTCTAAAGCTTTGAAGTCATCAGAACTTGGTTTAGATATAATATTTCAAAGACTATTTCATATTTCTGACCCAATAGTACAGAAATAAAAAATTCTGGTTTTGCAGGGAAAACTGGTCACTCTTAGAGAAGGTATTGTTCTTTAAGATTAATATCACATACGGACGACTGAACCATAACAGGAAATAATTAGCAAACATTTATTCACAAAATTAATACATTCACAAAGCAGCTAGCAATCACACACAACTGCTAGTTCACTTCAGTAAAGTTTACCACTACCTACTAAACTTTTTTGTCCACCATGTGGTAAGCTATGTACTGTGTAGGGTAGGGTAATTAGTGGAGTCGCAGTAGACGAGGGCTCTCGGCAAGTGGGGGGGCCAGTGACACTCACCGCTGTGTTCAGTGAATATGTTGGAGCCGAGTATGCGGGGGTCCTTAGGCACGCGCGGCTTGCTGCGCGCCGAGCGCATGGACGCGCCGCTCGCCGCGCCGCGCTCCTTCGCCTGCTGCGCGCCCATCGCCCAGCGCCCCGAGCCCCGACCGCCACACACCACGCACTAATTTGTTACCCCGGACGACAGCGTTACCGATATCAACTCCATGCTTGGTCCCACTACAATGCTCGCTAACACGCTCGCCTCGATTATCACACTCCGCGGAATTATTAAGTTACAATAAGCGCATGTCTCCAATTCAGCAGGTTGCTCCAAAAACATTACTGGGACTTGCTGCTCGTTATAATGGAAAACAACACAGTCTCCGCCATTATGTGTCACTGACAGCTAGCGGTGTGTTTGTTTGACGTCGATTTTTTAGTTCCCACTCGTTCACTACGAGGGCAGCACTTTAACATGGTATTGCCATATTGCTCTAAGATCATTTGACTCATTGATTTTAATTTGACTCATAGATTTGACTCAAGAGTTATTAAAAAAATAGTTTACCTTTAAGGGCCCCCTAGACGGTCAAGCCGTTTGATTCAAACCTTATGTGTTTGATGAAACCGTTCGAGTTCGGTTTGAACGGTTTGTCAAACGGCACTGCCAGGGCCGTAGCTAGAACTGGATTGGAGGTAGGGCATAGGAGTTTTAAGGTAGGGCGGAAGCAAATGGCTAGTTTTTTGGATGAGTAACATAATTCAGTATCTGTGAAATTTTCAAGGACTCAAAACTATGGTGATGTGATACTGAATTCCATTAGCCTATTTACTTCCAAAACACCATTTCATCAGTCTGGAGCGAGCGAAGCGAGCTCGAAATTTCACACTCAAAGACTCTGAATGGTGTTGGTATGAGTTCCATTAGCCGAACCACGCTCGTAATACTATAGGTTGGAGCAAGCGGGGCGAGCTCGAAATTTCACACTACAATACTCAAAACGGTGTTGGTATGAGTTCCATTAGCCTACCTACGCTCATATCATAGGCTGGAGCGAGAGAAGCGACCTCGAAATTTCACACTACAAGACTCAAAACGGTGTTGGTATGAGTTCGATTAGCTTTCCATTAGCTTGAGCCATACTCACAACACCATTAAAACGCTGAAGCAAGTGGAGCGAGCTCGAAATTTCACTCACCAAGACTCAAAACAGTGTCAATCCGAGTTCACTTAAACACCATTCAAAGGCTAGCGAGTGAAGTGAGACCGTTTCAGAGCACTGTAACTTTGTTGTACCAAAATTCTGTCAGTTCCAAACATTTTACTACAGTCGGAGTTGGAGTGGTAGAGTGTGCTCGAAATTTCACGACGAGATAGGAGTATGTTGTAACAAGCTTTACCGTTTTATATAACAAAATCAATAAGCAGGAGCAAGTGAAGCAAGCTCGAAATTTCCCAGCCTTACGACGTGCGTGATTGCGGCTAGATTAACGTAAATTTTTTAAGGGATTTTGCCCTACTTGCCCATATTAGAACTAAAAATAAAGACTATAAAAATGGTTGGGTAATTTTTAAGGTAGGGCATTGCCCCACGATGCCCCCCCCCCCCCCCCCCCCCCTAGCTACGGCCCTGGGCACTGCGCAGTTTGGTTCGGTTTGCTGCTGTCGTACGTAATGAGCGTTTTTCTTTTCTTTTTTAATATTAGTTCCTAAAAAACTCGAGATGATATGTTTATCGCATACAATCATGTCAAACGTGAACAGTTTCATATTTTCTATTTAAATTATTCGTAAATAATTAAATATCCAATCAAAAGATGCGTTGGCATCTTTTTGATCATCTTCTCCTTCTTTATTATTTTTCAGAAACACTTTTGATATTTTGACCTTTATTCACACAGACCAAACAATCAAAATGGTTTGAGTCAAACCAAAATTTATGTGTTTGAATCAAACCGATTGACCGCGTCTCGGGGGCTCTTAACAGGAAGCTGGCAAGGGTATTTTAGGATAATCAAATAACGACTCGGTTTGTGGCTAGGTTTGTGGTTTTTATTTTACATGCTAACCGTAGAAAGAGAAGGTACTAGAAGGAAGCACGTGTCTTGCTGTGGTGTCTTGTCATGTTCACTCAATAAGAGATTATGGAGGTGCTACTTGGGAATGTTTCTCCATTGAAAAGGGAAGATCTTCCACGTGAAGCTGTGAAGCCTGGGGACCGGCCGTGGTCCGACAGTTCTTAGTTGGACCTTCTATATATTATTATATCGAATCTCTGTGATTATTTCTCTTGCGCGATTCATGTCTCGCATTCGATTGTGAACCTTATGTGTAGTAGGTTACGAGTTGCGTATTTACGATGAACGTTGTCTTTGTATGGAGCATATTTCCGTGAGCGACGGTATCGCCATCTGTTGGCATCTTTGCTATAACTTGTGGGTGCTGGACATCTGTAGTAGTTCCCCACAAGATCATCATCATCAGCCTGGTAAACCCCACTGCTGGGTATAGGCCTCTTCATTTTCACGCCAACCAGAACGCTAGTCTCATCCACTTTTTGCCGGCTACTCTACAAATGTCATACGACCACCTGGCTGCTGGTCTGCCCACATAGCAAAATTCGCTCTAGTTTAAAAAAAGGGACGCTAGCGCTACCCTACCTTATTGCTGTTCTTATCGTCGTAACCACTTTTTTGTACTGACTCCACCTGACTCCGACATGTCACTTCATGTAAATTGTATACATAGACGAAGAATTTTTCGCTACGATTGTATAGGATTTTATGACTATCGCTATCTCATACCCGGTTACACTGATATTCCGTTCCGAGGCGAGGATATATTCCGTCTACCCAGCGTCTACCAGCGTAAGCGAAAAGATCTTCGTCTATGATGCTAACGACTTCGTTCACGTGAAATTAGAATATCGAATAATCTTTTCTTTAGTGCACTGCTCCCCTCCCTACATCCTTCGTAGAATATATAGGGTGTAAGAAACCTTAGGTACCTACCTGTAACCATACAGAATGTTCATTTTCACAACAAAGCAGACGGCAAACCGGCAAACTCCCTCTAAAACTTTCGCCTTAAACGCGAAGACCTGCATCCGGATTTCCTTATAGTTTGCTCTTTTTTGATGACGCCGCCTTTCAGAGCCGGATTTAGGGGAGGGCAACCGGGGCTACAGCCCCGGGCCTCCACAAGAGAGGGGCCCCCACAAGTCGCCCCGGGCCTCCACAAGAGAGGGGCCCCCACAAGTCGCCCCGGGCCTCCACAAGAGAGGGGCCCACAATAGAGACTTCGGAAAATAAAACAAATTCAGACTAGTACTTAAACACTAGTAAACCACTTTTCCTTTGATATAAAGATAATAAAAGAATCTATACTTGGTTTCACAATAAATTATTTATTAGAAAAATCGGCAGAAAAAAATTGCCTATTTTATTTGGAAAATAATTTGGGACCAGGGGGCCTCCACTCCTTTGTTTCCCCGAGGCCTCCACACCTCTTAATCCGGCCCTGCCGCCTTTGCTGCAAAATCCCCTAGAGCTGCAGGTTGTTTTTAGGGTTCCGTACCCAAAGAGTGAAAACGGGACCCTATTACTAAGCCTACGTTGTCCGTCCGTCCGTCCGTCTGTCCGTCTGTCCATCTGTCCGTCCGTCCGTCCGTCTGTCCTACCTATTTAGGGCTGTAACTTTTGAACTGTAATAGCTAGATAGTTGAAATTTTCTCAGATTATGCGTTATTACGGCGGATTTGTTAACAAATAATAAAAATTTCAAAAAGTTTAAAATAAAGGGGGGTTCTCAACAAGAAACTAGTTCTTATCGACGTTTTTTCTTCACGCTCTATCGTAAAAACGGTAATACATACAAGCGTCAAACTTTGTGTGATTATAGAGCAAACTCTACAGAATAACAACAAATACTAAAAACCGGCCAAGTGTGAGTCGGTCTTGCGCTAAAGGTCCGGGACAAAATAAGTTTTTTTTCTATGTTAATAATGTTGTGTTCTGTGGTGGTGTGGTACGGAACCCTCGGTGCGCGAGTAGCCCGACTCGCACTTGACTGGTTTTATTTTTTTAATGGGAGACTTTAGTAAAAAAGGGATTGTTCCATTTGTTCCCTATTCTCCATGTCGATGCATGTGAAAAAGAAATAAAACCGGTCAAGTGCGAGTCGGGCTACTCGCGCACCGCGGGTTCCGTACCACACCGCCACAGAACACAACATTATTAACTTAGAAAAAAAACTTTTTTTGTCCGGGACCGTTAGCGCGAGACTGACTCACGCTTGGCCGGTTTTTAGTATTTGTTGTTATTTTGTAGAGTTTGCTCTATAATCACACTAAGTTTGACGCTTGTATGTATTTCCGTTTTTCTATAGAGCGTGAAGAAAAAACGTTGATAAAAACTAGTTTCTTGTTGAAAACCCTCCCTTAATTTTTAACTTTCTGCCATTTTTATTATTTGTTAACAAATCCGCCGCAATAACGCATAATCTGAGAAAATTTCAACTATCTAGCTATTACGGTTCAATAGTTACAGCCCTAAATAGGTAGGACAGACGGACGGACGGACAACGTAGGCTTAGTAATAGGGTCCCGTTTTCACCCTTTGGGTACGGGTACGGAACCCTAAAAAGACCATAAGTAGGTAAGGTAGGGTTTGACCACAGACCTTAGACAATCCACAGACCGACTACTTCTATACCTACTGTTGGATGTTGTATTATAATAATTATACACATTATAATACAACATCCAAAACTTGTCCACAACTTTTATAATTATTATGAAAGTTGTGGACAAGTTTTGTTAGTTAAGCAGGCGCGTATCCAGGGGGGGAGGATAGGTTGGTTTTACGCCAAATAATATGCCATATGTTCAGGAATAGGACACATCACAGCAGTAAAGTGTGTTAAAATAGGAAATGACAAATACCTTATATAGCAAAATTAGCAAACTGCATGGGTAGCATGCCAACCCGCGATAGCCGTGATACGGCTTTATCACGTCTTTTATCTCTTTCTTTTGCGCGCGAACGACCGAGATAAAAGACGTGATAAAACCGTATCACGGCTATCGCGGGTTGGCATGCTACCAGTGCAGGAAGCGGGAATAGGTATTCTAAGTCCATGCAACTTTTCCTGGAATCATCACCCAAGTTTGAGCAAGTGTGGTCTAAAAAAAATGTATGGAGACCAGGGTGGCCAACTTCCTCAAAAGTTGCTTATTTAATGCAGATTTCAAAATAGTATCAAACATAGGTTGACATAGGTGTACTATTTGTTTTTTTAGAACTAGAGATATAATACAGGAAAAATAGATTATTTTGGCGGCAAAATATGTACATTAATGAAACTTAGTTTTTTAACTTTGTCTTGACACTAGAAATGAGGATCTGCCGAGTCCACCCAAAATTTAGGTAGGGGGGACAGTACCTTTTCTCGAGGAGATTCGGCGTATTTTTGAACGCTCATAACTTCGGTCTAGATAGTAGGTACCTGAGAGCTCAAATTTTCAGAGCAGCATGTGCTGGTCATCACTTTTATAAAACGTATTTCCGTAACCAATTTCAGCTTTCTAGGACTTCGGGAAGTACCTGTGAGGTTGTGATGGACAACAGTGAGTTAGTGAGTAAATCAGGAAATTAACGAAGTTTGCGTATTCATCATCATCATCATCATCTCAGCCGATGGACGTCCACAGCTGGACATAGACCTCCCCCAAGGATCGCCATAACGACCGGTCCTGCGCTGCCCTCATCCAACGTTTTCCCGCCACCTTCACCAGGTCGTCGGACCACCGTGTGAGGGGCCTACCCACGCTGCGCTTGCCGGTACGCGGTCGCCACTCGAGAACTTTTTGGCCCCACCGGCCATCGTCGGTTCTGCGAGCAATATGCCCCGCCCATTGCCACTTAAGTTTTGCAATTCTTTGGGCTATGTCAGCTACTCTGGTTCTTCTGCGGATCTCTTCATTTCTGATTCGATCTCGCAGGGAAACTCCGAGCATAGCCCTCTCCATTGCCTCCATTGCTCCTTGCAGTTTGCGTATTAATAAAAGTAGCAGGAGTACGATTTTTGAAACTCATTCGTTGAACTCAGCAGTTGAAAATGTCAAAATAACTATGGAGATGTGCATCTTTCTACTGCTGATTTGACTTTCAAAAATCGCGCTCCTGGAGTATGATTTTTGAAAGTAAAATCCGCAGTACAAAGGTGCACATCTCCATAGTTATTTTGACATTTTGTCCTGCTGAGTTCAACATGTGAGTTTCAAAAATCGCATTCAAGGGCTATAAATATGAAGTTGTGCACATTTCATAAAAGTGATAATGATAACCAAATGCTGTCCTGAAAATTTGAGCACATGAGTACTATCCAGACCGAAGTTATGATCGCCCAAATATACGCCGAATCTCTTCCGGAAAAGGTACAGTAGTGCGCCCGAACAAGGTCCTACAAGCAAGGGGATGGTCACATTCGATTCAGCGCATAAAATATTCCGAGAGATAAGTGTACTTTTTGCAACCATCAGCAGGAAGGCTGATTCAGTGTTTATGGAGTGTAGAGCTTCTCTGTGATGGGGATGAACCAGAGCGTCTAGCATGATTTCTCTACACGCGCGCGACTCTGCTTTTTTCCATACTACAAGTCGCGACAAGCGCGGCTTGCGCTCTCTGGAAAGCGCGGGAACAGGTTATTTTGTATGCAGCGAAGGCGAGTCGCGCGCATGTAGAGAAATCATACTAGACATGCTGGGCAGGCAGGTCTGCCTGCATAACTCCAGTCGGTTTAAGAGTGACTGATGATTAAAGGTCTGTAAAAAATTAACGATCAGCTGCAACATCGAGTTTGGCCTCAAATTCTTCGTTATATTGAAGGGATTCATGTTGTTCAGGGTCTGATGATGATCAGCTCTATAAAAATATTTTCGAAGGGATCTCGGCTTCCATCAAAGGATCTCGGCTAATATAACATCTAGGCATATCGAGCTTGAGTTCCAATTCGTAGTTTAATTTGCTACTGTTTTTATCTTTATGGTCTGATGATGACAAGGACCACAAGGACCATAACAATATTTCTGAAGAAATAAATAAGGGATCAATATCACACCAAGGAGTGTCGAGTTTGGGCACATAAATATCTAGTTGCTTTGTGGTGATTCCGGTATAAATGATGTCGGTATAAAACTACTTAGTCCTACGAACTTCTTTATTTGACGACTTTATTTAAATTAGCATCACTACTATGAATAGAAATAGAACGTGCGATATCGCATCGCATGATCGCACGACCTTCAATAGGATAGGACATTCCGCAGATTTCGATGGCAATAGGACAGCGCCTAACACCCTGTATACAGCACGGCTAGCATGCCACCCACGACATAGCGTTTAAACGTCAAAAAAGTCATGAAAAATAATAAAGATGGAGGCAAATCTCGACTTTTATCGTTTTCACGGGGGTGGCATGCGAGGCCTACTGGTGTAACAAACTGAACAACTTTCACTATGGAACCAACTTTGAAATCGCGACAAAAAAAACAGCTGTTTCATACTAAACTGCAGTACCTACCACAGGCAGTGCCGACCCGATACAAATGTATGGGACAGCAGATTTTTTTTACGATTACGAAGTTGGCTCCACAGTGAAGGTTGTTCAGTTTGATGGTCTGAAGCACCCCCTTAAAGTATTACTGGGGTGTTTTGTTACACCCTGTATGATATAAAATGAATTGACAACCTCCTTTTAACGAAGTCGGTTAATAAAAAATGTAGAAGTTCTGCATATACGTTAATTTATTAAAGTTAGTATAAAATGTAAGAAACTGTTTCGGTAAAAACTAAAGAGTCAATCAAGCAGGTACGAAATATTATCCAACCAATATAATTGTTTCACTAACAAATTTGTAAGGCGGTACTACCAAATTAGTAGGAGCAGGTCCTTTGCGAATCCTGCCTACGTTGTCGTAGTGCGATCCGTGACACGGGCAATAGAAACCTCCTACCCAGTCACCTGCATTCGGAATGGGCACACATCCTAAATGAGTACATATTCCTATAACAACCAACCATTCTGGCTTTGTTGCTCTGTCTTCAGGTTTCTCTGGATCTCTTAAAGAGCCTAAAGGTGTATCTTTTTCTATGTCGATCTCAGCTGGGGTCCTGTTTTTAACGAAGAGGGGCTTGCCCCGCCATTTAATCGCAATACAATTCCCTGGGGTCACTTTTGATATGTCTACTTCGATACTCGCCATAGCCAGTACGTCGGCTGCTGCGGACATGGACATTAAAAAATGGGTTAATTCCGTCTTTACCCAGTACATAGCATTGAGACTACCGACAAACCCGAGAGTGGCCGTTATACCACCTTTATCGTCACCTGAGCCCCAAGATGTTTTTCTTACATCTTTGAATTGATCTTTCCTATAACGATCGAAGTTTGGCATTTCTAAATCACGATGAAGTCGGGGATAGCTTTTATTAAAGCGTACTTGTGTCCATAACACTTGTCCTGACGTTAAAATCAGATAACTTTTGCTTAAATTCGATTGGGGTCGTTCAAGGGAAATTGTTTTGCAGCCCAAACCATCTTGTTTGTTCCTATATCCGACAGAGTTGGTCTTGAGAACATCACGATTACATGTTGTCCAGATGGGTAAACGACAGTACCGAGCTAAGAAACCAGAGTTCAAAAAATTCATTATTTACTTTTCTTACTTCGTATTTCATAAAATTTTTACATTTATTGCATTAATATGTTCAATATCTTAATTTCATCGTCAAAGTAAAGTGAATATTTACCAAATCCTGACCAAATCAAAACCAATGACAATATACCTACTTGTCAAAACATAATTATTGTGGTAGTTCTAAATACAAAATAATCAAAATCAAATCAAATCAAGAAGAAGTTTGAATGCTAAGGTCTACCCAATATCAAACTGTACAAAAACATGTATATTCATTCCTTGCAGTCGCACACAGATTGCTATAAGAGTGACAGAGCTAGATTAGACGTAAATCTGTTACGTCTGTTAAACAAATGTCACCACTTTTTAAGCAAATTCAAGCAAAATTCGTTCTTAATGTAAGGAAATAGCCGAGTCTTCCAGCTGGAGGTCTGGTGACAAAATGGTTCAAGACGGTTCTGTTTACTATTGACATTTCACTTATTCTAATGGGTGGTTGTCATAAGTGTGAATGAATGTCAAGTAGCGTTTCTATGTCTTGCTTTATATTATTTATCTACGCGGTAGGCGGTAGGTATGGGTTGGTATGGGTAGGTTAGACTCATAGTTGACTCATAGAGAATTCACACGCTCCCCCTGGTAGACTGTTCACTTTTCGACGGATTTCAATTCTAGCGGGGCATTTTTGCCAAATGTGTTTTTTTTACTAATTCCGACCTGCTGAACATGAATTTTGGTGTTGGCATTCCCGAATTTCCACGCTCGAGGAAGGAGAGGGCTCTAAAGGTGACTTTTTTCAGTTTGTCGCGTATTTCACGGAATCTATAAGTTTTATCGAAAAGTTTTGTAGATACAAATTAAATCTAATAAAATTTTCAACAAAACAAATTCTATGTACTTTTGTCATAGGACTTAACCTTTGACGGCTACAGGGCCGAGAAAGTAACAGCATATCAAAAATTATGAAATTAGTATGGCGACCCTCATGAATGTTGAAGATAAAAACAAAACAATTTCATATTCTTAATTAGCGACCCCTAAAACCCCCGGATACAAATTTGTTGTCGGTTTGGTGAACCTTTAAAAGCTGCTTTGGCGTTTGAAATTTCCATGGCAGTCATCTTGGATTTCGCAATTCTGGATTTTTTTCACCGCCAACCAAATGTGACCAGGGTCCACTATAACATTTGTTCGAGGTCCATACCCCTATCTGTCATAGTTTCCGCGGGCCGTTGACCTCATCCGTCAGGAGTCGACCTTCCGAAGAAGTCAAAGTTTTCCGTGTATCACCAAAGCACCCATATTATGATCCTCAAATGTCATTCTTGTATAGTAAGGGGAACCCGGAGATCAATCCTCGATCGGACTCCTGACGTATGAGGTCATGTACCGCGGAAACCATGACATATAAAAAAAATAATTTATTTGAGCACAATTTAGTGGTAAGCAAAGAGAATATAATGCAAATGATTGAGTCCTTGACTCCCTGAGATAGCGGTATGGACCTCGAACAAATTTTATAGTGGACCCTAGTCAGATAGTTATGCGTTATTAGTTATTACGGCGGATTTGTTAAAAAATAATAAAAATGTCAAAAAGTTAAAAATTAAGGGGGGTTCTCAACAAGAAACTAGTTTTTGCCAACGTTTTTTCTTCACGCTCTATCGTAAAAACGGTAATACATACAAGCGTCAAACTTAAAGTGATTATAGAACGAACTCTACAGAATAACAACAAATACTAAAAACCGGCCAAGTGTGAGTCGGTCTTGCGCTAAAGGACCCGGACAAAAAAAGTTTTTTTTTCTAAATTAATAATGTTTTGTTCTGTGGTGGTGTGGTACGGAACACTCGGTCAACATCAGAAGTAAAAAATACTCCAATAGTTAGGATTAGTCTCCTAAGAACGTTTTCTTGTAGCTGTAATGCTTCTGGTAGCTGCCCTTTGTGCCCCATCTCAACTTTCCACCCTGTACCTATAGGTAATATATATATATCAGCATGGAAGTTAAATAGTTATAAAAAGTTTCAGAATCTGTTCCCATTAATTTTAGACTGTTTCACAGATAGGGCTAAGATTACTAATAATTTAAACACTGACAAGAGGTTAATAAATAATAAGGAAACAAAAAGTAAAAATTAAGCGGAGGTGGGGGATATAAGTCCCTTGTATGGGGATACTAGCAACTCATTTTTTCAACGTTAATCGTTTTTGGTCTATCGTAAAAACGGTAGTTTAGACAAGCGTCAAACTTGGTATGCCCATAGATAAGCTACAAATTTTACAAGTATGCCTCTCAAGAGAGGGAGCGCAGGGCGTTGTCTGTACGCGCCAATATGACAGCCCTCAGGTTTGCTCGTTGCTCCACTTCAGTCAAGATAATTCTGTTTAGAGCATACTGTACTTCTTTTTACACGAGCTGCCTGTGGCTGAACTATACGAAGAAACAGTACAGCGCCCTGCGGGTTCAGTTTAATAACGCGTTCAGGGTGCTGGTGGGGCTGCCGCGATCCTGTAGTGCATCGGGGATGTTCGCCGATGCGCGAGTAGATTGTTTTCACACTACTATGCGGTCTATGCGCAAAAGGTGTTCATCCCTCGTGCGTAGGATAAGCGCCAGCGCCAACAGCATCTTGACCACGTTTGCCAGTAGGTTTGATTGTTAGTACGTGAATCATTGCTATATGGTTCACGTGCTGACATACAAACAATTATAATGTAGTAATATACTGGTAACATGCTGTGTGTATTTGTGTATAAACTAACAATAGGCTAAGTGTGTTACTAACAAAATTATGATCTCAGTTGGTCGAAAATAAAGTTTTACCTTTCAGCTTCCAGTGTATACTGTACAGGAGTGCGATTTTTGAAACTCATTCTTTGAACTCAGCAGTTGAAAATGTAAATATTACTACGGAGACGTGCATCTTTCTACTGCTGATTTGATATTAAAAAATCGTACTCCAGGAGTGCGATTTTTGAAAGTCAAATCAGCAGTAGAAAGATGCGTATCTCCATACATTTTCAACTGCTGAGTTCAACGTATGAGGTTCAAAAATCGCACTCCTGATCCCGGATGGATCCGGTATCGGAGCATCCCACAAACTATAACAATGACAGAATATCATCGTGGGTACCTTTTAGGTAATCTAATATTCATCATACAATTATATTAAAATTAACATTTAGAAGAAAAGTAATTTGATTAACTTGATGTATTTATTATACCCCTCCCTACTCCCGTCAATATTGGGATTGCGAATTTGCTACCATTAAGCGAGTTCTTCAGAGATCGGTATGCACTAGACGCGCTTTTCCTATACTATATACTATATATCATACGTATAACATAATTAATAATTATAAGTCATTAGATAATATAACATAATTAATAATTATAACATCATACGATCTCTCTCATTTTTAAATAAGCCAAGGAAATTGTCGTTCTGGTAGAGAGCCTTGCGTTAGGAAAGGTCAAAAATGCAAAACAACAAAATTATAAAATTGTATAACGATATCAAAATTGTTTGTAATTTTACCAAGATTCCATAACAAAAAGAACTATGGCGCTATATCTTATTTAGTTTCAGATCAAGAATAAAAACTAGATGCACATTCAATGCTCCAAAAAGGACTTGATATATTCAGCGGACAGGGCGCGTGCCCGGGGCGCTGTGAGACTACAATGTGTGGCGCTTCATGGAACGAAACATAACAGGCGCCCGCCGCGCTTGCGATGTTGTTTGTTCTTGGCTCAGAAGTAATTATAGTACTCTGTGGCTCAGTAATGGGCTCAATGTAACACAATATCCTCAGCGGACAGGAGCACGTATTTGTAGGGTTAAAATGTTCGATACAGATACATTTATTTTCGAAATAGAAAAAAGACTGTCGACATGGGATTCCCGTCATGAGTCCTATAGTAACAAAATTATAATATACGGAGCGAAATATGTGAGGAGATGTTCCCTGAGTGGCCGTGTTTATCTAAGTACTGTTTCGGTTATAACGGACATGTTGACAGTTCGGGTAGTCGAAACTGTAGTCTTTGCAATGGGGCTAGACTAGTGATCGCAAATACAGACATGGAAGCATCTGAAAATAGCGCAACGAAAACTACACCGTGGTGGGCGGGTAAAACTTCAAATTTTTTCGATGGTGCCAAAAAATAAGGAGATTTTGTTCTGAATTATGCTTCCATGTCTGTATTAGCGTTCACTGGGTTAGACGGCTAGTCGTGCTGCAAAACGCGCGCCTAGGACGCGACAGCAGCGGCCGAGTCGCTTTCTATATCAAGTAAAGCGACGTAAAAGTGCCGTCAAACGGATATCTGACTGAGAGCATTTTCTCGCCAAGTGTCTATTCCATAAACTTAATATAAATAGTAATAATTATTAAGTTTATGGTCTATTCGGACAAAAATTTGATAAGAGTTTAAATAAGACTGTGCATCTGTGTGCATCTAGTTCATATAAGTATTTGATCTATTTTTAGTCTACTAATAATTTGTGCCTCGACATGAGTCACACAAATCATGTCAAATAATTGTGACACGATTAAAAGAAAAGGTATTGACAAATGTTTTTCATCACATATAAAATATTATAAAAAATATAACTTGTTTCATTTTATACAACATAATTATTCTATAAATAACGCGCCATGTAAAATTGTGTAAATACTTACGCCGTTTTATATTTAGGGGACATTATTCAACAGGTGCAGATAATTTACTTAACATTCATTAAAAATCTATTACATGGAATTTTCATTTATCAATTTTTATCACCCACTGAAATAGCGACCTTACGCCACAGATTATTTAATAGTTACCACCGCTTACGCGTCGTGTATACAGCACAATTTTATAAAATACAAAATTCGTATTTATGTTACTAAAAATATCAAGAATTTATCATACAACTAACTTGAGAAAAGCTCAATAACTACATAAGAATTTATAACGTTTCTGAAACGTTTCATTACTAACATTGTTATACTATATCATAATATTCATAATTCACTCATTATCATAAAATATATTATTGCACATATGTAGTTTCAATATCCTAACCTGGTGCCTTTGTTACAATTAGTAAATTATTCACGGAAGTATTTACTTTTTCGGCCATAAACTACTAATCCAATAGAAGTATTATTTCTAGAAGTATGCACAAGAGCAGAAAATGAAATCTAACAATTTATACTCTTAAACCGTAACAACGTAATTATATTTAATTTAATTCTTAACGCTAAATTTTCACTTGACTTATAAAATTTTAGTCAAAATATACTTAACTTTTACTATAACTTTACATTTTACATTTTCGTGTCTACATAACATTATTTGTGCTATTTATGTTGTCGCTGAGAAGTGTTTGAGTGATTAGCTCAATTTAATCACTTAATTCTTTAAGAAACCTACTAGGTATAGTAGGTAAAAATAGGATTTACATGAAACAAACAAATGACAATTTCAACTCCCCCCTTTTTATGGCAACTTGAAGAGAAGGAAATCTACATTAATTATGTACAGTATAATAAGATTTCTAATTTCTGAACAAAAACAAATGCAATGTTTCGCCTCAAACCCATTTTGAAAAGAAACGTCACGTATATGGACCTTAACACTTTCGCTTAGCAAAACACTTTCTATGAACAAGTTCACCTCGCGCTGGCGGTCGTGCTCGCCTCAGATTCTGGTCCATCGTGGTACTCGTGGAAGCAGGGCACTATGCACAGATTGGTGCGACACTCAGGACAGTGGTATTGCGTCTTGCGGCGCAATATCCTGCCGCATTCGTCAACGGTGTTCCAGCAGAAGTTGCAGCTGAGAGGGGGGCCGGAGCGGACGGCGGGGGTGTGGCTGGCGCGCTGCGCGTGCGCCGCGTCGGGCTGGGTGTCGGTGGAGGTGGAGGTGGACGCGCAGGTGCTGGTGGAAGACTGCCGGTTGATGACCGTGACCGCTCGGATCAGTAGCGACCCCACTTCCTGATCTTGCGTACGGGATCGCCGGTTCTGTGGGAAAATTTATAATTGTTACATTATTTTAAATGTTATTTAAATCAAACGGTAGTCGTATTATCTCTGTGAGTTTATTTACTTCAACTATCTAATACTACCCGTCAGGCACGGGTGGAGCGAATGTGCCGCGATCCTACTGTGTCTGGTTATAAGGACTTGATGGGTTGTGTGATGTGAGCTTATCTATACTTATATAAAACAGTTCCGTGACTGACTCACTGATAGACAACGCACAGCCTGTACCGCTGAAGATATAATGTATGACATTTTGAATGCATATTCTACAGAGCATGGTATTGGCACGTATTGGCTATGGCTTTCTTAGTGCTCCCCTAGTTGAAGTAGGGATTTTCAAAAATCCGAAATCCACACGAACCAAGTCGGGGGGGCAAAAGCTAGTACTGGTTATAAACATGTAGGGTATGTACCTATAAAGAATTGATTTCTCGGAAACGGCTCTAACGATTTGGATTAATGTATAATAGCCGGCAAACAACTTGGCAAAAACCTTGACTGCGCAGAATAAAATCTGTATACGAAAACGCTACTGCGCACACCCCTCCAGCTCCCGTCAAATTGTTTGATGGGTAGGTATAGTGTAGCATAGGCATGTCAAACTTGCGGCCCGCAGTACAGTTTCGTGCGGCCCGATCCAAATTTGAGAACAGGTTCCCGATGCGGCCCGCGAGCGTGCAGACTCGACGTTAGGTACTTAGGTACTCATATTATGTAGGTACTACCACTGCTTTGAGTCATGATGTGAAAAATTTCGAGCTCGTTTCGCTCGCTCACTTTTTTAATGTGGTATGTAGGTACTTTTTACAAGGGTCCTGAAAATTTTGCCCTTGTTGTATAAGTACCGTCGTGTTATATCGTCCTGTTCTACGATAGATGCTAGATGTCGATCATGTTTTATTTCTTTTTCTTCTTTGCGGCCCACTGATTGTACTATCGTTATGCATTTGGCCCATCAGTGACTTTGAGTTTGACATGCCTGGTGTAGCATGACAAACAATTAACAACAATAATTACCTTGGGAGGGGTGTACTGCGGGTAAGAGCCATGTTTCTGCAGCTGTGGCGAGGACGTCGCCGGACCAGGGTCCGAGGTCTGCTTCCGCGGCTCCCGATCCTCAGGGGGCACCCTACTCTGTCGCTTGAAGAACTTCGACCGCCGATGCTTTAAAGACTGTGAGCTGCTCGATTCTGTTGGGTTGAATAATATGGAACTAGCGGAATTAACGTTATGTAGAACTACACCACTAGTTTTAATTATACTAAAAAAAATTAGGGTGTCGAAAAACTTTCGACCCATTTCCCCTGGGGAATGTTGTTAAAATTCATTGTCTGAATACACCCTTAAAATGTTAGTAATTAAAAACTAGTGGTGACAATGGTGTATAGGGTACTTCTTAATATGCCGACGGTTTTTTAAGAGGATGATCAGATCATCAAACAACAACATCAGCTGTTCCATATGCAAAACTGCAATCCTGCGCGACACAAATGTATGGGACAGCAATTTTTTTTTTGCGATTTCTATTTTGGCCCCATAGAGAAAGTGGTTCAGTTTGATGATCTGATCAATGATCATCTCCCCTTACAAACGGTCAGCACATTAAGAACTTAATATTCTTTATTGTTAACCTGTCTGTGGTGAAGTTTTTATTTCTGCAGTTACAGAAACCAAAACATTACGTTATTTTCGCTAGGTAGTTTAGTTACCACGTTACCAGCTAATGTTCACCATATTGTATCAGACACTTTCAAAAACGTCTAGTGTAGTAAAGTAACACAAATACATTTCTTTTGTTTTTTAGAATCATAACGCCTTGGCGTTCGTGCGACTTCCCCTCTTATTTATGGTGGCGTTCTAATCATAGATAAAGATAAGTTATGGGTCTAATCTCCGGCTGATGCTGAAGTAGTTAATATCCTTTAATCCTGTATTTGCGTTCACTGCTTTAATCCCAGTAGTTCTGGTGACTGAATTCAATCTTAATACAAGCTTAATACTTAGAAAAACACCAAAAAGTATTCTGCGCCTTTGTAGATCTTGAAAAGGCATATGACCGAGTGAACAGGAGTAAAATGTTATCGACAGAGGTGTTAGACAGGGATGTGTTGCGTCGCCATGGCTTTTCAATCTATATAATGGACAGTTGTCTGACTGATTTGAAAGAGATGGAATTCGGTCTAAGAATGGATGAGCTTAGTGTCAAGAGCCTCTTGTACGCTGACGACCAGGTGATACTTGCGCCGTCGGTGACGGAGTTATAAGACATGTTGAATGTGATGAACAGCGTGATGAATGAGTCGTTGAAGAAGAAAGATATAAAAGTCAAAGTATGCAAGACGAAGGTAATGGTTTTGGAACGTGAAGACGATGTTACAGAATGTAACATTGTTATGGAAGGAGACAGAGTAGAACAGGTGAATGAATTTGTATATCTGGGAAGTTTGTTTAAGGAATGTAGAGCGAAGAGTGACTGCGGGTAACAAGGTGAATGGGGCCCTGGAGTGCGATTTTTGAATCACATACCTTGAACTCAGCAGTTGAAAATTTATGGAGATAATGAAGATACGCATCTTTCTACTGCTGATTTGACTTTCAAAAATCGCACTCCTGGAGTATGATTTTAATGTCAAATCAGCAGTAGAAAGATGCACGTCTCCATAGTAAAATTGACATTTTCAACTGCTGAGTTCAAAGAATGAGTTTCAAAAATCGCACTCCTGCACGCCGTGGTGAGAAAAGGGCACGTCTGAGTATTCACAATGGTGTGTTGGTGCCTACGCTAATGTATGGGATGTTGGGTATGGAATAAAAGGAATGAAAGTCGAGTGAATGCGCAGTTGAAATGCGCTCCTTACGAAGTATGTGTGGTATTACTTTGGTTGATCGAATCAAGAACAATGTGACTTGGGATTGGTGTAAGTTGAAGGATGATATAGTAACAAGGATTGAGAGGGGTATGCTTAGATGGTACGGTCACGTAGAGAGAATGAATGAAAGAAGACTTACGAATGAAATTTATCAAGCAAAGGTGAGAGGAAGTGTTGGGAGGTTGGGAGAGGCCGTTCGAGGAAAACATACCACGATCAAATTATAGTACATTACTGCAGCGGCCAGCAACAGAGGCATTAAATAAATAAATAAATAACGCTCACAGGCACATACATTGTAATGATCCCAAGAAAGCACTATTAATAGGCTGTTTATTATGGAAACCATACAACAACGGCACAAACATGTAAACATCCATGACCGAACCGGGATTCGAACCCAGGACCCTGGTTTGGCAGTCCGGCGTGGTAACCATTACACCAACCGGGTCGTCAAAATTGATGCATTGATGATTGCATTGATGGACGAACGTGTAAATGTGGGCCGAGGCGAAGCCGAGGCACACATACGTAAGTCCATCAATGCCTAGTTGTGGCCAAGGCTTGTATAGTACTTTTCTCAAACAATGCGCGGAAATTAAAACTGTATATTTTCTCAAATAATTCGCGCAAATTAAAACTCTTTTCAAAATCAATGACGAACAACCTGCGAACAACGAACAACAATTTGATTTTTAACATTGAAAATGTTTTTTCGGTCGCTTCTGTATAGCCCCCAAATTCACTCAGAGTGCGACATCGCCCTGGTGTCGTGAGTTTTAGGGCTACGTGAATGGTTGAGGTCTCAAAAGATGCGTCTTAACGAGAGCTATAATATGGTGAAAAAAATATATGAAAAAATCAAACTCTTTTTTCGAAAATTGCAAAAATGACGAAAAATTACGCATTTTTTTGGGGGTCTTTTCTCACTATATCGCATATTTCTCGAGAACAAAAAGCGATATCGAAAAATTTAAAAAAACCCCACGGGGTATTGAGTTGGGCTACATTTTGAAAAAAGCCAGACCACTCTATCTCTTACGGTCTAGGCTGTGGCTTTTCCTCTATTTAGCGAAATTATTGATAGCGCGCTGGAGGCGCGTGACGCTAAAGCAGCGGTGTTACAGAGTAGATAGTTAATTAATAATTAGAGTAAGTTTTTGATTTGATTTACATGAAATTATTAATTGTGATTTTATTTACATCTTTAAAAATCTTATTTCTGTTAAAATTAATGGTACCCGTGTATTACTTATGATATATAGGTACCTATTTTGGAGAAAATAATTAAATTTAAATATTAAAAGAATGTTTTGAGATGGATAACTAAAATAAAATTTAGGTCAGTGCCGTTGAAAGAGATAAGTGAAAATTGTTCGTCTATGGTCAGTGCCCATGTGGCATCACCCCAGTACGATGCCATCGCGGTATAGATAGATAAGTTTATTCGTCGAAATGATTCAGAAAATATTGTTATTGTGTCGACTTCTACTCTACATCGAGTGTTCACTTTCTTGCGTGTCATGTATTTTGACAGATTTACAGATTTATGTCACTAACAATTTAAATTGTGTTTGAAATACTAATATTAAATTAACTTAACCTAAAATACTACAATCAACATAACAAAATACCTATCACATATAAAAGTTAAAATAAAATCTAGCAGTACAATGTTAAAGATTAGTTATTAGATTTAATTTACACAGTAGGAATGTCTTTAATAAGTTTAAAATCCATGAAATTAGGCAAACGTTTAAGTATAGGTACCTAATAATATGTTCCTTTATGTTGTTTTATGTTTAGTTGGTGATTTCAAGAAAAAATATTTTTCTTTTATTTTATCTAAATTCCAAAGATTATGTAATACGAGCTTTTACCCGCGACTTCGTCCGCATAAATTATATACCAGATTTTAAGTCAGATGATAAGCTATCAAACAAAAAAAGTTTCATCAAAATCGGTTCAGTAGTTTTTGCGCGATACTCGAACAAACAAACACCCAAACAAACAAACAAACAAACGACAAGCAAACAAACAAACAAACAAACAGACAGACAAAAAATCCAAAAATTGGTATTTGGAATCAGGGACATCTAAAAATCATATCGTAATCTTTTTTTTGTAAATATCTTCAATGTACAGACACACTTCTGTTACAGTTTTATAATAGTCTAGATTTAACATGAAATCTGTAAATTTTAATTAAAGTTAAGTATTAGGACAGTAAATTGTAAACGATGAATGAAACGTTTCTAATAGGTTAAAAATAAAAATATTCCATACGTAGTTATTAGATTTAAACGTATGTCATACGTGCGTACGTAGGTATGTATGTATTAGATTATGCTTATTTTATAATTTGTTTAGTAAATTCTAGATTTCTAGAAAGATTATTATTAACAGGAATAAATAATATTTAAATAGTAGATTACATACCGAGGGCAGGGTAAGTAAGAAATGCCTCAGACCTCATGTAGTACCTAATGATCTGAGGCTTTCTTATTTACTGCCTGAGGTTAGTACACCCTAATTCTCCCCGACAGAGTCAGAAAACTGCAACTTCGTTTAGCGCCTTTTAGTTTCAGATTTTTAGTGTTTATACTCACATCATAAGTTTATCTAGTGAATTCATAAAAAGTACTACGGCACGCGCACGCACTTTTCGGAGGGCTGGGCAATCGCGTTTCTCATAGAAACTATTCGTCTGAACCTATAGCCCCTTAAGTTCTAAAAAAGACAGCAAATTGTAAACAATGACCGATCTTTCACCACAAAATACATAATAGATTTGACGAAACACAAACCAATTTTGTACCAGCCATCATCGGCTTCGGGTAAATAAGTAAATAGATGAAAGATGACGTAGTGCATTTATTTTAAACTGAGCTGATTCAACTTACAACAAAACACACAATAGCAATAATCTGGTCCGTAGTCCGTCTTTGTATCACGAGTAGAAGTGGATCGTAAACTTCGCTACCTACTCAAAGAGGTTTTGAAAAAGATTTGTTTATTTATACTGCGCACAGCTGAGAGCCATCATAAAAAAACTTACCTACTCTTTCTAGAATTATGGAGATCGATCTTTATACTTAAGTTTTTGCAATAAAAGGACAGTAGTGGGAGAAGTGGTCCAAGAGGCAATCCAAATGGCATACTACGTTTGAAAGGGGGCTTTAAATATATTTTTTTATATGCGGCACCAATAACTTTTCGACAAAAAAAAAAGATACAGGCTGTTTTGTTTAGCAGTTGTTCATACTAATGTTAGCATTTAGCCGCTTTATACACCTGTTGCTTGAATTCCTTGTGTCATGTGGATAGTATTATTGTTTTTGATTAATATTAATGCAAAATAATCTTTAGCCCTCAAAACACACAGCACTTAAAACGAGATAACGAGAGAAAACCGATACCTCATTTTGAAATTGCCGGTACAGTAAACGTGAGCCTTCTTACTTTTGCACGCTTAATAATAACTTTTACTAGTTTTAGCTAAGTGTCCGAACACCCCGAAAAACATTACACCTTTCGGGGCCATAATATCAAAACGAATACCCCGTAAAACGACTTCGTCAAAATAAAACACCCTGTACTTTTTTAGCCTCGAAAATATGTTGATGCCCCTTGGCGTTTGGGTATCCTCTATCCCTACCTGTGTCAAAGTGGGGGGCTCTTGGACTAGTGGCCGGCCATACATTTTTGCCCAGTGTCCTTTGGTTAAGTAAGTTATAGGCACAACACTAATAAAAATTTAGGTAATCACGGGATTTCTTAAAAATTCAAATTAAGTTGACATTTATGATTTGGTAGGTAGTAGAGCGAAGTTTTATGGCTTATGTTATGACATATTTCTATTCAGTTGGCATGGGACATGAAAGGAATAAGTTTGTTGTTACAAGATAATTTAGTGTAACGAATAAAAACTTGAATAGATCCTAAAACACATGGAGAGGAAAGTACCTTCGAGTAAATGTATCAGCAATTGACAAAAATAAAATTGTAGCTAAATGTGATTATAAATTATGTAAGTATTTGTACAAATACAAGCCAAACTAATGTTAAAAGCAATGAAAGAGGCGTAAATACAATTGTTTCTCTGTGAATAGATCAGGAAACGGTAGAGACTCATAAATTTCATGATATTGTTGAGGGTCCGTAGTCATAAATCAATAGTAAGTAGAGTACCTGGAGTGCGATTTTTGAATCTCATACGTTGAACTCAGCAGTTGCAAATGTATGGAGATACGCATCTTGCTTCTGCTGATTCTGTCGACTTTCGAAAATCGCACTCCTGGGGTATATTTTTTTAAAGTCAGCAGTAGAAAAATGCACGTCTCCATGGTAATATTGATATTTCCATGGATATTGATTTATTGAATATTGTTCAAAGAATGAGTTTCAGAAATCGCACTCCTGGTCTATATTGTTAAAATAAATTAGAACATGAAAAAGATGGGACTTTATTGTTCATAAGGTCACTTGCCAGCAATATAACAAAAAATGGACTGTGAACAGGGCGTACGTGGTGCAAGCATGTCACACGTGCCACAGTTACAAATAAAATAAGTTATAAATATTTGCTGCATCCCGCAATCGACGATGCGGATAATTTTGTTTTTAGCCCAGTCATTTTACGGTTTGAGCCGGGACTAATTACTAATTGCATTTTTTTTTCGCTATAATATTGAAGAGCCAATTTGAGCTTAAGAATGTACCAAAATTAAAAAAAAATTATGTCAGCAACAGTTCCAATTTCAAAATATAGATATTATCTCGTTCTAAAAAAACTTGATGATGAATATTTTTTGCACATATTTAAGGCTTTACCATCATACATACTTCAAACATGGTGTAAATATTTTTGTCTACTTAGAAGGTTTTGAAAAACACATTCGTATTTTCTAATAAATACCGAATTTTTTAAATTTTAATGCCTATTTTATTGATCAAAAATAATGTATATTGTTAAATCTAATTGAAATGAGTGCATTGGTATTAATATTATTAATTTAAAAGCCTTCTGGGACACACAATTTTGATTTCTATGTTGCGTAGCAAATTTTTTTTTAATTTGGCTTATGATAGTATTTTTGTCACTAAATGGTACCGGTTACAGTTTAAAAGTCCAATTAATAATTACTCCCTACCCCGCCTAACAAAACTCCGTAAAATGACTGGACTATTTGTTTAATTCATTAAATTCATTTTCAATGTACAAGAAGGTCGTGAAAGGCAAAGAGAATATAATCACTACGTTTGTGAAAGGCACGAGATCTGTGATTTTTTTTTAAATAAACTGCTTTCTATTTGCAAGCCAGTTCGAAATTTAAATAAAACCTTTGATGAATTACCTCCTTGTTTCGGAGAAAAAGATCGTTCCATTTTTACACGACAGAATGAGTTTAGTATGTAATTTACTTGGCCGCTAAACACGACAGATATGGATTGTCATCGTAGAAAGCGTAAGCGAAAAATTCTTCGTCTATGATTTTCATAGAAACATTGCCGGCCGCTGCGCGCATCTATTTGGCCAGTACAGCAATTTCGATTTATCTCGAAGAAGGTTGTCAAAATAATGCTCACATTTCCAAGCATGCTTGAGAAATAGTACATTACTACGGTAGTACATATAATAGTCTGTGGTACATTACTGCAGCGGCAAGCAACAGAGGCATTGATGGACGAACGTGTAAATGTGGGCCGAGGCGAAGCCGAGGAACACATACGTAAGTCCATCAATGCCTAGTTGTGGCCAAGGCTTGTATAGTACTTTTCTCAAAAAATGCTCGGAAATTAAAACAGGTAATTTTCTCAAATAATTCGCGGAAATTAAAACTCTTTTCGAAATCAATGACGAACATCGAACAACAATTAGTTTTTTTTTTTTCAATAAACAGCTTTCTATTTGCAAGCCAGTTCGAAATTTAAATAAAACCTTTGATAAGTTACCTCCTTGGTCGCCATGTTTCGGAGAAAAAGATCGTTCCATTTTTAAATTACACGATAGATATGAGTTTAGTATGTAATTTATTTGGTCGCTAAACACGACAGATATGGATTTTCATACAACATTGCCGGCCGCTGTGCGCATGTATTTGGCCAGTACTGCAATTTCGATTTATCTCGAAGGTTGTCAAAATAATGCTCACATTTCCAAGCATGTTTGAGAAAATGATCTTTTCCGAAAAGGATAAGTGCGTAGCACCCTCAATCGACGGAAGTGCATGAAAAGATGTATGAATGTCAATGAGGCAAAAAAGGTGTGTCAGAGTCGTAGCGTGTGGTGGTCCGTGGTCTCTGCCCTTGGGATAATGGCGTGAGCTTATGTATGTATGTATGTATGTAAATAACGAAATATTAGCTCCATCCGTTCACTGAATAAAAAAAACACATGTTTAATGTGGTCCCTCAATCCAGAATCGACTACGTTCGTTTACGTAGTCGAGAGCACACTGGAATTTTGAATTTTTGGTTCGAATTAGGTTCGAATCTAACGATTGTCAATTCAGTCCCTAGTTTGTAAAAGTAGCCACTGAAAAGTCACAATTGATTTAAGGTAAGGTAGTAAAAATATTTTACTATAGATTACGCATAGATTACGTTACTAAACAGTATCCAAAAAAATTACAGGTTTAGTACAAAATAATAATGAAATTTTCTGCAGGAAATAGAAGACCAGGGTGACCACGTAGCAGGATTTTCCATTAAATCCGTGACACATGAACGAAATGTGATTCTAGGGAAGTTTTACACAGGGGGATTTACATACAATGCCGCCAGGCCAGCATGTTGCCTACAAAAATCTTGCGCCGCAAGTACTTTCTCCATTGTGATTATTGATAAAAAAGTTTCCACCTACTTATCGGTTTGGGAAGTTAATGTGCCATTGGAAGGAGACTGATATAAAGAATTGGAAAAACTAGTTTTGCCACCTCTCAGTATGCCGCAACTCTTGAGTTGCCAGGTTCAAAGTAATTTTTGAACCTGGCAACCCTAGAGTTGCGGCAGACTGAGAGGTCTATACAGGGTCAACAGGGTGTTAAGGTAAACAGTTGCATTACTTTAAGGCATGACTTCCCAACCAGTGGGGCGCGCCCCCCTGGGGGGGCGTAGTGATATCGTAGGGGGGGCGCAGTATGTTTACATTTTGAAAAGAAAAATCTAGTTAACGACGTAAATTCCACTCATTAATTCATTTTATTAGTTAACTCATTCATTCAGTTACTAATTCACCCATTCGTTTGTTGTTACTGACATGTTCAGGCTCAGCAGGTCTCAGATTGCAACTTTCCAGCCGCTTGTCGTTAAAATTTCGATGGTGGGGGGGGGGGGGGGCATGTAAATATTACTTATTATACCAGGGGAGGCGTGACGCAAAAAAGGTTGGGAAACCCTGCTTTAAGGGGTGATTGTACCCATGATACTGAACAACTTTCCCTAAGAAACCAATAGGAAATTCGCAAAAAAATAAATCGACATTTCATAAAAACGTTCGATCAGCTGATTGCATTTAGTATGGAGAGCATATGGAGAGTCAGAAATTGTTTAAAGTAATGCAAGTGTATTAACACCCTGTATTGTAGGTATAGCAATCTTAATTTTACAGACCAAACTGGCACTAGGCTTGTAATAACAATTACATCTATTATATTATAAACGTGAAGAGTTCTTTGATTTATCAAAACATACTAGTACTAATCAAATACGACGAATAAAACAAAATATACAAAATAATTCAAAATTTTTATTGTGTCTGACATCTATGGATTGTAACGACATTCCGCATACAGTTTGTTAAGCTAGTACAAAATTGAAACAGCCTGTACACAAATACATTTTAATGTACAAGTCTATTCTATATACAGAATGATTTCTAGGTCTACAAGAATATACAGGATAGTACTAATTAATACGAACAACTTTTGTTCTATCTATGATATTTGGCAATTAATGCCAGAAAAATTTTGTTTTAATTTATTGCTTTAAAAAATCTCCTGTATATCACTGTGTACTGAATAAGTGACAATTAAATGAAAATGGTAACAATATTTTGTAACGATCTCGCCCGACCGCTTATAAAGATGGCACTGATTATGATTACATAGATCTTTGTATAAAGTTTCATTAACGTATACATACTAACTTTTACGACAGACGGCTTCAAGTTAGTAGCATTTCGTTAATACGCGTTTTTTTAAAGCATAGGTTAGGTATAGAATAGGTTCCAGGACGGCTTCACGCAACGAGCGAAATAGGCGCATGCACACATCTATGTGTCATCTATAGACGCCCGCGCACGTACGGCCACTAAATCAATAGATTCTATTCATTTTGTGGCCGTACGTCTGTGTGTTTGCGCCTCTTTCCGTCACTCGTTATTTCTCATGTATTGAGCAGATCCGGTCACATCCAAAAAGCAAATTATGATGATGAATTTTCATGTATAATAAACACGTAAAATAATCAAGATTCGTAAAAAATAAAATCACTATTGCAGTAGTGCTAGACTGCACAATACTCACGTAGCAGGTAATTATAATTAATACCCTCGACCTAAAGGAATAACTCGTTGTTAACAACATTGTGAACTATCTCCTAATTTAAAATCACGCTTTCCATTGAAACTTGAAGATTTCTATACATTTAATTTTTAAACGAATTACCGCTAACTTCAAGCCGCTAGCCATTAAAATTGCGAAGACTTGTACTAGAGTACAACAAGAACAAAAAGGGATACAGAATCTTGAGTAGCTAAATTCTACCGTGTAGTGTGTCCGTATAGTTAGCAGCCTCACCAGCTCATTCGAAGGTTTTGGCTAAGCCACGATGCCTAATTAGCAATTTGCCCAAAGCACAGATTTGGTGCTCCTGTATTTTAAATGTTATTTGGGTAACTAATCGCCAGTTGCACGTACTTTAATTTCAGATAATCCTCCATTAAATCTATTGCTAGCTTTCATTATGTCAACAAAACAAAAAGTGACAGCATGAGATTTAATGGAGGATTATCTTTAATGAACGTACGTGCAACTAGCAGTTACTGAGGCAGCTAGATAGACGTCAAGGTAGCAGTCGCACTGAGAAATACTGTCTATATCAATGTGATTTATATGTCAAGATTTAATGCTCATTTAGTCCTTCAAAAACATCCGAAATTTCATTAATATTGATTCAATACAAGCCGAGATATGACAGAGCGTTGTTGAGGCTGCTAACTAGACTTTTATTCCAACGACGATTCCAATGAAACATGTGGACAATTGAAACAGATAAATACATACAGATTTAGTGCTCATTTTGGTGCCTGTGAAAAGTAGAATTTTCTTTCCTTCTCAAAAAAATGTCCTAAACTTCTACATATATCAAAACCATCGAATGAGCTGGTGATGCTGCTATCTATACGGACACTGTGTAGTACTAACAATACCAATATAGTTATTAACACACTAACAGCACTATGGACTGATTTGTCTGATAATAAATTATGATTATTTAATGAACAAAACACTAAAACCTTGTGAGTATATTACTAAAAGTAAATTGAGTTAACTGTTAACAGAACACTATATAAAAGCGTAGCCCACGGCTATAACCTAAAGGGGTAAGCCATAAAAGGATGTGAATCTCTCACTTGAAACGAGCATTTTTATGCACGAAAAATCTTTTTTTCTACAAAAAAATTAGCTGTTCGATTAAAGAAGTGATAAATAAATACGAAACGTGATCTTCATGATTATTATAAAATATTTGATATACCTTGTAAAGAGTTACTCAAGTTGCGGACAGTGTCTTTGAACTGGATGAACAAAATATTTAATAAAATTAGTTCATTAGCAGACATAATTACATCTTAATTTAAAAGCATGCGTGTAAATTATCATTATAGCTGTTCTTATTGTAGCATGCGTGTAAATTATCATTATAGCTGTTCTTATTTATATACAGTCTATCTATATACATACCTAATACAAACAGCGAGTTATCGCATCGATGCTTTTTAACAGCAAAGTTGCCGAACTAAATTTAGGCCCTCTAAAGGACATAGTAAAAAAAATCAGTCGAAAATGTTTTAAAGAGATCTTCGCACTCAATTAAGTATCGTTGTAAATCTAATGATTATTATAAAAATATAATACTCTTTACGGTTTAAAGTAAAAAAGAATAATAATACTTATAAAAATTGGAAGGTTACAGTAAATAAACAGTCCATGAGCAACATACCTACATCATCTACATGCCGTGTCGAATAAGGCTGCCTGTCCATTGACGCGAGCTGGCTGTGCGAGCTGTGTAGCTGTGTAAATATTAACCAATCAGAGATCCGACCGAGCTCATGATTGATTAATATTTACACAGCTACACAGCTCGCACAGCCAGCTCGCGTCAATGGACAGGCAGCCTTAATGGCAATTTTAAATGAAGTGTCTATTAAAGAATAAAATAATGTTGGAAAATGTTTGGTACATTTGCTGCTGAAACAAGTGAACCTTAGTAACGCTTTTGAACGTCAACATAAGGCTAGCTTAGTATCGATACCGTTCAGAGAAAGCTAATAGGTACAATTAATAATTATTTAGCAACTTCGTTTGAAAAAGAGCCTGTTTTATCCAAGCTGCATCATTCTTCAATCTATACTTCAATTTAACGATAAAATTAATTAGTTATTAACTCTAGAATACTTCAAACACTGGCACCATTCAGTACACCCCTTAAAGTAAATATAACTATGTATTAACTAAATCTATCTAATAGTTATAAATGCATGTGATTGTGTCGTATAATTATTATCATTACTTTGCAGAAGTACTCATAAAATGTTTTTAATTAAATTTATATTTCTACTTTTCACATTGGTACCTTTCTGTCTACGGTTCATGCTCAATACAGTACAAAGGCCAAGTCCAACGTACAAATCAAGCAGTATCGACAACACATTTTCGACTTTCGAATTCATTTTTCGTTTTAGTTTCATAATACTAAGTAGGTCGACGTTTATAATTCCTATAACTAATATTTATACATAATCCGAGATCTTGTTTAATGACATGACATACTGTTATATTTTGAGCTGCACTGTCGCCGACTTCTTGATTTTGACCTTTATAAAAACGTGTTTAGTCACGTAAAAGTAAATAAATGTCGCTATCAAACCTAGATTGTATGACAGTATTAACAAGCGAGGCCAATAATATAATTTTTATTTATAGTCCTTGCTACCTAGAAGCCTGTTAAACACGTATTGATGAGACCCGAGGTTACTATATTGTTTAAGAAAGCTGGTAAAACTACTAATTATAAAAAAAAATCATTATTTAATCATTTAATAATTTGATTAAAAGCCACATAATATATTCTAATAAAACGGTCATATCTTTGACCGTCAATAAAATAAATTCAAAATAATAATACCGAAAAGGCGCGGTAATAACTAACTAAATACAATAATAATATCTCACTAAAAATGGTTACGTAAGTACGTACAAAAGTTATGCTTATAATATAATATAATATAGATCACATGGATGCCTGTTGATTTAATAATTTAGAGATTTATCATTTGTGTTGAGCAAGGTCGGTGATTGTGTGAAATAAAAAACCTTTAGTAAGTTAACTTGAACCTACATCCCTCATCATAACTACCGTGAGTAGATCATACGAATATTTTTTTATATTGTTTATGTATAAGCAATTCTAAACTCTGTGGCACGGACCTAAAAAAAGACGGACGTAATTTTACACTAAAAAATGTGAAGAAAGCAAGGTGCTACAAGTTCGTTTGTTCTACAAGGACCTACACTCACACAGACGCACCAGGTCCGACAAACCACCCGCGCCCGTCATTACGCACCGCGCGACAGTACGACAGCACGCACACACATATAAATGGTCATGCTACACTCATGATTAGACCTAAGAGCAAGGATCTCCTTTATTCTTTAGAATTTAGGAGTAGACAAGATTACGTCCGACTTTTATCCAGGTCCGCGACTGTGGTATAAGTTTAAGTAATCAGAATGAACAGAGGCGACCATTCACAACACTAGACAGCCGTATACGAGTATTCTGAACTGATTAAGAAAAAAAAGGATCCGAGCCGACTTTGAGTTTTTAGGGTACCGTACCCAAAGGGAGCCAACGGGACCCTATTAATACGCCTACGCTGTCAGCCCGTCCGTATGTCCTAAAAAGTCTCTCTTTATAGGGCTGTATCTTACGAACGGTAGTAACTATTAAATAATCTGTGCTTACGACTCGTAGTAGCCAGACTATGTTGTGTCACAGGTTGTGTTGCAGTTATGTTGGATTTGCTAAGAAACTAGATTATTTCAAAGATTTTTTTGTTTTTTATCGAAAAAGGTTCTAATACATACAAGCAATGGCATTCTATACACAAGGACTTCGCATCTGCGCGCTAGTGGAAGAGGACATTTGAAAGGACTGGAATGTCAGCGGCAATGTATGGCAGTCGAGCACACCTGAAGCACAGTATAAGAAATCGTATCTAGTACAGTCACCAGCAGATATATCGTAGCAAACAAGGTGGTCAAATATTTCTAAGCAGTTCTAATTTTCAATAATTTCTTTACTCATAATCATAACCAATCAAAAATATAGGAACGCCTGGAACATCAAATACAGGGTCCTTTTTAATATGCTGACACTTTTTTAAGGGGATGATCAGACCATCAAACTGAACAACTTTCTCTATGAGACCAACAACGAAATCGCGAAAAAAAAATCAGCTGTCCCATACATTTGGCTCGAGTAGGTTTGCAGTTTTGTATGGAGGAGAAGTTTTTTTTCCCGCTATTTCGTTGTTGGTCTCATAGAGAAAAATGTTCAGTTTGACGGTCTGATCATCCCCTTTTAAAAGTGTCAGCATATTAAGAAGGACCCTATATATCGACGCAGTCAGGTTGGTCATAAACATCTGAACAGTTTCGGAAAAAAACCTTACTCCGTTGTTTTACATTTTAATTTTAAATAACATTGTAAAGAAATTATTCAAAACTCGCTGTTCAGATATTTATGACAAAATACACGTTTAGATATAATAGGCTAGTTGACAAAATTTTGAAAATAGTTTAAAACTATAGCTTAGCATCTATTTCACCCCAAAAATATATTATTTTAAGAAAAATAGGTCTTTTACATTAGTATTTTGAGTTTTTAGAAATGAATTTGAAATGACTGCGAAAAAAGGCCAAGACTGTCATGGCGTCTTGAATGACGTCACGTCTCGCAAACGAAACAGCCGTAGCCGTGTTTGTTTATGACAGTCAATTGTGTTTTTTAATAAATAATGAATTCCTCGTATTGTAAATACTGTATAGTGCCCCAATGTAAAAGTACAACGATAAAAACACCAAACAAATTATTCATATACGTTCCAAACAATAAACAAATACGAAGAAAGTGGTTAAAAATGGCAAGGAGGCAAGATGCGCCTACTTTATCAACTGATTCCACAATTTATTTCTGTGAAGATCATTTTGATGTAAGTATTTTCATTTCACAGTAGGTAAATGCGACTCTCTGACTGGTAACTGCTAATTAAATAAGACTTTATGTGTTGTTCACATAATACTTACATAGAAGTTTTAACATTGCGGAATTCCGATGAACAAAAGTCGGCATCCATTGCAAAAAATTTGCCAAGCATAACGGCGTCAATTTTGGGCAAATTACTGCTGTTTGCTTTGTTAAATCCTGATTCCATGGCAAATTATACCTATCTTTCAAGATTAAACTAAAAACGAACTGTATAAATTTAACAATAATTGCTGAAAACTCGAAATAACCTGTTCACTTTATACGAAAATGACAGCCACAAAATAGCGTTTCGCGCTCGTTTTGCGAGGCGTGACGTCACGCTTCCTGATTGGTGTTTAATATCACGTGATTAAACGCCTCATTTTGTCGATTTTATTTTCCAAAAATTTTGTTAATCTTTTATTATTTTAATAGAAAAGTTGTTTTTTTGTTTACCAATTATCAAGGTTAATCATTAGAAACTCAAAGCCATCCGATTTATTCTTAGTGGAAACAAGCCTATTGGTAACATTTACTGTAAAGAATTTAATGAAAATTAGCACTGCTCAGAAATATTTGGACACCTTGTATGCTACGATATATCTGATGGCGACTGTACTACATACAGTACGGACACTCCCTGCCTCCCACTGACTTTCTACCTCACCCACTCTGGCTGGATCGTGGCGTGAATGTAAGCAAATGCGTATTCCTGTCTCGCTCGCACTCACTCTTTATCGCACATGCTTAACTCTAAAGGACATCATCGGATTTGGTCCAAAATGCGAAAGTGCAGGCCAACAAAAAATTATGTGATATTCTGCTAGAACTTGTTTGTCTAAGCATTTATTATTATGGCACCAAAGCTGTAGGGTCATTGCCCTTGGTTTTATTGGGGTTAGAAAAACCTACCTTTGCATACATTTTTGATTAAATTTGCTAAGGCTACATCCTGTTAGAACTTGTCCATTTCAGCATTAATTAGTATGGCACCAAAGCTGTAGGGCCATTATCCTTGAATTTATTTAGGAGGGGGTGATACCTATTTTGTCTGTTTTCGAACCAATTTTTGATAACCAAATTATTACATTTAATATATATAGTTCACATAACAGTGAAGATATTTTTTTTCTGCAGGGCATCTAACCGTTGAAAACACTATTCTATTAAATTTTCTCGATAGAAAAGAGGAGCAAAGTAAGTTCGATTTCAGATTTATAACCAGTTTTACAAGAACACCTACACCATTTCTTCTGAATATACCATCATTTGAAAGGTAAATAATCATAGCAGGGCTTCTACCCGATGGATTTTTCCCCAAACACCCAAGAGAAAAGATATTTATGAAAAATACGTTTTTTTGCGATCTTGCTTTAAATTGAAGCGGGATGGCTAATTGCAAAAGTTTGCTTGTTAGAAGGAGAGGCTTGCTCTACTAATACCTAGCCTTAAGTTAGAAAATTCTGCCTTTTCATACATTCTATTCTATTCTATTTTTGTTTAATGGCGTTTCCTTGGTTGATTTTGCCAGTAGCTAGTTTAAAAAGAGCAATTAGTGCTTGACGTTGTACGGTAATTGGATATGGCGATCTCAAAGCCCCGTTTTTATACAAAAACACACACTAGAAACCGCCATAAAATGGCGGAGCCGCGTGGCTACTTAAATCGCGAGCCAACGACAGACGTCCACTCGAAAGCCCTCTAGCCACGCGACTCCTTTTCATACATTTCTGATTTACGTAAGTATTTAAATTTACAGCTACAACTGTCATGCTATAATAATAAATGCTTAGACGGACAAGTTCTGACGGAATATACCTAGCATTAATTTTTGTTGGCCGGCACATTCACATTTGGATCAAAAATGTATGAAACGCCGATGATGATGCTTTCTCCCATTTGTATGAATTGACAGCTATTAGCTGACAGTGTCCAAGGCGCAAGAACATTGTATACAGGATGTAAAAAAACCTGTTGGAGCCTTAAAGGGTTGCTTCAGACCGCAAAACTGAACAACTTTCACTATGGAGCCAACATTGAAAACTTAGATCTCGATTTCGATATTGGTTCCATAGAGAAAGTTGTTCAGGTTGATGGTTTGAAGCAACCCTTTAATGCTCCAACAGAACAGGGTTTTTTACGCCCTATATGACTGAAGCATAGGTACTAAGGTGACATTAGAGACATCAATACGATACGTATCCTTATGTATGTAATATTATTGGAATCGTAATTAATTCACATATGGTACATACATATTATGTATGTATGTTTGTATACGCATTTCTCCGAAACATTTTATCGGATTTACCATTCTTTTTTATTGACTTACATTTACCCCAACTTAGGGAACAGCGCAAGTTTCATCAAAATCGGTTCAATATTTTTCAACGAGTGTGACGGCCTGGTTTGTATGTATGTACGTAATATGTACGCGATAACTTCGGCATTTCTTGAACGGACCGATTTGGATGATTCTTTTTTAGTTATGAAGGATTTACCCCCGAGGTGGTTCCATTTTAATTTGGTGAAGACCTGATGACGCGCTTCGGAGCTATACAATAGAATTCCTCAAAAGTGGACGGCAAATCATCGGCGATTGAAACATTTGCTTCGTATCGATGTACCCTTTGCGTTTATAACTGATATCTGAATCGAACTAATGTACCTAATTCACCTCACCATTGAAAATTGTGAAATAAACAAAATTATAACAAAAAATTTAAAACGCCTTCCAAAAAACTAGAAAAGTAAAAATAATATTGCAGTCCATGACTTTTTCGTTCGCATCGATAAGAAAGTTATTTGGACGGTGGTTTTAATTTTTGAGTTTTTTGAATGAATTGGTGAGCCTATGTGTATAGAATGTCATTCAAGCATACAAGAATTGCATACAAGCGTCAAACTTTATAATATTGTGTGGTAGTACGGAACTCTCGGTGCGCGAGTGCGACTCGCACTTGGCCGGTTTTTTAACCTCTCGTATGCCGGGAAAAACCAGACACAATAGAAATCAATTGTATTCGCGGATCCGCGTTCCGGCATACCAAAGGTTAAGAGATCAAACCAAATTTCACTAACAGCGCCCAAACTCTGTCCAGTGACATAGTTTCATTATAAGGAAAGAACAGTTTTCACGGAACCATGGACTTTGGAATACTTTGGATACGCGTAAATTGACAATTTGAATCAACATTACATTACTATAACAAACACAACACACAGGTTGCCCAACGCCCCATAAAATAGACGAGTTATAAAATATTTGGTGCAAATTCTATTACAATATTTGTAGCTCAATCTACAAATTGCAAACTCCAAATATCGTCATTATGAACGCTATTTATAATATATGTACGTTTACCATATTTCCCATGATTTTATCTACAGTTAAACAACTGATATCTATATTTACAAAAATGCAAAATAAAATTATCATATATTATAATTTTTAGGCCAATATAATGAGTTTTTGAACAAAACATCGTGATCGTGACCAGTGAAGTGCTCGGCGCGGTTGAGTACCTTGAAAGGAACTGTCAAAAAGTACTTCTGGGAATTAACCGTTGATAGATGGTACTTAAAAGGTAATCCACCCTGGCTACAACCACAGTATAAGAAAGAGTATGTATGCTACAATGTAATTATAGTACTCTGTGCCACTATGTTTTACGTAAAATATCAGTTGTCCAGCCGCCATTGCCGCCAGTAATATTTATTTTGTTCAAAAATATTTATGATACATAGCAGTACGTAATTAATTCATAATGGCGCTGGTACCGGGAGGGTATAGAACATTTCACTGGGTCCACTAATGCCAGACGGTGCCAATAAGAATATAAATAAATGCACGAACTTATACACAAATCCATAAATACAAATAAATGCAATTATAACGACAACAGTACAATGTTTATTAATAATTATGTCGAATGACTGATTCAAATTAATTAAGTTTGAACTTTAATTAAAAATAAATAATTATTATTTTAGAACTGAACTAGACACAGAACGGATAAAGTTTAAAAGGAAAACGCTCAATACCGTTTCGCCTCAAAACTGATAAATTTGAATTTGTATTTTATAAGAAATGCCACGATAGAAAAGGATAATTTCCATTTCCTTGAGAAGCACGATATTCCTCCTATCCTGTATGTCTTTTATTTGATTCTTCAAATTAAACTATTATTTTGGTGGCTGCTAAAAATTATGAATACGAAAGAATACTTAAAGACAGAGGTAGTCTCGAAACTGAATGGAACCTGCCATTCATAATACAGCGCATTTTAAATAAGTGAATATTTATGAGATACTCGTCCACTCAATGGCTTTAAAATTCAAGGATATCAACAAGTATTACCATTCACCATTGAAACAACATTGAACAATTTCTGCTACTAACATTTCTCTCCTGCGATATGGTTGCCTGATATACAAATTGTCAGGATTTCGTGTATACCTGGACGTTATCTAATTAATATTTTAATACAACGTTTATAGTGCAGCCTACAGTAAACAAACAATATAATCCAACAGCCTGTCCACCTTAAAGCTAAGCGATTATGTGACGATGATGTATAAGGTAGGTTTTACGTTTTTTACAAATACATTTTAAATTCGCTATCACATTTCATTACCTCTTCAGTACTCTAGGACCTCGACAAACAATGAAACCTTATGCCCAAGAAGATGTTATTAGGTGCATTGTATAAAAGATGCTATCTCCAGCAGATTCTGCTGCAGGAGATTTGGTGTCGATTTCGATTCTGAAACCCCTCTCCGAAAATCGTTTCTTCATTGCACTTCGGTGATGCAGCCCACCACTGAAATCGTGCCACTTTCCGGTATTATTAAAGAGGCTCTCATAAAAATGTTAAGTGAACGAAATGCTTAATTCGATGCACATTCTAACTTTTACAATATTGGGGATCGTTCAACAATTACGTGATCATTTTTGGCCGTTTATTTAATAATAATAATCTGATGTATATACAAGCACCCGACCCCCCCGACCCCCTTAAGTACGAGTGAATAGGCATCTTCTGGGTGAGCTCGCTACATCTAAGACCCCATAGTTGATAAAAAAAAACGTAATATTGTAATTGTGTCATAAACTTATGTATAAAAAGAAATCCCTATTTCCCTTGGTCACATCACTCGAGAACGGCTGGACCGATAGCGATAAAACTTTGGTGGGTTGTTGTGCACATGCCAGGGAAGGTTAATAAACAAAAAAAAACGGCCAAGTGTGTGTCAGGTAGGTGAAGGGTAGGTGTAGAGTAGGAAAAATGGTAGGACAGCGTCTGCCGGGTCAGTTAGGCTTAGGCCTTAACTCACTTAAAGCTGCGCATCGCCGAAATGTTTCCTTTTCTACTAGTCTAGTACCGTGACTACCATGTCACTGTGGTCTAGTAACTAGGACACAGAGACATGGCGTGGTTGACAACTCATAAATCAACACTATTTTGTATACAAGGAAGTACTATTTTGTGTAGTCTGAGTAACTATTTCCTATAATTTAGGCAAGTTATCAAAGGGATTCAGAATCCTTGTTTGTCGAGGTCGTGTTAATACAACATTAATAAGAGCGATAAGGTGAAGCTTCTTAAATCAACTGGCAGCTGATCGTTTTCGAACAAACTTACAATTCCCGATTAAAGCAGCTCGCTTCTGAAATCGGTCAAAATCGAGTTTACAACTTATAAATACTACTGAGATCTACATATACATTACTGATTATGGCAAAGACGCCTGTCGTGCTGTTACCTTGTAACGCCCAGATTCAGAACACTTACAAACTATCACTTTAGTACATATAAAGGATTACTCACAAAACACTGACCGTACCCGTGTTAGTTTATCTTAATCATAACGAACCTCGCTTTCCATATATTTCAAAGGATGCGAAGAGTATCGTTACGCAGTCCGTTCGTAGTATTAAAGAGAGATAATACTGAACAAGGCAACAGATATTTACAAGGACATGTGCATGCATGTATAGACGTCGAAGCGCGTGGGCGGGCGCGGTGAGAGGGCGGGCGCGGGCGAGGGGAAGGGCTCCAGCTCCGCGCCGTGCCACTCGGGTCACAACGAGTACGACTCGTCACCGACCGCGCCACACGCCGCGTTCTATTGCATCGAGTTGAAGTTCACCCCTAGAATGTTGAGCGGAGAGTTGTGGGGCACGCCTTGCAACGGGAAGTCGATGGGCCGGGAGTCGATGAAGCCGACGGAGACGGGATGCGGCGGACAGATCAGCGCCATTTGCTGCTCCTGCTGAGGCGCCTCCTCCTTCAGCTCCCGCGGGGGCGTCGTGTGCTCGCGCTTGATCCTACTCTTTATACTGGGCCGGTTGTTAGGGTAGCCTTTCTTTTTGTACTCGAGCCAGAGCGTTCTGTTGTTGACGCCAAACATCCGCGCCGCCTTGCAGAAGCCGATGCCGCCGAACCGCACCGCTTCCAACGCGCGCTGGAAGTTTTCCTCCGACTGTGGATTGCTGGTCCGTCGGCGCTTGGCGGGTGTCATCTGGGGCGGCTGTTCCTGTGTACCTGTGTTGTCAGTGACGCAGCTAGGGCCGGGGGAGGGGCCCGTGACCCCGATGGCTTGTCCGTAGTCGTTCATCTCTGGGTTCATGTGCGGGACGTTGTTCATGTACATGCCGGGGTCCGGCTGCAGCGCGCCGCTGCCGATGCACGCGTTCGAGTACCGAGGGTACGTATGCTCCACCATACTCCACTGTCCTCCTGGGAAGAGAGATAAACGATTTTGTAAAACATTACTAAATAGATAATTGGTATGAATCGGTCAATAAACCTACAGTTCTCATTGATCTCCCTTCCCTGGAAAATAAAAAGCCGAGGCTGATACTTGTGTATCATCACAGGACTTAACGTAGACGATCTAAATGTATATAGGGGACACTATTATCTGTGGCTATATAAGCCAATGCGCGAGCAATAGTGACGACTCCACGTTGGGTAGGTATTAGCTAAGCTTACACATAACCGATTGGGCAACGTTGCTATTTGAAATGAATACAACTGAATTTTAATGTATATAAACAACAACAGACCCAATGCTCGCGTATTAAAAAAAAATATAAATGAAATTTGTGAATGTATCGTTGGTTAATAAACTATTAAACTATAACAATATTTTTTTACCAGTTATAAATGTTAATTAAATCTAATTGAACCTACTAGACCTGACCTGAATGAATATGAAAGTTAAGTCATATTTGGTACAAGTGTGACGTCACTTTTATACTTTCAAAGACACGACACACGCAGTTCACAAACTATAAAATAAACATTTTTATATTTATGTTAGGTATACTTCAATTCTGTTTTCTTGAACATCAATATATAATTAATTACAGACTTCTTATTTAATCTACGAATAAGAATAACTATAGAAGAACTCTAAACAAAAGCAACATAATTTTTGGCACCCTTTGAAAAATGACATTTTGTATGAGTTTTGGCGGCAAGGTAGTTTTTAAGGAACAAATTTCGAACACGGTGCAGTTTTTTTGGGGTCACTTTTTGAGCTTGATTTACATTTCTATACATTCTTATTCAGAGTATTTAATGTATTATATTTTTATTTATTAACGAGCATCTACCCGCGACTTCGTCCGCATAAATTGTATACCAGATTTTAAGTTAGATCATAAGCTATCAAACAAAAAAGTTTCATCAAAATCGGTTCAGTAGTTTTTGCGTGATGCTCGAACAAACAAACAAACAGACAGACAGACAAAAAATCCAAAAATTTGTGATTTGGAATCAGGGACATCTAAAAACCATAACGTAATATTTTTTTTGTATAATCATCAATGTACAGACACACTTCTGTTACAGTTGTATAATAGTTTAGATATTTATTTGATTCATAGTATTATAATTACCACAAGTATTATAATTTATTTCATAATGTCAGACACAATATTTTTGAAAAACAAAGAACTCTACGACAATTTGTCAAAAAAAAATGCAAATTAATCTGAGCCTATTTTGATTGCACAAAATTTCGCATTGAGATAATTCTAAAACTAAGGCCAGTGGTCCCACAGCCCACTATCGGACTCATCGACAACCAGCGCTTATTGAGATGTTTTAGAGAAACCCCATATTACCAGATACGGTTCCGAATTAAGTGCGTAGTCACGCTTTTCAACTGCAACACGACTGCAGTCGACACAATTGCGTTCAAACTGCAAGCTAACTACCTTAGCTGGCTACATTTCCACTGCTATTTGCAGTGGTGCTGCAGTTGAAAAGCAGGTCGTGTGAGTACGCACTAAGCTGGAAGGTTAACGTACTGGTAGGAGGCTGGAGGGAGGGAGAGAGAGAGAGAGAGAGAGAGAGAGAGAGAGAGAGAGAGAGAGGGAGGGAGAGAGAGAGAGAGATAGAGAGAGAGAGAGAGAGATAGAGAGAGGGAGAGAGAGATAAGAAGATAATACAAACTATACGCACGAGAAAGACAAAAAATATACATAGCTTCGTACATTCTATTGTCTTCTCTTTTTCGCCTATACGTTTGTCCTTCACTATCATTTATATGACTGGCAATATCTATTGTCTTCTCTTTTTCGCGTATAGGTTTTTCCTTATTTGCATTTGCTTAATACAGGGTGTAAAATAAAATGGGACAGCTACTTAAAGGGGTGCTTCAGACCATCAAACTGAACAACTTTCTATATGGGACCAACATCGAAATCGCGAAAAAAAAATCTGCTGTCCCATACGTTTCAGTCGAGTTATTTTTGCAGTTTTGTATGGGAGAGCGGATTTTTTTTCGCGATTTCGATATTGGTCCCATAGAGAAAGTTGTTCAGTTTGATGGTCTTTAGCACCCCTTTAAGTAACTGTCCCATTTTATTGTACACCCTGTATATTTTCGAGGGCGGGTAAAAAATATTGTTTAAAATAATATTTAAAAAATTATTTTTAATAATTAATTCATCTTGCTTACCTATGAAAAGTTATTCCTTTACATTTGCTTGCATTTCTTGAATTGTTTGTGCAGTGCCTCAGTACACACTACGGCATTTTTTATGCAGATAATTTTTTTTTAAATGTAACTGCTACACGTGACCACAGTGGAAGAGCGACTAAATGCCAGAGTACTATATCGCCGCAGTTGAATGGGACAACGTCATGAAGCGCGATGTTCACTCTATACTTCCCTCCTCTATGACAAAAATAATTATAATTGAGAGGGTGAATGTGACATAGCAACACGTACCTTGTGGCATTCCTGCTGGGTTCGTGTCCATTGCTAGAGGCTCCACGATGTTTAAATTGTGTGATTCAGCCGTCTGGAGAGAAACAAGACAATATTATGAGTTTAATTATTACTGTCCGTATTTTAGCTATTAACCAACCCAGGATTATGGCAATTATGAGAACGTCTGTGGGGCAATTTGGGAAGAAGTATGAACACTCCACCATCACGGTTAATCAGCGAGTTTTTCTAACTTACTATACTATCTAATACAGGGTGTTTGGTAGGGAGCTGTACATACGCCTAGGGTAGGAACTAGGGAGGGTCTGCTACCTACCCCCGCCCATTATATTGACCTTGGCCTCAAGGTTTTATTCTAAAGATTTTTTTTTCTGTTTTTTGACAAATTCGATTTTTTTTACTAAAACTACCTGTAGCTCAAAATCTATCCATAGGAAAGGTCTGCTAAAAGTCTTGTTTTAATGTTTAGGGTCTTAGTGTACTGTAAAAATTGATTTTACACCAGAAAATTGTAGAGAAGAAAAGTTATGGGGCCTGAAGTACCGTAGTAAGGTAAAAAAAAAATTTCAAGGGGAACTTTCTAGGTGGTTTAAAAAAAAAATAACAGGGTTGGAGTTCTTCTGATTTTTTTAAAACATCCCCAGTCCATACGCTTTCTAACGATATGCTAAAAGTGTTATTATCACTTTTAGTTCCGAAGTTATTAACTAATTTCTGCAACTAGGGCACTTTTACCACCACGAATCTACCTTTGTAAGACAATTGTAATTCCCGGAATTTAAACCAGTTTGGCCCACAGTTGGCAGGTAAAATTTGTTGTCTCACTCTTACACGAGAGCAACAGGTATTCTGTCTCTTTCACTCTCGTGTCGACGGGGACAGGTAACTCGTTGGGCTCTGTGTTGGGCTCTTTGTCAGTCGAGATTTACCCATCTTAGCTAACTTACGTACTTGCCGTTACGACGCTCCACTGTTTTCGTTAATTTTGTTGAGTTTGTTATTACTTCGTTGTTGAGTTTGTTATTACTTCGTTTTTGTTAAGTTTTGTTGTTTTTTACCTACGGTTACGTTTATTGTTGGTAAAATGCCTGGATTTACTAACGAAGAGTATGCCGACATGCTGTTGGTGTATGGAATGGCTAATTGCAATGGGCGCGAGGCACGGAGGATTTATCAAGAGCGGTATCCTGACCGACGAGTACCCAACCACCAGACGTTTGGCTCTACTTATCGGCGTCTACGACAAACCGGAAATTTAAATTTCCGAGAACCAAGTGTCAACAGATTTGAACCAAATGTGACTGATGACGAACGGATATTGGCCCAATTTATGGAAGATCCTACCAGAAGCATCAGAACCGTAGCCCGGGCACTTGGGTTAAGCTTTTGGAAAGTCTGGTCTGTTCTCCGGGAAAATCGAAGTCATCCTTTCCACTACACCCCTGTACAAGGTATTTTTTTTTACATTAAGTTTTTGTTTTTAGCTCTCATGTAATGAACTAGCACGTAAATTAGGCAATTTTAAAATGAACGTGAGCATGTGTGTGTGAGAGAGAGAGAGAAATGGAAAGACAGAGATATCAATCAATGTTACATCGCTACCAATTCATAGGGAAAACGCTAACATTGAATTTTTTATTGTTTTAGGCTTAGAGGAAAGCGATTACACACGAAGGATGCAGTTTTGCCGCCACTTGCTCCATACGGACGTGGAGGACATACATTTTTTGCGGAGTATACTCTGGACCGATGAGTCAAAGTTTGACAGGGAGGGAATTGTGAACTACCACAATCTCCATTACTGGGCACCCAGAGAGCAAAACCCAAGAGTGAAGAGGCACAGAGGATTTCAAAGAAGGTTCTCCGTGAACGTATGGGCAGGCGTCATCGGCAATCGCTTGATAGGGCCGCACTTCTTGCCAGACAACTTAAACGGGGAAAATTACCTACATTTCCTCGAAAATGAACTGCCCGTTTTAGTGGAAGATGTGTTTGACGAAGATCGGCCCATAGTCTTTCAGCACGACGGCTGTCCTGCCCATTGGAGCCTAGCAGTGAGGGAGTTTTTAAATAACTCCTTCCCTGATGCTTGGATTGGTCGTGGCGGGCCAATTCCCTGGCCTCCAAGGTCGCCTGACCTTACCCCGCTTGACTTCTACGTCTGGGGAAGGGCGAAAGAGTTGGTGTACACAGAGGAAGTACCAACAAGGGAGGTTTTGATAACCAAGATCCACGCCGCTTTCAATACGATGCGCGACGAAATGCTGCTTGCCACGGTGACCGTGGAGATGAGGAAGAGGTGCCGAGCATGTTTACAAGTTAATGGTCACCAATTTGAACAAATTTTGTAATTAAATTAGTCATTTAACAAATTTGCGTTTCATTTGCTATCCTTTTACGATCGGACACATTTAATTTACATTAGTTGAAATTTTTGCTTAAAGTGCCCTAGTTGCGGATATTAACTAATAACTTCGGAACTACAAGTGATAATAACACTTTTAGCATATCGTTAGAAAGGGTATGGACTGGGGATGTTTTAAAAAAATCAGAAGAACTCCAACCCTGTTATTTTTTTTTTAAAACCCGTAGAAAGTTGCCCTTAAAATTATTTTTTTACCTTACTACGGTACTTCAGGCCCCATAACTTTTCTTCTCTACAATTTTTTGGTGTGAAATCAATTTTTACAGTACACTAAGACCCTAAAGATTAAAACAAGACCATTAGTAGACCTTTCTTCTGGATAGATTTTGAGCTACAGGTAGTTTTAGTCAAAAAAATCGAATTTTTCAAAAAAAAGAAAAAAAAATCATTAGAATAAAACCTTGAGGTCAAGGTCAATATAATGGGCGGGGGTAGGTAGCAGACCCTTCCTAGTTTCTACCCTAGGCGTATGTACAGCTCCCTACCAAACACCCTGTATATCTAAACTATTATAAAACTGTAACATAAGTGTGTCTGTACACTGAAGATATTTACAAAAAAAAAATATCGACATGGTTTTTACCTGTCCCTGATTCCAAATCACCAATTTTTGGATTTTTTGTCTGTCTGTCTGTTTGTTTTTTGTTTGTCTGGGTGTTTGTTTGTTCGAGTATCACGCAAAAACTACTGAACCGATTTTGATGAAACTTTTTTTGTTTGATAGCTTATCATCTGACTTAAAATCTGGTATATAATTTATGCGGACAAAGTCGCGGGTAAAAGCTCGTACTATTATAAAACTGTAAATGTTTGTAACAGCATCACGCAAAAACTACTTGTTATTTGATAGCTTATGATTTGACTTATCTGTTATACAGGATGGAAAGTTAAGATGCGACACAAAGGGCAGCTACCAAAAGCATTTTAGCTACAAGAAAACGTTCTTAGGAGACTAACTCTAACTTTTGGAGCATTTTACTTCTGCATTCACAGATTTTGAAAAAAATTTACAGTCATCAAGAAAAACTGCATTTTCACAAAACTTTTCTTAATTCCATTCGATTCTCTTACTGATAAGGAACATTAGTCTCTATGGGGTCAACCAAGGTCGAGGTATTAGAACTCTCAGAAAACGCAAAATTATATTCTCATACATTTAGTAGGGACATATCAAAATCACCCATAGTAGTGACCCACTTTCCAAATTTTTAGGGGCGCTTCAGACCATCAAACTGAACAACTTTTACTATGGGAGCAAACATGAAATAGCAAAAAAAAAATATCTGTTCTTCATACTTAACTGCAAGGCCTACCTAGAGTCGAGACTCAAATGTATCAAATAGCCAAATTTTTTTTTTGCAATAGCAATATAAACCGACAACACAACATTCCCACACAATAGTGTGGAAATTTAATTTTCTCAAACATGCTTGGAAATGTGAGCATTATTTTGACAACCTTCTTCGAGATAAATCGAAATTGCTGTACTGGCCAAATACATGCGCGCAACGGCCGGCAATGTTTGTATGAAAATCCATATCTGTCGTGTTTAGCGGCCAAATACATTACATAGTAAACTCATATCTGTCGTGTAATTTAAAAATGGAACGATCTTTTATTCCGAAACAAGGCGACCAAGGAGGTAACTCATCAAAGGTTTTATTTAAATTTCGAACTGGCTTGAATTTCGAATTGAAAAAAAAAATTGTTGTTCGTTGTTCGTCATTGATTTTGAAAAGAGTTTTAATTTCTGCGAATTATTTGAGAAAATTTACTGTTTTAATTTCCGCGCATTATTTGAGAAAAGTACTATACAAGCCTTGGCCAGAACTAGACATTGATGGACTTACGCGTTCGTCCATCAATGCCTCTGTTGCTGGCCGCTGCAGTAATGTACTATTTGCGTTTTCTGTGAGTTCTAAGGGCGCCTTCAAACTTCAACCTTGGCTCGAAACTATCAATTTAAAAGTTAATTTAAATAAAACAAAATTGATGCAATTTAGAAACTACATGCAACTTGATCTAGACTTAAAATTACATTACAATAACACTAATATTGATGAAGTTAATGATATTGGGTTCCTAGGTGTTACTATTGACAAGCACCTAAACTGGAAAAACCATATTGAAAAACTTAATAGTAAACTTTGCTCCTGTTGCTATGCTCTTTCTGTGTTAGTCGATGTCTCATCAATTGAAGTTGCAACAAATTCATATTACGGAAATGTCTACCCCTTATTATTGTACGGAATCCTTTTCTGGGGAAATTCAGTAGACGTAAAAAAAACATTTACAATGCAAAACGGTGTTTGAGAATAATTTTTAGTTTGCCAAATGAAGAGTCTCTTAGAACAATATTTAAAGAAAAAGGCCTCTTAACACTGACAGGTATTTATATATTGGAAGTTTGCCTTTTTGTACATCAGCACAAGGCTTACTTTAAGAAAGTCCCAGATGTTCACACTAGAAATGTCAGAGACAAAGACCGTCTTGTTCTACCACGCATAAATTGCATGATTTACGATAAAAGTACGTATGTAATGGCAGTGAGAATTTATAACGGGATTCCAAAAAATATTAAATGTTTAAATGATGTTAATTTTAAAAAAATACTGAAAATCTGGCTAATCGAAAATGTATTTTATAACTTAGATGAATTTTATGCTAAAACGACCACATATGTAAATGCTGTTAAATTGTAATATTTTATTCTTAGATTTTATTGTTGTTTTTGTTATTGGAATTTTGGACATTTTTGAACATTATAATTTTGATTTTATTGTTATTGAGTGTGTTGTGTGTATGGCAATTATCTGACATTTTGACAAATTTATGACATTACAATTATATTATTTATTTACTGAAGTGTGAACTATTATAATTGAAGTGTTTTTTGTGCTTTTTTAAAATGTACATATCCAAAGATGACTTAAATGTCATTCAAGTTTTAATTTTGCGTCTATATTTGCATGTAAGATAATATTTTGTATTGTATGCCTGAAATGGGTAAGAGCTGCTTGTTCATGTAACTTAAATGTAAGACCTTTATGTACCAGTTCTAAAAATAAAGTTATTCTGATTCTGATTCAAATTTGCCGCAGTGTCGCGCGGCTGCAGCGCTGCGCTGTCAAATTCATGCAAATTAACAAAGCGCGGCCGCAGCGCGACTGCAGCGCGGCAGCAGCGCTGCGGCCACGCTTTGTTAATTTGTATGAATTTGACAGCGCAGCGCTGCAGCCGCGCGACACTCTGCGGCAAATTTGAAGGCGCCCTAATACATCGACCTCGGTTGACCACATAAAGACTTATTCCTATATCAGTAAGAGAATCGAATGGAATGAAAAAAGTTTTGTGAAAATTTCAGTTTTTCTCGATTATTGATCATTATTATCAATAATCGAGAAAAACTGAAATTGAAATTGAATTGAAAACTGGCCATTGCCGGGGAGCGGAATCTCATACCAAAACAATTGAAATGTCATAGAGATGGGACATTGTTTTTGATCGTGTTTTCAGGCTGTCGATACTTTTTAGTCATTGCTTAATCAACTTACAAGTACATTTAATTTTAATTATTGATGATAAGATGACACACAAATAAAACAAACCTTTTTCTTATCTATCAATAAAATTCTGACAAGTTACCGCGACTTGGGAAGTTTACCCTAAAATCCCTATTATGATATTTGACACCTATCTCTCTCTCTTACTCTTTAGATTACCGTACTGTATTGCAATGAAAAATAAACTATGTTAAGTCTAACTAAAAACTATCGATAGCTTGAATATTCGATTAAAAACAATGTCCCATCTCTATGACATTTCAATTGTTTTGATACGAGATTCCGCTAAAACTTTCCCAATAATTGAAGTTGCTTCAATATTATTTAACAGAATTCTAGACTAATGGACTTGTTTTTATTCTTTTCAGTTTTTATTTAATGTTCACTTTTTACGCAGACGGGTTTTTTATTTTCTTATTTTTTCTCGACCTTGTCTCCATACTGAAATTTGTCCAGTTTGATGGGCTGAAGTACCCCATGATGTAACGACTACATGATATGAGTAAAGTGTCACCTGCTGCGTGTTGTCGAGCCTCTCGTCGAGGTAGTCGCGGCGGCGCTGCTGCGGCACGCTGCTGAGCGTGATCGAGGCGGCGTCGCGCACAAGCTCCACGCTCTGCCCGACGTCCTCGCGGTTTTCCGCCTCCGTCACCATGTTCAGGTGCGTAGAGCCCGTCGACGATTTTCTGCGTCTACCAAAGTCAAACTCAACAATCTATACTCAATTTAGGAAGACTAACGGTCTTACAGTGTCTTTTCCGTAGCCCATTCGTGCCCCCTGACTTCGTATTTAGGGTACTTGAGGCTGACGGTTTTTAAGGAGGATCAGAGCATCAATATGAACAACTTTCTCTAAACGGGATCAACATCGAAATCGCGAATAAATCTGTTCCATACAAAACTGCAAACATACTCGACCAAAATGTATGGAACAGTAGATATTTTCCCTATTTTGTTGTTGATCTCATAGAGAAAGTTGTTCAGTTTCATTGTCTGGTCATCCCCCTTTAAACCGTCAGCATATTAAGAAGGACCCTGTATACATACAAAACAATTCCGTGACTGACAGACAACGCTATTTAGCGTTGTCATTCAGGCCTTACCTCACTATATCTAAAATTATACCACGTTACAAGATAGTCATGAATAAATCATTAAGGTACAACAAAACTTGCAGACACATTTATAGCTATATTGAATTTAAAGTGAGTCATGTTTATGTAACCGGGGGCACAGGAACATTTGCGAGTAAAGAATTGTCGTCATCTCTTATTCTATAATTATCTGTGACGTCATCCCATCTGCGTCGAATCGGGCGGTTTTGTTCAAGAAAACAACGCTATACAGGATTACTTGTAATTCGACGTATTCCTTCCAGGACGTTAAAGGGCAGCCTAATAATAATGATAATAATGTGAACTGCCTGTGAATGTGCCTGTGATAATGTGAACCCATAGGTATGGTCGGAAATCAATAGTTTTCGAGATATTTGGAATAAAAGGTTTTTTTTTGCCAAAAAACCCATTTTTTCTTTTAAAAAAAATGCTTATTCTATGGCATCGATTTGAATTTTAATTCATAGCTAATACATTTTTCGATCTTTCTTCATAAATAAATGTCCGATCATACTGAAAAGTTCAAAATAAATCAATAACAACGACGGTAGAGTTTTGAAAAAAAAAATTGTCCTCACTGGGAAAGAGGCATGACTTTATATGTAGATACAATTAGTAAGTCCTGAAATCATGCGTTACACTAAAAAAAAATTATGACAAAAAGAGTGCGTTTTACTGAAATAATTTCCTTGTTTATTTAGCTTCCTAAAAAGGTATGAATGTTTTATGAATAATGGGAATAACAATATCAAAAAAGATTTTTTACTATTAAGGGATACCTATTTTGTCTTTTTTCGAAACGGTTTTTGATAACCAAATTATTACATTTAATATACATATATAGTTCAAATAACAGTGTAGATACGTTCTTTCTGCAGTGAATCTAACCGTTGAAAGCACGATTTTATTAAATTTTCTCGATAGAAAAGAGGACCAACGTAAATTCGATTTCAGATTTATAACCAGTTTTACAAGAATCACCATACACCATAATCAAAGTCAACGATCATTTATTGCGTAACTACAGGTTTATAAAAATCTCAATTTTACATTGTTACATTGTGTCTCCATAGCTTACCAGTTTATCTAATGAATTTTCGTTAATATTTTCGTCTACGTCTAATACACAAATGTCGAAGAGTCTTCTTCGACAAGGAACTTTCGTTCTGAAAAGCGTAACGTACAATGTAGTTAATGTGAAACTCGGTTGCATGTTGTGTTCACTCTATCCCCTAAACTGTCGCTGCGCTTTTTAGCATAACCATAATTATGTAGACACGAATCACGATGCTAACTTAAAGGATAAAATGTAAGTGTGCGTGTACCTTTTCCTGCGGGGCGAGGGGGAGGCGCCGGGCGAGGTGGAGTGCCTCTGCGACTCCATGGAGTCCCCGCCGGTGGAGGTGAAGTCCGTCGACGTGTGGGAGCGGGTCATCGACGCCGGCTCCGGCATCTCCGTCAATCCTTTTATTTTTAGTAGCTTTGCCGTGATCAGAACCTAACGGAGCAGACGTTGGGTGAGCAACACAAACTACAATTGTGGAGTTGACTGCATACATTATATTTTAGTTTTTATCTTCTCAGTAAAAAAAGTTTGAAAATAATGTTAAACTTATATTTTCAGTAAATCTTTAGATTAAACTATTTTAATAACAGAATAAACTATAATAACCCTCCTTCTGGGGCAGTCGCATAACAATTTACGAAGACGACAAAAATCAATGAAGTCATTATTCAATATTTATTAGGTACACTTTTTCATAAAAATGGCGCGTTTTGACGTCCGATAAAGAGTTACTGATCTGACAAGTTGGAAACTCGCAAATTCAAAACTGGACTTGAAATGCGATAGTCTAAATTGACAAAAGTGATGAGACTGTTCCCTTTTTCATAAATTATTTGAACCTATTTGTTTTACGTCTTTCCCTATACTCCAGTTTATTACTGAATAGGTTTCTTACTTCTTCACAGTCAAAGCGGCAAAATTGCACTCGGTTTAAATTGTATGCCACTGGACGTCTAGGGGATGCCCAAAGCGTTTTTGTCGGCAGTCCACCGACACTTGAGAGATCAGATCAAACATGGCGAATTATTTCAATTATCACAACCATGAAAATCGCCCTAAGGAGGGAAAATTTGATTTGATTGAAGGGAAGTCAAAGAAATAATAGGTATGTAGCTGTTAGATCTCTTACCTGTGGCAATTGTTCCTCGGTAACATTAACTTCACCATAATACATGAAGTCGACCATCGTGCGAAGGTCTGCAAATGTGACATCTTTAAGTATCACGATCGGATGCCGGGAAGGGTTGTCTATGAACAGCGCCTGAAACATTATCATTTCTTACGACTTGTTCTGCAAAGTCCGAAATAAAAGGATCACGACCAATTAGCAGCCCATTCAGTCTTGTCAGACTTAAATATAAATTGTAATTTATTTTTAATGCAAATGATTTGTAAATAATTAAATATTACATTAATGGCGTAATATATGCAGCGGCGGCGCTTCTGGAAAATCACATACTAAATTATCAGAGCGGCAATGCGCCGCTTATAATTAGGCCCTAAAAGATACTCGAGACTTAGACTTAAACCCTAAGTCTTAATATTTAATTAAATATTACATTAATGGCGTAATATATGCAGCGGCGGCGCTTCTGGAAAATCACATACTAAATTATCAGAGCGGCAAAGCGCCGCTTATAATTAGGCCCTAAAAGATACTCGAGACTTAGACTTAAACCCTAAGTCTTAATATATAGTCCTAGCAGCGGTACGCCCTTGAAATTCAGTAAAATGCTGCAAATGGTGTTAAAAGCATGAAATTCGGAGCGATTGATCTTTGGTCCATATAAATCCATTTGACCCGTAGCACCAAAAAAAAAACAGAGGAGTTATGACGTCATCTTTTTTTTGTATGGAAAAAAAAATTTTTTGTTCTAAAACCTATTGTGTACGGTATCAAATGAAAGGGATTTTTGAGCTGGTTCTAAAAATATATCACATCATTACATTTCATTTACGTGTTTTAAATTAAAATAAAAATCATTTTCAAAACATACCAAGTTTGGGCTCCTCCAGATACGATAGCGTTGAATCATTTTTTATAAAGTATATCTCAAATGATACCTATTATCCTCATATCTAACCCCAAGAAACCAATTTTGCAAATATTTGCAATTAGTATTTAGTTAGTCACGATAGATCCATGTCTTTATCTTTATAAAACAGTTCTGTGACTGACAGACAGACAACGCACGCCCTTAACCACTGAAGATAGAAACATAAAATTTGGAATACATATTATACAGAACACATATTTGGAATATACAAATTCAACAGGGGTGCACTAAAAAGGGATTTTTAGAAAATCCGATATCCACGCGGACGAAGTCGCGGGCAAGAGCTATAGTCTTCATATTAAGTTATGGGTATATTTATGTACACACAATGCCAAAATCTAAGGGTGCGTCCACATCCGGCGAATGCGCCGCTCGCGAGCGGTTCGCGGGCGGCTCGCGAACGGCGCGCGAGCTGCGCAGGAGCGATGCACGATAGTAAAGTGCAAGCGCGCACCTCGCGATTCAATGAGGATCCGTAACGATTTTTGTTTTGAATGTAGTATTAAAGTACATTAAAAATCCTGAACATTGGTGTTTTTATTTTTTTCCTACGACCAAAAATGAGCGAGCTACGATCAATTGAATGAAGCAACTGTTGGGCGGCCAGTCGGCCACGCGGCGGAGTGCGTGACGTCACGGGGCATTACTGCGTACCGGTTACAAGGGACTTTAGTATTAAAAATGTTATATCTCGGATATGGTGCGTCCTATGTCGAAAATTTATAGAACGAAAAATGTTCTCGTGGATGTGTTCTACAAGATGCGTACATAAAAAGTGGGGGTCATGCAGACATCTTGAATTTTATATAATATTTTAAGTCCTAGAACTAATGTTAATTTACTACTAGAGCCCATGGCGGCTCGAATTTAGGGGTAGGGAGGAGGGGAGGAGGTGTGCGGGGTGGGGGAGATAATTTGGTAATTGACTTGGACAACATATACGACCTGGGGGTCAATCGCGCTCATTTTGAACGATACTACCAAAACAAAACCACAACCAAAAACGTTACGTTATGCACAATTTGTATCGCGCTAATTATATTAACGGTAACGATTTAGCTTTTTTTCGGAAGATACGTTGTCGTAACGTTCGATGTCCGTTCGATCGAATTTTCTGGCGTGGTAGGTGCGTGGTAGATTCGTGGTAGGTGCGTGGTAGGTGTATTGTATGTATTGTGGTAACCAAACTTGAAACGTTTACGGCTTAAACGTTTCGAGTTTGGTTTTGCTTTGGTAACGTCAACGATTTAACCGTTCAACAAAAATAGCGCGATAGCATTTCTACATCAGCTAAACCAAATCTAAACCAAAACCAAAAACGTTCCGTCCAAACGGTAAAACCGTATAAAATAGCGCAATTGAGGCCCTGAACAACTCGAACAACTCAGGCAACTCGAACAACTGGGTCAACTTGAACAACTCGAACAACATAAACCACTCGAACAACTTGAACAACATAAATAACTCAAACAACTTGGCCAACTTCGTCAACTTGGACAACATAAACAACTCGAACAACTCATAAAACTCGAACAACTTGGTCAACTTGAACAACATAAACAACTCGAACAACATAAACCAATCGAACAACTTGAACAAATTAAATAACTCGAACAACTTGGCCAACTTCGTCAACTTGGAAAACATAAACAACTCGAACAACTCAGAAAACTCGTACTCTGACAACTCGAACAACTTGGTCAACTGGAAAACTTGAATAACTGTATCAGGACCAAGTTGTTCGTGTTGTTCGAGTTGCCTAAGTTGTTCGAGTTGCCTAAGTTGTTCGAGTTGCCGAAGTTGTTCGAGTTTTCTGAGTTGTTCGAGTTGTTTATGTTGTCCAAGTTGACGAAGTTGGCCAAGTTGTTTGAGTTATTTATGTTGTTCAAGTTGTTCGAGTGGTTTATGTTGTTCGAGTTGTTCAAGTTGACCAAGTTTCTCAAGTTGCCTGAGTTGTTCGAGTTGTTTAGATCGTTTATGTTGTCCAAGTCGATTACCAAATAATCTCCCCCACCCCGCACACCTCCCCCCTCCTCCCTACCCCTAAATTCGAGCCGCCATGGGCTCTAGTAGTAAATTAACATTGGTTCTAGGACTTAAAATATTATATAAAATGTAAGATGTCTGCATGACTCCCACTTTTTATGTACGCTTCTTGTAGAACACATCCACGAGAACATTTTTGGTTCTATAAATTTTCGACATAGGACGCACCATATCCGAGATATAACATTTTTAATGCTAAAGTCCCTTGTAACCGGTACGCAGTAATGCCTCGTGACGTCACACGTGTCCGCGGGCCATTTTATTTTAGAGCACACTTCAAAATTCAATAACTAAAAAAAGGATAATCATTGGTAAATAATATAGAATAAAATGAAGCACAGTTTTAACGGATTTGCCGTAGCATTACGGGACCTCATTGCGAGCAGCTCGCGAGCTGCGCATTCGCCAAATGTGACCCTTAGATTTTGGCAGACGTGGACGCACCCTTAGATTTCGGCAGACGTGGACGCACCCTAAGGCTGCCATGGTTGTGCGTCGTCAGATTAGATGCAGTTGTATACATACGTCCATGGCGCGCACCCACACAAGACGCGCGTGTAATTTTGTATAAAGATAGGTACCGGTTACACTGTATCTGAGTCTTTTCCTGGTGAAAATTGTATTGATGTGATAGCTTGAAGTTGTTACCTGAAAATAAGTGCTGCAAGCAGACAGCACAACTTTATGTGCCAGCAACTGTTTGCCCTCGGCAGCTAGAGTGACGTCCACCAGGGTCTGTGTGTTCAGCAGAGTTGTGAACATCGATATAAAGTTTGGCTGATGGTTGTTCCACCGCAGGCTGTACTGTTGCGACATGGTGACCTGCAGGTTTTGATCAGTTTAACTTTCGTATTCACAGGAACACAGATTGTTAAAATTATTAGTAAGGGATGATCCGGATGGTAACGAAGGAAAGACGCGGGTACTTTAATCATAGCATCTTCACTTCATACATAATACAAGTTACTGCCGAAGGAACTTGAGCCGGAGTTTAGGTGTAGCAACAAGGCACTCTCTGGATATCCTTAGAACCTAACGATAGCGCGATGTAATTACCATCAGCGTCATCTAGTGCCGGATGGGGAAAAACCGATAACTGACATTTTTAAGATAAAACAAAGATATTGGAAAAGCAGTAAATTTACAAAAGGATAGATTTTTTTTTTTTTTAATAAATATTTTGGACATTTGATTGAAATGTGGATTGAAATGTTTATACAGCCACTAGCACGCACTCTACCAAACTAAAGGGTTCTTACCGTATTTGTAATTATATAACACTCTCAAAAGCTGTAGAACACTTCCTCCCACCGGAACTCCTGAACAAATAAAAAAAATCCTTATTACAGAAGAATAAGAAGCTTAAGAAATGAGTGACAAAATTATTAACAATTTAACGTAATGTAAAAGATGTAATGTGTTAATTCGCTGTTTTTAACTGTTTTACCAAAGGACCCCTAGATGGCGCCACTATCTTCGCTAGTAAAGGTCAACTTTTGAAAACGTGTTTCTTTGTAAATAGCTGGCAAAGATGATGAAAATGATGCCAACGCTTCTTTTAATGGAATATTTCATTATTTACGAATCATTTTAAACAACTATTTTCAACTGTTTTTGTCTAACAAAAAAAAGCAGGCACAGTCTAAGATATGATTTTTTATGAGCCATAATAATAATAATCCTTAAAATCCAATAGGTCTCCACGACGCTCCAATAAATCCCCATTTAGCACCCATTCTATTAGAAGATACATGACAAAAAAACACATGTCCACGCAGACGAAGTCGCAGGCCACAGCTAGTAATAAATAAATAGGTATGTATTAAATTGGCATGATTTAGCACACTTCTCTATGGAGCGATGAACATGCTATCTGTTGAGTTTTAAAGGAAGTAAATTTAATTAATTAAAAAGAAAAGAAAAACGCTCATTCTTTAGCTGACTTCAGCGCACCAGGGATGTGCGAGGAAATAACCTACGTATAGCGCGCTCGCTCCATCGCGTCAAAAGGAAACAGTACGGCTAGCCCGGGCTAGCATGCAACGCTCGACCAAGCGACAAAACTGTCATGCGCGCTCGCTTTTGCATAAGCAAAGTAACAAACACAAAGGCATGTCTCAATTTGAGTCGTTTTCTTAGGGGTGGCATGCTAAGCTCACTGAAGTGCTTCCATTGGTGGATTATTTCCTCGCACGCCGCGATGCGTATATGGTAACATTTGAAATGAATTTATAAAAAACGAGCTTTTACCCGCGACTTCGTCCGCATAAATTATATAAGTACCAGATTTTAAGTCAGATGATAAGCTATCAAACAAAAAAGTTTCATCAAAATCGGTTCAGTAGTTTTTGCGTGATACTCGAACAAACAAACACCCAAACAAACAAACAAACAGACAGACAAAAAATCCAAAAATTGGTGATTATGAATCAGGGACAGGTAAAAACCATATCATAATTTTTTTTTTGTAAATATCTTCAATGTACAGACCATAGAGTAAGAAGAGATGGCATATCGGCTTGTTTCTATAGAAAATGTTGTCGCCAACAAAGGGGGTGAAAAACGGGTGAGGGGAAGGGTTAACATTTAAATACGCTACATCCCGCTATTATGACGTCAGGCCCAGTTGAGTATCTGTGCACAGTTCGATACAACATCTCTACCCCAGGGGAGCGCGTTATTTTCTCTATGGTACAGACACATTCCTGTTACAGTTTTATAATAGTTTAGATACGCAAAGCTAAAACGGATACACATCACTTTATCATGTTTTATCAGAAACCGTAACATGTTGCGCGTAATACGGCTATATCACGTCTTTTATCTCGTTCGTTCGCGCGCAAATAGAAAGAGAGCTAAGGCGCGATAGCACTATATCACGCTGTCATTTTTCAGCCGCAGATTATAATACAACATTGTATGTCTTGTATAATTTGATCCAATGGTTGCATTACAGTCATATTTTGTACTATTGCATCCCAGATTGTCATAAAAACATATAAATCTATACTATTATAAAACTGTAAATATAAAAAAATATTTTTTACTTTGTGTGTTTGTTCGAGCATCACGCAAAAACTACTGAACCGATTTTGATGAAACTTTTTTTGTTTGATAGCTTATGATCTGAATTAAAATCTGGTATATAATTTGTGCAGACGAAGTCGCGGGTTAACGCTATAAGCTCACGCCGTTGTGGTAGGCAGAGCAGAGACTATGGAACAGACCGCCTCACGCAACGACTCAACAGAAGATGCACTTCCGTTGATCGATGGTGTTACACACTGTCATAAAATAGAGTACCAACTAATGTGATATAAGAATGACCTAACTTTCATATTGGGACCAATTTAACTCAGGTATTAGGCATTGAGTTATATAAATTAAACCTAGCAATAAAAAGACATTCGCTTTTGCAGGACTTAATAATTATGGCAAAATAAAAAAGAACTAAAAACATACTAAGAGCATTGCTACAATAACTTCAAAGTTATTAATAGTTGTAGTGTATGTATGTACATAATAGGTATGTTTTAAAATTTTATGTTATTAGAGGAAATAGGAATCAATAGAATTTTCAATATTTTTTTATGGTAAAAAATAAAGAACAAACCTGTCAGTACTCAAACGTATGGACCCCACAGATTTTTTTTGTACTGACAGATTTGCTCCCATAATAGAATAAAAGTTGTTCAGTTTGATGGGTAGAGTATGTGGTTTAAAGGTTTAATGATTAGAGATCAGTAAATTGGATGCATATTTACCTAAAGTTGAGGTGTTCGCTATTATGGAGTGCACTTTTGTAACGAAAAAATATTTTTTTTGTTTACTTTTATAATCTTAAGAAGTCGCTTTTACACTATGCATTCGATTAGTTATGCATTCCCTGACTTCCTGACATCCCAGGATTTATTTTATCGAAAAAGACAATTTCCTTTTTTTAATTAAATAATTTTAAGAAGTTGCTTCCATACTATACATTCGATTAGTTATGCATTCCCGCATTTTTCTGGCATCCCGAAAATTATTTAAAAAAGATAATTGAAGCCGCTTCCATAATTTTATAGCCAAAAATGAAGTTTAGGTAAATATGCATCCGAATATCCGATCTCTATTAATGATACTTTTCCTTAGATACTTTCCTTTCCAAGAAATACCTACTCTGAAATTGCTTTCTATAGTTTTTGATATAACATTGATGCATACACTTTCTAAAGCTTTTGCTATAACATACAGACACACACAGACACACACAGACCTATCTAAAGGAATAAATAAAATATGTTTGACTAGTAGGTACAGCTAGAAACAAATCTGAAACAAGGCAGTACCTTTATGGTGTCTACGCAACGAACCTGTCTGTCTGTATGATACTGAATACAGAGTGCAGATATGAGCAGCTCCCTTGCGAAAGGCAACACAAACGTGGTAATATAGCTGTGTCGGCGGGTTCAGTTTGTGGACACCTTTATTCATATGATAAACTTATATTTATCATGTTTGATTTGAGAGTGGATGTGTCCTATTAAAGCAAATAACCTTAAACTTTTTAAACTGGAGTCCCATGCTTCGCTATGGAATACAACCCAAAGTTGGTGGGAGGCAAGAAGTGTCCGTACAGTATGTAGTAATAGATACTCTTTCTTATACTGTGGTTTGAATTTCATAAAATCTTTTCATAGCATCTTTAAGCTAAGAGAAACATGTAATTTTCTAATTTGCATGTTTAGATTGATAAAAGCAGGTTTGTTTGGTTTGGTTTGATTGAAGCATAATATTTCTCAGACAGTAATATCCTATCAATAAAAAAGTCACACAAACATAAACTCACAACTGTTATCTGGGGTGGTCAGACACATTGCTATAAGGACATGCTAAAAAAAATTTACCCAAAAATAAATTTGTTTATTAAAATTATCAACACTACTCTTGGAACAAACTCATAACTCAATTTACAGGAGCGCACATAAAAAACTGGAATTATTTATTAACCTAAATATCTTAATTTTATTTGGAAAGGAGAAAAAGAGACCTTATTATAACCTGAAATATGGTTTAAGTTCAAATGCCACATGTGTCACCCTCTCGTTAATTGACCTGTATGATGTAGGTACTTCCTTATTTGCTATAAATTACAGATTCATTAATCATCATCAGCTTTTGTCCACCCACTGCAGGATATGAGCCTGCTCCCCACTATGCCACTCTTTCCAGTCCCATGTCAGTTAAATGCAAGACTTTCTAGCCGCTTTTGCAATATCACCAGCCCACCTGGCTCCTAGACCACCCACTCCTTTCTTGATATTATTGATTGATTATGCCCAATTCTAATTGTGGCTCTATTTAACTTTGCTTGTCGATACAGCTAAAACAAGAGTTACAATGTTATTCCTCTGGAACATTGTTATATCCCATAGGGATCTGTATTTGTTTATTTTATCACTTTATAGTACACATAGAAACACTTTGATGAACACAACAGACTAGAAATGTACAAACAAGCACAATCGTATCAAGAGATTTCGTCCACTAGACATGAGACTGAGTTTACAAAGTAGGTACTTATGTTATTTCATTTCATTTGAAAAGCATTGCACTCCATAGATGTGACATGAATGTTGATAAACAAGGAGTTTTTTTGCTGACTGTATTAGTATATCGGCAAGATATACATAATTTCTAATGCATGATACAAATCTCTCATGCAATATATTTACTAAAGGTTTTATTCATGAACAGCTTCAGTCTCAATAGTTATTGTATAAACATCATTTATCTGTAGGTACTATAAACATATACAGAAAAATTAAGTAACCCAAACTGCAGGAAAATGCCATGCTAAACAAAAGTAAATCTCTATTGAAAAGCATTAGAAAAACTCACGTCAAACAAATCATCTATTAGGCCTCATCAGATATTTCTTTTGTTCAAAAGACATCGTAAAAAATACAGTGTACCCACCGCGCACAAATAAAAACAAATGTATGTAGATAACTTTAAATCCATATAACAGCTATCTCACATCATCACTACGCGAAATACCATCGCTATGCACCAAAAAACCTCGCTTCAACTAGCAAATCAATTTTTTTAGACGCAGCTGCACAAATATAATAAAAAATATTCTGGATGACGAAGATGCCACCCCGGACAAAATGACATCAATCAATAACAATGCCGTCATCGCACGTCATCCAAATGTAACAAATAAAGTTTAAACTTACCCAAGCTCTGAATTACATTAATTAATTAAACGATAACAGAACACTTTTGTTTTAATTTCTAAATCTGTGATTCAACAATAACCCACGCTAAATAAAAATTCACCGGAAACCCACGCCGACCTATGTTGCCATGCATAAAAATAAATCAGTATTTTAACTAGTATATTATTAATAACTAGTATTTTATATAACAGTTCTTGTTATAATGTTTAATACTAAAAAAAAAGAAAAAAGTTCTGGTTATTATACTTTACATTATTATAATTTTATAATATAGGGTAATACGGTAATTTTAAGAGGACTATCACAGTCCAGTGGCGCCCTCATCACATTAAAAAAGATTTCTCAATAAAGAAAGCCTAAATTAAAAAAGTGCTCAACACGATTACTACAAAAGCCTTCAAGCTATTTTCATAGAATACTTTTATAGGTTTTTTAAAGGTGTTTAGACCTTTAAATACAAGTTTTGAAAAAAAGAAAAAAAAACGGTTGTTTTGTTTTTATTCGAAATTGGCCCCGATTCGGACTGTGCCACGACTTAACTTCATCAAACGTGCTTCAAACCCGTAAATGTTTGACAAACCGTTCAAACTACCTTTGTAAACGATCAAAATGGTTTGAGTCAAACCAAAACTTACGTGTTTGAATCAAACCGTTTGACCGTTTCGGGGGCTCTTTAGTTTTTTACTTCCAAAAAACTCTAAAGTGTGCATGTTCATAGAGAGAAATAATTGTCCAGACGAGCTGCACGTCTAGCATGATTTCTCTACAGGCGCGCGACTCAGCTTTTTTCCATACTACAAGTCGCGGCAAGCGCGGCTTGCGCTCTCCGAAAAGCGCGGGAACAAGTTATTTTGTATGCAGCGAAGGCGAGTCGCGCGCGTGTAGAGAAATCATACTAGAGTGCTGGTCTAGCATGTTGCACGTGATACGGCTACGATCACGCCTTATAACTCGTTTGTTCGCGCGCAAATAGAACGAGAGCGGAAGCGTGATAGTTCTATACGACGTGTTAAAAAATTTAACGACGTGTTATAAATTAGCGCAAAACCTCATACACCCCAACTGATTTAAAACAAAATAATTATATTATTAATTATTATATTATATTAATCAATTGATTGAAACAACAATTTCATTATTTTGATAGTAAAAATTTAAAGTTATTCGCATTTTAAGTATTGAGCCAAAAATGATTTGTTATCATTTCGGCAATGAATAAAAGCGCAAACGTACTCATTGATACATTTTAACTATCTTGTTTTGGTAGTAAGTAGGGTGAGTGTGCCCGTGCGCTGGGTTGACATAGGGTTTAGTAAATTTTAAATTTTACAAACAAATTATTTAATAATTTGAAAAAAATTACCTATGTTGAAACTATGATAATTCGATTCTGTTCTCGATTCTAAACAAACTACTTTCTAGTTTTGCGTTAATTCATTAACACGTTGTATATCACGCTGGCAGCCTGGCATACTAGCGATGTTGGCATCCCCCTTTACCATCTTCGGATTGGAGCATCCCGTCTTGCTGCGCTGTCTATAAATGCATGTTGCAGATCCCCCATTGGCAGAAATAGGTACTAGGCGCAAGCGAAATGCCATTAATTTATAAAAAATAAAAAAGTACTACTAAAGCCATTTATTGAATTTTGTTCATATCAAATGTTTTAAGAGGCCTTTTACAAGCTCAGCAGTGCCCTCACCACATTAATAAAGATTTCTCAATAAAGAAAGCCTATATTAAAACAGTGCTACTGCATAAACTACAAAAGCCTTCAAGCTATTTTCCTAGAATACTTTTGTAGGTTTTTTATTTAAAAAAGAAAAAAAAACGGCTTTTTTTTTTTATTTCGAAATTATCTATAACATAAGTGCGATTTTTGAAAATCATACGATCGATTTGGCAGTAGAAAATGTCAAAATTACTATGGAGATTATGCATCTTTCTACTGCCAAGTCGCTCGTATGATTTTGAAAAATCGCACTTCTGGAATGTTTAGGACCTATAAAAGTATTGTATAACCATTGTATAACAATAGCTTCAAGGCTTTTGTAGTTTAAGCAGAACTTTTTTAATTTCGGCTTTCTTTATTGAGAAATCTTTATTATTGTGGTGAGGGCGCCTCTGAGCTTGTAAAAGGCCTCTTAACAAGTATTTTTCTCGGTTCCGGTGCCATAATGTAGGTGGTAGCTGTTACAATTTGACAAATGCACGAAAACTGGCAATACCAGTTTTTAATGTTTCATTACACGCATCATACGTTTTTGATATTTGAAACGTTTTTGTTTATTTGTATCATAATTTGCTAAGTTTACTGAAGAAACGAATTTGTTATAAAATGTATTTAATTATGTAAGTGATCATGAAGTGATTGCAGTTAAGCAGGGAAGCTGTTCTATACTGTATTGTGTAAACTTAATCCTTCGTACGGTTCATAAAAAATAAAAAAGTACTACTAAAGCCATTTCGCTGCCCTATTATTGCTTTGTACTAACTCCACTTTTTAGGTATTTTGTATTTTTTGTACCATGTTAATGTAGTAATTTTTCTGTACTATCTCCACCGATCGGATCGTCTAATATTTGTATAATAACTGAGATATGCAATATAAGATTGTACTATGTCCAGGTATTGACGAGATGTGATAAGTATTGTTTTGTTCTATATCCGAAACACATTTTAAAGTACAATTTATCAGTGATGATATGAACGAAATACAAATTATTGAAATGTACCATATCCATAAACAGTTTATTTTGAATCTGATGGTACAAAGCTATATTAAGAAACTTTGCACCTTGCTTTGTTCTATATCCCATGTAAATTTTATGAGGAAGGTGCATGCCAATTAAAGATGACTGACTGATTGATACGTAGATTATAATTATTGTAATTATATTATAATTTTTTACGTATTAAACTACTCCTCATACTCTTTAGTAGAATGGACGAAGTAACATGCGTGGTGGAGTAGGGGTGAGGGTGATGGCGTGAGGTTGTCTGGACCAAGCCGGCGATTCGATTTTTAAGCTATGCACGATTTAGTACACATTTAGTTCTATTTGGTACTTATCATCAAATATTTAATACCTCGCTACAAACGGAGAAAAATAGAAAAACAGTGGTCCAGTCTTCCTGACGGTCAGGTTTTCTGAAGTAAATTTTTACCTCGTTGTAGTCCTCCTACCTTTTTTTTATTTTTATGTGATTATTTAGTACCTAATTAGTACAGACAGAAAGGTATATTATTATAGGTATATACAGGAAGATTTTTTTATCACCATCCAAATTTTAATAAAATGTTTGTTTATGAAAAAAAATCGATACGTGTTTTTTCTTTTAGTATCGCTCAGTACTAAAATATTGAGATATGACTACGCAAAAATGTCTTAAGAAAAACAATTCGACTGGACACAGTACGCACCTACCTGTGCCACAGATTACTTATTAATAGTTACTACCACTCGACCCGATTTCGCGCGCTTTTTCGAATGTAGAACTTTGCTTTTCAAGAACGAAAACTAACGAACGAATCTCTGTGGTCAGTAATTTTCTTTGGGTCAGAGCCAAAGAGTACTTGGTCAGAGCCTTTTATTTTTTAGAAAAAGTTTATTATGTGTCATTGTGTCATTCAAAGAGTACTTTATTATAACCTTGTCATTGAACAAAAATAAACAAAATAAGGGACTAGTATAACATTTTAACAATGTTTTGAAATTCGTGTGTGTTCCTGTTAAGTTTACAATGCGTGGGACTCTGAAGCTAGGGCTCCGCCCCCCGGTCCTGCAGCACCCGATCGGTACGAATACGAAAGTCGATGACCAAGCTTTATGGAAAATTCTGTAGGATACAATTTTTAAATGTGCAATTTTGACCTGCCCTTTTTTTTAATGAAATGGGTTCTATAAGTGATACCAAACATGTAGAAAAAATTTGGATGGTGTTAAAAAAATCTTCCTGTATATTTTTTCCAGATTTCTTAGAAGTACCAAAAACAAGTACCTAGCATCTGAAAATCAAGGTTATGAGAGATATTTAACTTTAAACAATACTAAGTTATAGTACGTATTAGGTACTAAATCGTGCTTACCTTCCATAATTTACTACCTCGCTGTTATCCGAGAAAAAGAATAAAAACAGTAGTCCAGTCATCCTGACGATCGGTTGTCTGGACCATTTCGTTTGACCAAGTTCTAGTCTTCCTACCTTTTTTTATTTTTCCATTACGATTTAGTACCTAATTTGTACACTGTAGAGGTATATACATATATTTTTTTCCAGATTAATTAGAAGCTCCAAAAAAAAGGGTAGCTCCTGAAGATCAAAGTCATGAGAGATATTTAACTTTAAGTAATACTAAGTATTAATACGTATTATGTACTAAATCGTACATACCTTCAGATAGTTAGTATCTCGCTGTAATCCGAGAGTGGTCAGTCATCGTGACAGTCAGTTTGTCTGGACCATTTTTTTGACCAAGTTGTAGTCTTTCTACCTTATTTATTTTTCCATGATGAGTTCCTTATTTGCAAATATATTTTTTTCAAATTCATTAGAAGCACCAAAAAAGGGTAGCATCTGAAAATCTAGTCCATGCGAGATATTTGAACTTTAAACAATACTACGCTTTAATACGTATTAGATACTAAATCGTTCTTACCTTCAAAAGTTTAGTACATCACTGGAATCAGAGAAAAATAATAAAAACAGTGATCTAGCCTTTTTTTTTAATCTAATTAGTTGGCGAAACTTAACAAACGCATTTGGTATCTGTTACTAGGTACAATATCGTGATAATATTTATCACTTGTAATAACAATCATTACAAACACATACGCACGAAACGACTGGGGCGGCGCCGGTGGCGGCGACGTCAAAAACCCTAGGGTTTTTGACCTCTGCTTGGTCCGCTCGCACCCTGTGCATTTCAACCTTCCTTACGTACCTACGATACAGTGTGTGCGTGTGTGAGTCAGTAATATTTTATTTAAGAATAATAATTTTGTTAATCATCAATACCAATTATAAACATTTATAATGCAATCTGTTATCACTTGTCATTAACAAGGTGCCCTGGTTCAGTTTCGCCAACTGTTTTTAAATAACCTTTTACAAGGTGTTACAAAAATAAAACTGTATTTACTTATTCTTTTTCTCTGATTACAGCGAGGAACTAAATATCTGAAGGTAAGTACTATTTAGTACGTATTAGGGATACGTATTAAAACTTAGTATTGTTTAAAGTTAAATATCTCTCATGACCTTGATTTTCAGATGATACCCTTTTTTTGGTGCTTCTACTGAATCTGGAAAAAATATAATTGTACCTGTACAAATTAGGTACTAAATCGTAATGGAAAGATAAAAAGGGTAGGCAGACTAGGAAGACTAAAACTTGGTCAAATGAAATGGTCCAGACAACCATCGCCAGAATGACTGGACCACTGTTTTTATTCTTTTCCTCGGATTACAGCGAGATACTAAATATTTGAAGGTAAGTACGATTTAGGACCTAATACGTACTAAAACTTAGTATTGTTTAAAGATAAATATCTCTCATGACCTTGATTTTAAGATGCAACTTTTTTTTGTGCTTCTAATGAATCTGGAAAAAAAATATATGTACCTGTACTAATTAGGTACTAAATCATCATCATCATGTAAAAAACGTAGGAAGACTATAACAAGGTAAAAAAAAAGGTCAAGACAACCTGACCGTTAGGATGACTGGATGACAGACTGTTTTTAAAATTTTCTCCGCTTGTATTTGTAGTGAGGAACTAAATATTTTATGATAAGTACCAAATAGTACTAAACAGGTACTAAATCGTGCATAGCTTAAAAATCGAATCGCCGCTGACTTGGTCCAGACAACCTGACGTTCACTTGAATTGAGCCAATAACAGCTATTATTTTATAATTTCGATAGACATGTTTTAAGTCAGCATAGCTGATCCGGTTTCGTTATCTAGCAATAGATACTCTTTCTTATACTGTGGTTTCGTCGTGATTTAAAATAACAGACTAATCTTATTCAGAAATATTTTATTAATTTTAATGGTCAACTTTTGGGTCATGTACCCTGTTACTTTTTATAATTATGTATGCTAATTTTTTGACAGAATATTTTATATTTTGATTTTGTGTTTAATTTTATTTTTGTTTATTTTTAAAATTTTAATGGTCGCCTTTTGATCTTGTACCCTGTTACTTTTTATAACTATCATGTTTTGTAATTTTTTTTGGTAATTATTTGACAGAATTATACTTAATAACGACAACTATATACTATTACCTATTCTGTGATAACGACAAAATTATTTTCTCTTTTTGTTTAAATAAAAACATGTCTCATTTCATTTATAACGTGTTTAATTTATTTTTTTCAAATCAGTCCATCAATTTATATTTTTAATATTGATTTGTTCTAAGTAAGGATATAGAACAGAACAATAGTAAAAACGTATAAGTACAAAACAATAATGTCATAAGTCTGCTAATTTTGGACTACATAGTACAATAGTAATTTTAATTATATTTCATTACTATTATAAAATATGTTCAAAAACAAGTGTAATTTACATGGAATAACTCTTCAAAAACCTGTCTAGCCAATGTAGCACATTAAACTTCAGATTAGTATTACATATAGGATGTATGATTTTTCAAAACTTTGGATGTCGATAGCTCGAAACTAAGGTGAGTGGAGTTGGTACAGAGCAATAATAGGGCAGCGATTTATTGAATTTTGTTCATATCAAATGTTTTAAGAGGCCTTTTACAAGCTCAGCAGTGCCCTCACCACATTAATAAAGATTTCTCAATAAAGAAAGCCTATATTAAAACAGTGCTACTGCATAAACTACAAAAGCCTTCAAGCTATTTTCCTAGAATACTTTTGTAGGTTTTTTATTTAAAAAAGAAAAAAAAACGGCTTTTTTTTTTTATTTCGAAATTATCTATAACATAAGTGCGATTTTTGAAAATCATACGATCGATTTGGCAGTAGAAAATGTCAAAATTACTATGGAGATTATGCATCTTTCTACTGCCAAGTCGCTCGTATGATTTTGAAAAATCGCACTTCTGGAATGTTTAGGACCTATAAAAGTATTGTATAACCATTGTATAACAATAGCTTCAAGGCTTTTGTAGTTTAAGCAGAACTTTTTTAATTTCGGCTTTCTTTATTGAGAAATCTTTATTATTGTGGTGAGGGCGCCTCTGAGCTTGTAAAAGGCCTCTTAACAAGTATTTTTCTCGGTTCCGGTGCCATAATGTAGGTGGTAGCTGTTACAATTTGACAAATGCACGAAAACTGGCAATACCAGTTTTTAATGTTTCATTACACGCATCATACGTTTTTGATATTTGAAACGTTTTTGTTTATTTGTATCATAATTTGCTAAGTTTACTGAAGAAACGAATTTGTTATAAAATGTATTTAATTATGTAAGTGATCATGAAGTGATTGCAGTTAAGCAGGTAAGCTGTTCTATACTGTATTGTGTAACCTTAATCCTTCGTACGGTTCGTAAAACGAAACGGATACGGATGTCATGAAATAATTCGTTCAGTGCTGCCACCTTAGCGCTTTCGGCGCTAGATCTAGCGCATTTTTGGCATGCTTAGCGCCGTATCTCAGTATTTAGTGCCTGGGCCGTAGCTAGGGGGGGGGGGGGGGGGCTTAGACAATTTAATAGTAAGGACTGGCCTTGCGGTAGCATTTCCCCTCTGCCACGGTGTAAGACTAATTGATCCAGTACATTTACACTCAATTTTATAACTTATCACTAAACGAGACAGCCTATAATTGCGAAACAATAATTTTGAACTTAGAACGTTTGGGGTTCACACGAGACTACTTTTCATTATTTTTAACATTCAAAATTAGAATCTAAAGTTATGAGGAATAAAATCCAAAGCTGCGAATTTCATGTTACCTCGCCCCCCGCAAAAAGTGGCAGAAAATTTTGTTAGGAGAATGGCACGCGTTACGAGTCCATACTATTAAATTGTCTTAGGGGGGGGGGGGGGGGGGGGGGGGGCTCGCTCGCTCGAACCTTTGAATAGCGTTTTAAGTAAACACGGACTCACACCGTTTTTAGACTTGGTGTGTAAAATTTTGATCTCCTTTCACTCGCTCCACCCTATGAATTTTGTTTCAAGTAGTATATAGGGCTAAATAATGGAACTCGTACCAACACCGTTATGTTTGAGTCTTGATGTGTAAAATTTCGGGCTTGCTTCGCTCGCTCCAGCCTCTAGAATATGCTGTTTTAAGTGAACATACTGACACAGTTTTGAGTCTTGTAGAGTAACACCTCACTCGCTCCAGCGTTTTAATGGTGTTATGAGCATAGCAAGGCTAATGGAACTCATATCAAGTATCAACCTCGTTATTAGTCTAGGTGTGTTAAATTTCGAGCTCTCTTCGCTCGCTCCTGCCTTTGTATTGTGTCTTGGGCATGGCATACCAAATTTAATTGAACTCGTACCGACACCACTATTATAGAGCGTAGGTAGGCTAGTGGAACTCATATCAATACCATTTTGAGTCTTGGAGTGTGAAAGGACAATGACAGATCCCGTTTCGCCTTTTATAAGGATTATGGGCATGAGATGGTTGTTATAATTCATTATGTATTTTAATAGCTCTTCTCCGTTCAGATGGTAAAAATTGTTAGTGGTATTATTATTTAAATTCTTATTAGATTCATAACGACTAGATCCGTCGATAACAACATTATGAACTCTTTACGAAGTCTTGAGAAAAGCTTGAGAATGTATGTTAATCTTCCATAGAGATAGGAAGTACCTGGGAAGTACTACGTAAAATCTTCATGCTTGTGGTCTATTCCATAGTCTATAGTATAGAATATGGAATAGACCAGAGATAGACCAAGTCAGCGTAAGCGAAAAGTTTTTAATCTAAGACCACAAGCATGAAGATTAACATATACCGTGCATATACCATTCAAACAGCATTCAAACTTCTTGATTCCATCAAAATATGTGTTGTTTGAATAAAATCTTTTTTGTCACTGATGTAACATTTTTCTTTAGGACTTCTGTCCTGTCATAGTCCCATCATAGTCCTGACATTGAATTTTGTTTTTTATTTTGTCAGTTTTTTAATGAAAATATTAATCTGCAATAAATATTAATTTACGCACGGATTACCGTGTTTTATCATTTCATTTCAACATAAATCGAGCAAGAGAAAGGAAATAAATTGTTCCTAACAATACCCAGTCAAAGCGATGAATGTTGAAGTCAAAGACATATATATTACTAGCGTAAGGACATGGCCTATGAGCTTGACTATTGTCCCCAGTTCGTTGGCTCTAAAATGCAAGGAAAAATGTCAGTTTAGAGCACTCGAAAATATATGACACGATATAGTTCCTATACGAGTTATGACAGATGGCGCAAATTTTTGTTTCTATGAAGAAGGTTTTTGTAAAATATTCTGACGGGCCTATCCTTACGCTAGTAATATATAAATCTATGGTTGAAGTTTATTGGACGTAGCGTAGCAAAGACATATATATTACATATAAATCTATGTAGCGTATAGGGCTTGCATTCGAATATTCGAATATTCGAATTATTCGAATAAAAACTCTGTTCGAATATTCGAAAAGTATAATAAGGTATTCGAATATTAGTTCAGACTCAGAACTATGACGTGTGCAACCATAATTTTAAAATTTCGCGCGCGACATTAATTCTAGGTTACGTTGTTAGGCTCACTTTCGTAAAAGACGGGACTCTGATGATCATAAGGAGGATGAAATAGCCTTAATTCATTTGTTTTGTGTCATCACCATCATCATAATGACCGTTATCGGCCACAGCGACTTTTTACTGATAGTTGAGAGCTGATAGTTTGTGCGCTCTTAGGTGGCTGAAAAATAGGATTTTTTGCAGTAAATGTGCTCCCGAATTCTGCACGTCAGCACCCCTCCGACTAAATTAAGTTGAACGGGCCTTCAGCTCGTCGGGTTCCGTCCAAACGTCGCGCTTGTTCGAACGCATACACTTAAGTGTTCCCGGTGTGCCTCCAAAGTGGCCGGTCTTTAGCCAGTGTCTCCCAGCTTGATCCGTCAATCAACATCACAACTCTTCGTGTGATGCTTCAGCACACCGCAAGATTTAGCCGCCTTGTTTCCATTTGTCCTCCTGCAGTTTTGAGTACAAGATGTACGTCGCAACTCTGTCATTCACACGGACATACGGGAAACATTCCCACACCACTGCAATTGCCGCCTCATCAGATATTATGCCTCACTCAATTCCTCTGTCATCTGCAAGAGCGCTCTGTGTTTCCGGAGAGCCTCGGTCAGTTCCTCGTTATCGTCGAACAAGTCCTCCTGCTTAATACGTTTCACACCCAACGTTTGCAATACTTCGTTGACCAAATTCGACGAAAGTGCCTGCCAAGTATTTTTAAGACTTTCGCCACCACCCTCAATTTCCAGCGTCAGAACCATGTTTCCAACTACCCGAATAAAAGTCTCGTTGATAATTAGATCTAGGAGTTTTCCCACATTAAGACGTAAAGGTTTCACTCTTTGAGAACTGTGAGGAGGATTAAGATAGTGTTTGAGCTAAGTCAACACAATTCAGTGGTCACTCCAACAGTTAGGAGTCTTGCATAACCCGAGTGATATGGATTTGGGAGATAATATCTCTTTATCTGACGATAATGTAGGCAATAAGATGCCAATGCTTGGACCTTGAATGCATCCGTGTGGTCTTGAGCTTGGCAGGTAACCTAAACATAGTGTTGGTATATCTAATTGAATTTGATCACAGAGAGAGAGTAACAGAAGGCAATTCAAGCAGTTCATGTTACCAACATTATGGCTTGAAGTAGCGCCCAACTCTGGCGTTAAAATCGCCTTATCTTCTCCCTAGGACGGATCCCATAAATAAAACACCGTCAGTAAAGAAGTAACGCGGTCCGAGATGTGCACGGGATACTCCTCCAGTTTTCTAGCAATTCAGTTTTTAACTGCAAATACAACACCAGACCGCCTGAGATCAGAGGCAGGGGTTCCCTTTCAGAAAATGTATATCCGCCCCCTTGCTCCACTAGCTTCCCCTCGTCAGCCTGGTGTGTCTCACTGAGAGCAACGATGTCGACACCAAAGCTACTATGACAATCTTTGGTGACGGGCAGATGTTGCCTTTGGGGACAAGGAGGGTGCGCACGTTCCACGCGCCAAACGTCATCATCTTCCTAAATTGGTAATTTGCTATGTGATTTTTTTCTTTTTGCCGTTGATGTTTGCTTTCGACCACGAGTGAAGATGCTGTAGAAAAGGGTCGTAGTTACCTCTTCCAAATATTGAGATATAAGTATTTAGCGCTGAGTGGGGAAAGCAGAGTCAAGTCAAAAGTCAAAGTCAAAAATAATTTATTCAATATAGGAGCTTGAAGCACACTTATTAAACGTCAAATCTTTTTTTGAAGCTACCACCGCGTCGGAACGTGTTGTCGCTGTAGAGAAGATGCGGCCAGAAACTCTACAACATAACACGACTTAATAACTAAACAATATAAATTCTTATGCTAAGGTTATGTATACAATAATACATAGTCTATTTAATAAAATAATTGATACTATACAGTACTATAAGTGCCTTCTTCAATAGGGCTGCTTCGTCAAGTCATAAGATTTCGTTTTCATTTGGAGAAATTAGACTATGTAAGTCAGATATTAGCAATTAACAACATTATTACTTAAACCGGTTAAAACTTGGTCAATATTCGAATATTATTCGAATAATTCGAATAGTACCTAAAAAAAATCGAATAATTCGAATATTGAAAATTATCGAATATTTGCAAGCCCTAGTAGCGTAGTGTACAACTTAATTTCTACCGAACAAATAACTACTACATGTTCTACGTGTTATATTTCGGCAAGAATAGATACATACTTCAATCGTGCATCTGATATTTAGCCTGTGCATTGTAAAAATAAGATCTTTGCGCTGAAAGAGGGCAAACCTAGATGAAGCCTAGAAGAGAGTTCTTGTTTTGGTAAATTCTAGATTCTACAATCGGCTGAGTATTTGCAAGAAATGTTTGGAAGAACAGAAAATACGCATAATGTAAATGAATAAAACAATAAAATGATTGTCATTACTCAGTGAACTATTTTTATTATCTTACATTTTCAACTCATCGTACATCGTACATCGTAGCTCGCACCCTCTATATAATCTAAGGGCTCTTACAGACGAGCGACACTTTGCGGTCGCAGCGGGTCGCGCGACCCACTGCGACCGTAAAGTCTATGTGCGCGTCTCCTTTGCGCGTCTCTTTGCGACACACGGCGACCGCAAAGCGTCGCTCGTCTGTAAGAACGCAAAGGGCCTATACACATGGCGTATTTTCTACGCATAGTCGACGCATGTTAACGCGCTGGTCGCGCTACACACGAGATTCAAAATGGCTTAATGGAAGCGAGTTGCGCTACGTGCTGAAGTCAATACAGACGGCGCGCTACTGGCACCACCTAGTGCCAACTGTACCATTGGTGGTACTTCCCGATTGTACTTCTGGTCCGGCGCGGCGTGTATTGACGTATCAGCGCACATTTTGTGGTGGCGCGTTTTTTTTGCCATTTAACTCCGTGTTTTGATTAGACTCATCAACAGCTTCACAACGCGGTATCGCGTAATACCTCTGGTTCCAAACCAGTGGTATTACGTCGAAGGCCAGGCCAGGCATTTAATTGTTGCCGTACCGTGAACGCTCTTACATACTAACAACACACACAATTGAATATGTATCGCTTTTGTATCAATACAAATGCAATAAACAGGTTGTTGGATCTCTAGGTCGCCGTAAACGCGTGTTCGTGAAAAAATCGCGTCGTCTCGTCTGCGCCGTCAAACGTCCCGTGTGTTTAGGGCCTACCTTCTATCCTAATTTTACATAACCTCAAAACTACAAACTAGAATTTGAATTTTATAAGAAATGCGACGATAAAATAGGAAATATTCTATTTCCTTTAGAAGTATGATATTGCTCCTATTTTGTGTATAATTGTAGATATCATACTCATTCGTTAGTTGTTTAACGATTTGAAACGTGGAATGTTCGTCACGTGGGCGATTTCCTTTCGAGCTCGCTTCGCTCGCTCCGGCCTTTAAATTGTGTTTTGAGGATAGGTAGGCAAATGAAACTCAGTAACACCATCTTTTAGGTGTATTCTTATTTCTTTTCTTTCTTAGAAATGTTACTCATCCAAAAAACTAGCCTTTTGCTTCCGCCCTACTCGGCCCATCCTTAGAGCGCTTACAGACGAGCGACACTTTGCGGTCGCCATGTGTCGCGGAGGGTCGCGCGACCGTAAAGTGTATGAGCGCAACTCTCTGCGACCCACGGCGACAGCAGTGTCGCTCGTCTGTAAGAGCCCTTAAACCTCCTATGCCCTACCTTCAGTGACTTCAGTCCAGTCCTAGCTACGGCCCTCAGTGCCTAGTGGAGAATCAAGCGCTTTTTTAACTTTTACGGTCGCGCGACCGTCGCGAGCGCGACACACGGCGACCGCAAAGTGTCGCCGTCTGTAAGCGCTCAAAGGCCTTTTTATGTGATAAGAATTTACGGACGGCCCGGTAGCACAGTCGGTAGTGAACCTGCCTGCTGTGCCGAGGGTCGCGGGTTCGAATCCCGTAAGGGACAAATATTTGTATGATGAATATGAATATTTGTACCCGAGTCATGGATGTTTGTATCTATACATGTATTCTATATATCGTTGTCTAGTCAGCATAATACAACTGCCTCCGTGGTCTAATGGTTAAGAGCATTGGCTCTCGACACGGAGGTCGTGGGTTCGATTCCCACGGGGGACACCTAGTGATATTTCGCTTTGTGCGTTTTTCCCCAGTTGGTTAGGACATTGCAGGCTGAATCACCTGATTGTCTGAAAAGAAAAATGATTCCGTGCTTCGGATGGCACGTTAAGCCGTTGGTCCCGGCTACTATCTCTGGTGGTAGTAGTCGTTACATAAAAACCACGTCAGAGGCCGTAAGGCGGTCTGAAAAAACTCTGACACCAGGGCTCTGCCCACACGATAAGAAGAATACAAGTCCAGGCTAGATTCTGGTACTTTAAATGTGACTAGATAATGTGTGTGACATTGTCCAAGTTTTAAAAAAAATTTGCGCCGAATCTAGCGCACAGTTTTAGCACCAGTGTTGCCAATGCTACGGCAATTACCGTGTTCTACGGCTTTCAGGCCAAAAAATTTCAAAATCCACGGCCTACGGCTGCAACCCTGTGGCCGTAGCAGATACTACGGCTTTTCGCAAATTCTACGGTAATTGACTTATTATTTATAAAAATTCACTAAGACTGTTATAAATAAGTGTATGGTTCGAATGTGTAAATAAATATAAATATCTTGGACAATGTCACACAAATTATCTAGTCACATTTAAAGTACCAGAATCTAGCCTGGACTTGTATTATGATGACTAGACAACGATATAGAATACATATATAGATACAAACATCCATGACTCGGGTACAAATATTCATATTCATCATACAAATATTTGTCCCTTACGGGATTCGAACCCGCGACCCTCGGCGCAGCAGGCAGGTTCACTACCGACTGTGCTACCGGGCTGTCTGTACTATACTATGTGTACTGTATCCAATTCCGAATCCGAATGCTAACATTGCAACTAAGTTGTCTACGGTATGTTGGCTGGGTTCTGTTCCTCTTTCTTGCTCTGTGAGCAAAAAACAGATGAGATGAAATTGTTTTCCACACAAATAGATAAAATTTGCAAACGTTTAATTAACGTTAAAAACCTTAAAAAAACAGCACCATTTGGCTAATATTGAAAAGTGTTTCCTTTTTTAAGCAGTGTCACGGCCCACCGTTGGTCTTTTTCCATATAAACACGGCTTTTTTACCTAATGTACACGGCCACCTAAAAATTTGCATTGGCAACCAGGGTTGGATTTTGTACTATAATTATAGTATTTATACTATAATTTCGCTCTTTGTACTATATACTATCCACAACTAAGGATAGTACGCTAAAATACTATAATTTTAAGTTTGCTCCCGAATGCTTAGTTTTCGTCATATGAATATTCGACCGTGCATGTGCAAACGAATATTCAGTAAAGTGAACCTTACCAAGACTAAGATACGAGACAAACTGGCAAAACAATCCATAGACGGCATTTTATTGTCTTGTGACGCTATCAAAAGCGGTAGCAAAAGTGGTAATTTAACAGATTTTATTCCTACTAAGGATATGCTGATGAGATTAAATGCCAAAAATGATGATAGAACTAATAGTAATATTCAAGAACTGATAAACTTAGTAGAAGAGGAGTAAATTTTGCCTTGAATGGTGTTGATTCTAATGACTATTATGTTAAATTACAAAAAAAATAAAGTGTACTATAATTTTTTATAAATACTATCCTTTTCAATTTTTTGTACTATCTCTTTCAACGTCCCTAAATCCAACCCTGTTGGCAACACTGTTTAGCACCCAATCGATTTTTAGAGGTGGCAGCCCTGTATTCTTTGTCCTAGTAAATAAAAACGCAATTTAAAAAAATTGTGCACCTGCGGAAAATAACAAATCGCGAATAATAACATCACATCACAATTTAATTTATCACAGGTAATTGATATTTTATATTATATATTTTAATTCCCATGAGCTGGCGCTGCGTATGAACATTTAGCCAAGAACTAAAATGGCTTTATGTAATTATGTACTGATCGGCGATTGTATTTAAATACTACCTATGTTCTCTGCGTATTTTTAATACAATAGTGACTACTAATTCCCGGATGGTCCCTCTGCTCTGGGTGCAGTTTTTGTAGTGTCATGTGACCTTCACGGAAGGGAAGGTCATAATAATAATGTTTATATAATTTCACATAGTCATCTGTAGGTGGAGTGATTCTCGTACGATGTCCTTGTTTACGCGGCGCGGACTTGGGCACGACACTCTTTGTGTCCACAACATGGCTTGGTGCTAATGTGCTATCACATATTTCTTGTTTCCTATTTTTAGACTCTTTTTAGTGGACTTTAGAACCGTGGACAGATGTTGTTCTTATGAGTGTTGTTTTTAAATTTTGAACTTCAATTTACATAGCTAAGGTAAGTAAACAAACTGTAATTTATATTGTCGTAGGTACCTGTTTGTTTGTAACTTTGTAGTATAAATATTTGTTTTGATACCTAATAATGATTTAATCATCTTCAAAAAGTTGGTGTTTTCTAGTCTAGTTGGTATATAAAACTTGGTATTTTCGATTGCAAATAAAGATTTGGTCAGAGTGTCATCTTAGGGGCGGTTTAAGTTTAAGGTTACGCTAACTCTAAAATAAAGATTCTCATTTTATAAAGTTCTGTTATAATTGCTATAATTATGATATGTATCTAACTGTACATTTTTTAAACAAATTAGGGAGTTGACTGCATGTAATTTAGTTTTATCTTCTCAGTAAAAATATGTTTGAAAATAATGCTAAATTCACATTTTCAGTAATTATGTAGCTTGAATACTATTTTTAATAAAAGGACAAACTATAAAAAGTACCGAAATGACGACGAAAAACAATGACGTTTATGATTTAGTACAACTTTTCATATGTGGGTGGATTGAAAAGTTTGCGGCCTAGTCAAGGAAACAGAATAAAATACATACAAAAATATTCTTATTTCTCGACGTAGTCTCCATTAAGCTCTATGCACTTCTTCCACCTGCTTTCCAAAGCTTCCATACCAGTCTTAAAGAAAGATTCCTCTTCAAAATACAGGTTTACTGCGGCTTCAACCTCTTCATTCGATTTAAATTTCTAGCCACCGAGGTGTTTTTTTAGGTTTGAAAACAGATGAAAGTTCGAGAATAAGCCGGATGAGGCAGCAATTCGAAACCACAATCACGAATTTAAGCCATAGACTCGACAGACGTGTGAACTTGGGCGTAGAAATCTGGGGATCAGGGGACCCACCTAGCGGAAACCTTAGAAAAGCGGAGTTCATTGACAATTATGTTTTGCGTTCGTTCATATGAGATGCCTAGTGTCTGCCATTTCTCTGATAGTCAATCTACGGTCTTTCAATATGAGATCACACACTTGGCCGATGTTTTCTTCGGTCGTAGACGTCATTGACCGGCCAAAGCGAGGGTCATCTTCGATATTCTCTCGTCCACGTTTAAATTCTGCAACCCATTTTTTCACAGTGGTATAAGACGGGGCAGATTTCCCTGATGTTGTTTGCATGTCATCATGGATCTCCTTTGGTGTTAATCTTTTTTAAACAAATATTTAATTACAGCACGGTGTTCCAATTTCTCCATTATTCAAAATATGTTCTACACACGTTTTTAAATTGTTCGTGAAATTTTATTTAATCAGGATTATGAATTGTTAGCGGGCTGACAATTGAATAACGACTGTTTAAAATGGTGGCATTCAATCTGCCTGTGTACAAAGTTCAGGAATTAGAGAAGAATTAGAAAGACAAAATGTAAACAATGAAATGTCACTGTCAAAGTGACGTTTCCTGGTCACTTATGGTATATTTTTTAATAATAACATTATGTAGGCACGACACTTACTAGATTGCGGTGGTTGTAGGGTGGTTGTCTATCGATAAATAAGAACAATACTCGTAACAAATTGAATGACATTTTTAAATTATGTTAGTGTAGCCCATTTCTTGACTTTTTAGTGAGTGACCGAAGACGATATTAACTAATCAAGAGACGCGTTTACGTTACTGTGTACAATAAAGAGTATTTGGATCAGCTTTAGTATCCTGCGGCATGAATTTGGGGGGGGGGGGTAAGGGGGGGTCCCCACATACCACATATAAAGGGAAAAAGTGAGGAAACCCCCCATTTATGTTTTTTTGTAAGGGGCAATGAGAAGGGGGCGTTGAGAGGGGTGAGCGAGGTGGTGAGAGAGGTAGTGAGCGAGGGGGTGAGCTAGGTGGTGACCGAGGAGGTGAGCGAGGGGGTGGGCGAGGGGGATAGCGAAGGGGAGGGGTCTCACACAAAAAATCATACAATGAGCAAAACTGCAGTTAATGTAAAAAAAACCTTTCTGTACCGGCATTGGCACCGGGCCGTAGCGGAGCGGTGGAGGCCCGGCCCCTTTTTGACAGAAGTAAGGGGTGCAATAAATAAGTGTGGAGCGAAGCGTAGCGGAGCGGAGCAAACGCGTTTCGACTTGTAACAATGCGTCTTTTTTTTAGGTATTTTTTCTGGCTTTGCACATAGCCTTTTTTGCTCTTGGGGGGGGGGATAGAGGGACCCCTCCCTTAATATATATATTGTATTTTGCACCCCATTTAAAAGGAGGTATCCGCCCTTTGGGGTGGTCAGGGGGATACCCCACCCCCCCTCCCCTCTGGGGTTGTAAGGGGAGTTGCCCCCTCCCCTGCCCCAAATTCGTGCAGCAGGATACTAAAAATTGCACTTTTTTGCTAATTATAACCTCAAACTTCAAACATTAAAAAAAAGGGGGGGATTCCCACTTTTTCCCTTTAGGGGTGGGGGGGGGGGTGGTGGGTACCCCCCCACCCCCCAAATTCGTGCCGCAGGTTACTAAAGCAACCCCGAGTATTTTTCTTTAAGAACTTTATTAAAACGAACCAAAGGTCAAAGTGTTCACGAAACAAAAAATTAGAATTCGGTAGAAGAGTGGTCAAAAAATCGGGAGAAATCGGGAGATTTTGAAATTTGTTGTGAATAAAGCTAATTTAAGGTTTTTTGTACAGATTCTCATCAAAAGTATATAAGATGAATTTAAAAAGTCATTTAAAAAACATTAAAACTTAATTTAAACACATATATTATTTTATCATAGAGCAAAAGGCATTTTCTCTGCATTTTCTTACAATTTGAAGTGTTTTGTCTTCTTTCTTTAAAAATCTGTAACTTAATCCGTATTGCAATAATTTCCCCACGTCTACAGTACCTACCTAACTAAATCTTAATTTTATTTGTGTGATATTAAATTAAAAACTTATTTATTTCGGACCAAAATAATCAATAATGTGTAGGTTGATTAGTAACAATGTATTCAAAAACATATTGTATTTTAATTTATTATTATCAGAAAAATACCTTAAACTTTGTTACTGACAGAAAACAATTAAATGCAAAAATGAAAACTTATTTAAAAATGAATAGATGCATTAATTATTATAATTTTTAATAGAATGTTGGTTTTTATTATGAATTATTCAGAGAATCAGAAAAATCGGGAGAAATTGACCATGTTACGGTAGATCGGGAGATGGGGTCGGAAATCGGTAGATCTCCCGTAAAATCGGGAGGTTCGGGAACACTGGGTCAAATACATCTGAGTGTTGCCAGACCACGAAATAAAATATGTACAGTCGCTTTCTTTTGTTCTCAAATATATGATGACTTGCGTATTTTATTATTATTTTCCATACAAAATTAACATATCATCTGTCGCAATCCTTTGCGAGTTGTTACTGTTGTATATTCCAGAGATAAGTTTTCTTCCGTCTCGAGATGGTATTTTCTACACTGGTTTACGTTTTGTCTCTCTAATTCCTGGGCCTCTACCCGCACATTCAAACTTCGCAATTGCGTGAAAGTTTTAGTTCCAATGTCAACTCTATTACAATGAAGTGCGGACCGAAACAGTGGCGATATATAGGACATCGAAAGTGGAGTATAGTTGGAAACTCGCGGATTACTAAATAAACCTTCTAAAAACCATTGTATGGGATTGTACCGCGTTCGTAATTATTTGCGCTTAAACAACAGGTTAAGAAATGTGGATATTCCAAATTATGTTGCACTTACAATAATCATCATCTTTAACAGCCTATACAGGGTGTTACAAAAATACAAATAAACATTTAAGGGTGGTTTAGACTTTAGACCATAAAACTGAACAACTTTCACTATGGGACCAAAATCGAAATCGCGAAAACAAAATCGGATGTTCCATCATCATCATCATCATATCAGCCGATAGACGTCCACTGCTGGACGTAGGCCTCCCCCAAAATGGGGAGATTTGCCATAATCGCCATGATGCGATGCGTTTGCGATGTTCCATACTAAACTACAGATCTACGCGAGCTAAATATATGGGACAAAATTTTTCTTTTTCGCGATTTCGATTTTGGTCCCATAGTGAAAATTGTTCAGTTTGATGGTCTCAAATATGATCAAAGATTGAAATGTTTATTTTTACTTTTGTAACCCTGTATACATATGTACCTTTGCAGGGCACAGGTCTACCTTCAAGGCCCAACCTCCTATCCTTACTACTACCATTCATCATAATAACGACGTATCTGTTTGTAGTGTACAGCAATAAAGAGTAGTTAATGTGGAAAGCGCCGGTAGCGCCGTCTATCGGCGGACGCGGTCTGTGGTGAATATCTATCGTGCATTCGCTCGGTATTCGTGCACCGACCGCCGTGCTGCGCGGACGTGTGCCAGTCACATTCACTAGTGAAGACTATATCTGTGTTTCATTATATACATCAACCTCAACCAACCCTTAGTAGAAAGGTGTATTCTACATTGGCGACGAGGATGGGATTCGAAATTCACGTGAGTAAAGTGCTTATCAGTTTGTTGAGAGTTGAAAATTTAAAAATGCAAACGGTGCCTACGAAATAAAATTACACTGTTCCTTTAAGGAAGCTAAGCGATTTATTTAAACACAATCGAAGACGGTTTCTACTAGCGTTGCTTTGTTTGTTGCCTAAAAAGTTACACAGTGTTAAAATATATTTCAAAAGAAAAGTAAAAATAGTTTTGTCCCGATTTTAAATCGTTTATTGGGAATTATCTTAATTATCTTGTGTCTGCTAGCGTTGCTTTATTTTTGCCTAAAGTTCACAGTGATAAAAATATATTTCAAAAGAAAAGGAAAAATAGTTTTTTGTCCCGATTTTAAATCGTTTATTTGGAATTATCTACATACTGTATTTCTTTTCCCACATGTCGACCATCGAATGCTGATGCTGGAGGAAAGAGGGTAGACCAGACAGGAGTAAGGTGTGGGACAACACGTGACGGCGCGGCGCGGCGCCTAGGATGGACAAATGTACGCCAGCTGCGGACATCAATCTTTAAGGTCACGTAATCATTCTGTATTACTTTACACGATTAAAAGAATTTATTCAAAGCATTCCGCAAATATAAAAGGGCCTCGTAGTCCGTAGCTCCAGTTTCACTGCCCGTTACACGTGACTGGACGGAGTTTCGGTGCTGGTGGGGCAAGGGTGTCCTGGGGTTTTGGAGTCTCTGACTGCTCCTCGGGGAGTGTAGTCGTGAGCATATACTAATGCATGCTTGTAGTCCGTCATTATGGCCTAATAGGTATCCAAAATACGCCCATTAACCTCTCGTATGCCGGAAAAACCAGACACAATAGAGATAAATGGTTTTCATCATGCTGATCCGCGTTCTGGCATACCAAAGGTTAAGAATAGTGTCTTGATTCGAGACGAACAGGATTAGGTAACCAAGATATGCCAAGTGAGTTTATTCCAATTGTTTTTTATACTTATATTGACGCATTGTCATTTTTAAGTAATTGTCGTACTTCGTAGTTGTCATGGTCTCTAATAAAAGTTACTTATTACCATTATGCGTACCGAACATTCTACGTATAGAACATTCGGCGTAACGGATGTTCGGCGTAACGAACATTCAGCATAACGAACATTCGGCGCAACGAACATTCGGCGTAACGAACATTCGGCGTAACGAACATTCGGTGTAACGAACATTCGACGTAACGAACATTCGGCGTAACGAACATTCTGATGTCACAAAAACTTTAAGTTGAAATCCAAAGTTTTACGTTTTAAACGTTTTACTTATTGGACATTCTCAGTGTAGGTATGCGAGAACAATAATAATATACAACACATTCGGAGCTTATTTGGTGGTACTAGTTCATGAAAATATTTCAATACAAACATCAATAGTACCAACATAATTGCCAATCATCATCATCATCCTATTTGTTACCGGAACTTGTTTGACGTAATCTATACTTTATAGAACTTCAATTCGGTAACATTACGTTGATCTTATCTTTGCAACATTGTTGTTAATGTCATAATTATGGATGTAATCACTCCAGGCGAAACTAATTAGTTTCTTTGGCTATTTGAGCAAGGAATTTTATATTTTAAGGATCAATGTTAATTCAGACAATTATTTACAAAAAGTATCAAAAAGGATCAGAAAATGATCAGGTGATTTCATATTAAATTTAGTTTTCTTGAAATACTTACTCACATTTTAACAAGAAACGCTCATCTCAGTTGAGAGAAGATTAATAACTATATCATATTCAAGCATCATAACATTCATAACCAAACCGATAATACTGGTTAACAATTTTGTTCGCAGATTGTATGTTCCTAGATGTCACAGAAAAACCAGCCTTCAACAGGACGACTGCTAAGGCGCCGATTGAACCATACCTCCTTGCTTTAGTGCTTAATAAAGAGAAAATGTCTCCAATTAATAGCTAAGAGGTTTGAAATGGTCAGGGTGATTACTCTCATATTGTCAGCTTGTAATGTTAATGGTTAGTGCTTTGCCATGTACAAAAAACAGTTATTAGCAACGTACAGTTGGTCATTCAATTGACATTGGCAGCTTTTAGCTGGTCATTCAAATGACATTAGAAACTTGTAGCAGGTCATTCAATTGACATTAGCATCTTTCAGCTGGTCATTCAATTGACATAGGCAGCTTTTAGCTGATCATTCAATTGACATTAGAAACTTTTAGCTGGTAATTCAATTGACATTAGCATCTTTCAGCTGGTCATTTAATTGACATTAGCAACTTGTAGCTGGTTATTCAGTCATTCAATTGACATAGGCCGCTTTTAGCTGGTTATTCAATTGACATTAGAAACTTGTAGTTGGTCATTCAATTGACATTGGCAGCTTTTAGCTGGTCATTCAATTGACATTAGAAACTAGTAGCAGGTCATTCAATTGACATTAGCATCTTTCAATTGACATAGGCAGCTTTTAGCTGATCATTCAATTGACATTAGAAACTTTTAGCTGGTAATTCAATTGACATCAGCATCTTTCAGCTGGTCATTTAATTGACATTAGCAACTTGTAGCTGGTTATTCAGTCATTCAATTGACATAGGCCGCTTTTAGCTGGTCATTCAATTGACATTAGCATCTTTCAGCTGGTCATTCAATTGACATTGGCATCTTTCAGCTGGTCATTTAATTGACATTAGAAACTTGTAGCTGGTCATTCAATTGACATTAGCATCTTTCAGCTGGTCATTTAATTGACATTGGCATCTTTCAGCTGGTCATTTAATTGACATTAGCAATTTGTAGCTGGTTATTCAATTGACATTAGCAACTTGACATAGTAACTTGTAGCTGGTCATTCAGTCATTCAATTGACATAGGCAGCTTTTAGCTGGTTATTCAATTGACATTAGAAACTTGTAGCTGGTCATTCAATTGACATTAGCATCTTTCAGCTGGTCATTTAATTGACATTGGCATCTTTCAGCTGGTCATTTAATTGACATTAGCAATTTGTAGCTGGTTATTCAATTGACATTAGCAACTTTCAGCTATTCATTTAATTGACATTAGCAACTTGTAGCTGGTCATTCAATTGACATTTGCAACTTTTAGCTGGGCATCAAATGCTATCAAATTTACTATCAGCAGCTTGTAGTTGGTCATTCAGATGACAAGTCAAATAAATAAAATAATTATTAGCAACTTGCAGCTGGTCATTCAATTGAAAAAAAAAACTGTTATTTCATTATCAGCAGCTTGTAGTTGGTCATTCAAATGACAAGTCAAATAAATAATTATAAGCAGCTCGTAGTTGGTCATTCAAATGACAAGTCAAATAAGTAATTATTAGCAGCTTGTAGTTGGTCATTCCATTGACATTAGCATCTTTCAGCTGGTCATTCTATTGACATTGACAGCTTTTAGCTGGTCATTCAACTGACATTAGAAACTTGTAGCTGGTCATTTAATTGACATTGGCATCTTTCAGCTGGTCATTTAATTGACATTAGCAATTTGTAGCTGGTTATTCAATTGACATTAGCAACTTGTAGCTGGTCATTCAATTGACATTTGCAACTTTTAGCTGGGCATCAAATGCTATCAAATTTACTATCAGCAGCTTGTAGTTGGTCATTCAGATGACAAGTCAAATAAATAAAATAATTATTAGCAACTTGCAGCTGGTCATTCAATTGAAAAAAAACTGTTATTTCATTATCAGCAGCTTGTAGTTGGTCATTCAAATGACAAGTCAAATAAATAATTATAAGCAGCTCGTAGTTGGTCATTCAGATGACAAGTCAAATAAGTAATTATTAGCAGCTTGTAGTTGGTCATTCCATTGACATTAATTATTGTGAGTAGCTGCGCTATGAATAACTCTAAAGGAATTAATGACTTACTGCACTTTCTTCTTTGTATAGATAAAATCTGTATCTTACCTAATCACTGCAGGCACTGCACTGTTAATTTAATCATTTGTATGTGTTAAAGTATACTATACTGTACTTGAACCAAATCGGTTAATCATAAATTCATAATATTTTAAATAAAGAACATAATTTCAGTGCAAGCAAGTCAAAAAACAAAATGATTTGCAGTTCTGTAATAATATGACGCCAGGCAATTAAGTTTAAACAACAGTTGCACTTAATTCATGTAAATTGTAATTAAAAATAGCATTATTTTTTTAAAGCCTACCAAATGATATAACTGTATGGTTCGTAAAATAGTATCTACATATTAAACGGGTCCATTAAATTGAAACTGCTGATTTCTCAATACTAGTCTAGTCGACTAACCAAAGGTAACTACTGAACATAGCTGGTAACGAAAGCGACCTAGTGTACCTTACTTAATATTGTTGTCAGTCAGCGTTATATCAGCATTCATGAAACTGTAAAATTATATGGGTTATAAGACCATGCAACTATGAAGTTGTTAGCGAAAGCTAAAATATCATGCAACAATAAAATGATATGGGTTACAGAGCCATGCAACTATCAAATTGTTAGCAAAAGCTAAAGGGTCATGCAAATAAAATAGCTGTGAGTGCTTTATTGCAATGGCTGGCACCCGCCAGAATATTTTGAATGCATAAGTGTATGTGCTTATCACAGATTCACTCTTTTGTCCTTACCTCCTTAATTTGATAAAACGGAAATGGATACGATCTTGAAGCAGTGACTTTGACTAGTAGTTAGCCAAAATAAATAAATAAGAGATAATAAAGATCTATGGAACGTTATTTTTGTAGGTTTACTTACCTACCTATCAATAGAAAAATATTTTTACAGGGAAGGGATAGTATAGAACAGAAGTAACAATAACTCAAATGTGTTAATATAATGAGATTGTAATTTCCATAAACATTGTTTATCGTTGAATTTGGTGTTTGACAATTTCAGATCAATATTTGATAAATATCTATTTTCTGTAAACAAATTAGTCTCAATAAGTAATTCGTAATTTGTTTGATGTAATAGCTTTGATAACAGTCAACACTGTATTGTAATAAGATTTAAGAGATTAGCTAAACTGTGGAGTTTCTTGCGCCGCTTCTTCTCCACGGGCTATACATTCCGAAGCGGTGGTAGATTCGAGTAAAGGTAAAAAATAAATTGAAACAAGAAAGAGATGTAGTGTACAGCAATAAAGAGTAGTTAATGTGGAAAGCGCCGGTAGCGCCGTCTATCGGCGGACGCGGTCTGTGGTGAATATCTATCGTGCATTCGCTCGGTATTCGTGCACCGACCGCCGTGCTGCGCGGACGTGTGCCAGTCACATTCACTAGTGAAGACTATATCTGTGTTTCATTATATACATCAACCTCAACCAACCCTTAGTAGAAAGGTGTATTCTACACTGTTGTTTCTCAATCTTTATTTTTGAACTGTTTAATTTAGTTTGTTCGTATCAGATGCTCGAATGTGTAAGAAACATACGAATGAAGTGGCGCAGGTTCGCACGATATTTTAAAGGTTCTATCTTTTGCTTTTGCGACTTTTTCCACATGATGATTTTTGAATAAAAAATGAAGTAAGTGTAAAAATGTAAAAAGTGCAAAAAATAACCGTGTTTAGGAATGTTCGAGAAAGAAGGAGGGAACAGAAATACCCGGAAGGTAAAGGAATAAAGTAAAGATGAACGAAATTCCAGTAACTAGAACATTCTTAGGGGTATAAAAACTGGCGAGTTTGCGGCCGTAGGGCAGTATTGAGTTTAACAGTGAAGAGTGCGAAACAAAGAGGAAGAAAAGTAAAAGTGAAAAGTAACAGTGAATAGTGACGTGCCAGTGTAGTGCCGTGACGACATAGTTGTGTCGTGCGTCGTGACGTCATAGCCGTGCGGTGCGATTTTTGAAACTCATTCGTTGAACTCAGCGGTTGAAAATGTCAAAATTACTATGGAGACGTGCATCTTTCTACTGCTGATTTAAAATAAAAAAATCATACTCCAGGAGTGCGATTTTTGAAAGTATCTTCATACATTTTCAACTACTGAGTTCAACGTATGAGATTCAAAATTCGCACTCCAGGGTGATCATAGGCGACTCATCTTTGTACTACAAAATACATGCTTAGAAGTTTCCCTTCATCCCAATCGGTATAATTTATGAACACAAAGATTTACCAACCAAGTTAGTAGATATTTACGTCGATGCCCTACTTATATAACAATGTCTCCGCAGCAATTTACATGTATCGTAACGACGCCCGTGCCAAATTGAAATGTTTAAGTGTCATTGCCTCCTTTATATTGTTTTTAAACGATTTCTTATTACGCGTTTCGTCTTCATAACCTACTTTTGTAAAAGGAGTTATTTTTGATCAGTTTCTGGAGACGATGACAGTGACCAAACTTAAATTCCATTAAGTTTATTTCCTCTGAACTGCTTTTACGATTATCTTACTAGATTAACTCCACTGGCTCAGCGGTCCATAGAACGAGAGCGCCACTTTTTTCGATCCTGCGCAACCCTCCGATCCGAATCCTCCGATCTCGCCAGCAACTGGCTCGAAGCTCACGTAGGTCAGCCTCCACTACGCCGTTCCAGCGATACAGTTACCGGCAAACATCTTGAGCGAAGCCGGGCTGCACAGAATATTTGTACATGAAACCGCTACTGCGCAATGCGCATACCTCTCACCCCCGCCCGTTTTTCAAGATGTTTGCCGGGTACTGTACCTGTGTCGGCCAGTAGTTCGTTCGATCCAGATACGCTCTTCTGACATGCCGATCCTCACCCATTTCACCTCACCGGTTTTCTTGCTTATTTGAGCGACGACGTCTGACGCCTGCGCACAGTCTGCATGAGCCCTTATGCCTTTAATTATTATAGGAGAAATAATTATACAGGGTGGCCGGGGAGTTGACGTTCAAACGTAAAATTTAGGTCCGGTATGTCGTGGGGTATCCGAATCACCCCCATGTATGTTCCGCGATTTTTTATAGTTTTCGAGTTATGATGATTTTTCCGATTTTTTGAGAAAACTCGACATGACTGGCTTAAACAACTTCTAAAAAAAAGTGTAAGACTTTTTAGAGACTCTTTCTCTCTCTTCTACTTTTTATTTATGATTATGAAAGCTGAGAGTTGGCCGCATTTTTGGGATTGGCTAAAAAATCATAAGGTCACCTGTTTAGAGTTTTAATTTAAAGTTGAAAATTTAGTCATAATTCACGAATCGCAAATTTTTAACTTTAGACCAATATTTTCATAACTTTTATCAAAGTTACGATGCTGATGATGTTTTGAATAAAGGCACAATTCATGAAGATTAAGTTGCAAAAAAGAATCTCTAAAAAGTCTTACACTTTTTTTTAGAAGTTGTTTAAGCCGGTCATGTCGAGTTTCCTCAAAAAATCGGAAAAATCATCATAACTCGAAAACTATAAAAAATCGCGGAACATACATGGGGGTGATTCGGATACCCCACGACATACCGGACCTAAATTTTACGTTTGAACGTCAACTCCCCGGCCACCCTGTATATGTACATATTTTTACCTATAATGATAATGCAATGTATAGCGGGTAGCCATTGAACTCTGATTATAAGCGTACATGTGTGCAATAAATGGTCCAATGACCTTAATTTCACCCTTTATATCATATTATATATATATATGTAATCACGCTATTATATCTAATTTTAAATCAGTGTCAACCACAATACGTATAGTACCATATCTTTGTTATTACGGCTTACCCATGTAAGTGACAGGATTTTATTTTTATAAATCGTTCAGCCGCCGGCGCCGTACAGATAACGTTATCATTCAGAAGACGAAAACTAATTTATATTAGCTCCTTAACTTGCATTGATATTTCTTTTTGTCACCACTTACTGTTATTTATTTTGAATATAATTTGTTTGATCATTGATCTTTGTTAAGATCATTAGGACCCGTTTCACCACTTCTGTAGGTATAAGTTCTTAATAGCTTATCCAGAAGTGGTGAAACAGGCCCTCAGTCACCGATTATTATTAAATACCCTCTTTTTTCACACACATCCATCGAGGTTGATCATTTAGCGGTGGTCGCTAATAAGAAATATGTAGATTGTCGAATTTCATTGTAGGATTGGTTGCACAATCTTGCACTGGTTGCACAGATGTATCTAAACTATGGAATACTGGGACACTTACAAAAGCTAAAAAAATGTTTTCCTTTTCAGTAACCAGTCATGAGTAAGCTATGCAGGCAAGTGTCGATCGAGTCCCCGGGACCTATGCTGAAAGAATGCGTGTTCAGTTTCGACGTGCCGATGCCCGACGTGCCGATGTACGGCGCTAGGATCAGGGTGGTGTACGCAGGCGCCTGCTATCGCGCCAACCGCACCCGCTCGGCCTCTGTCTGCAGCACCTCATCGGTCTCATCTTTAGGCAGCCTCTCGGGAGAGATGGAGAGCTTCGGTATCCACTCTTCGACTCCAGCTCACATCGGTTTCCGTGACGGCTCCCTCTTCCCCGGCTACGAAGTAGCAGGCGTCGTTGACGCTATCGGCAAAGCGGCTGAATGCCCAGATGACATAACAGAAGGCACGAGAATAGTTCTGTACCCGTACGAGGGTGTCCCACATGGATATGCTGACTACATTGTCGTGCCAGACTTTAAATGCTTGGTCGTCGTCCCTGAGACGTTGCCGCTAAGTGTTGCCGCTATGCTACCGACGGGTGCTCTGTTAGCGATGAATACAGTGGAGACAGCCGGGGAGTGCTTGAAGGGAGTTTTAGAAGGACCTAACCATAAGGATAAAGGGACGGTGCTGATAGTCGGGACGGGAGGCTTGGCGTTGTGGGCGCTTCGTATCGCGTCCCACTACTTCAAGCGAGGACCTCTTAACAACAAAGTGCACATTTCGGTGGCGACGCTCAAAGATGAGGGATTTGTGTTGGCGAAAGAGTCTGATGAGTGAGTTTTAATGTTAATTATTATTTTTGTATACATTTATCATCAAATCTGGAGAAAATCAAGGAATTTGACCGACTGCAGAGTTTATCATCAAAACCAGCATCAAAACAGTAATACATTCGTATAAGTGTTGATATACCAAGGTACAGAACGTGCTAGATCAATTTATCTCGTTTCCAAAGCTGCATTTTACTCCTACTTTTGCTTTATGTATTTATAATCGCCCCTTTATAACCTTTTCCTAGTTCGGGCTAATAAAAAAATTTTTTGCTACTACTAGGTTTTTGAAAAAAAATTACAACGGATCTTGTTACAATATAGTACCAGGAAGTGGAGGCATACTTGTATACATAGTGTGTTAAAACCATAGACATTATTATTCTACTATGGTTAAAACAAAGAACAATTTGTAGCGAAAATAAGAAGGCAACAAATATTTTGTTTACCAAAATAAGTTTTGATTCCCTAAACACTTTACCCTTAAAACTACAAAGAACACAAAAAAAAATAACAGAGAGCGAATTTATAAAATAGTAAATCTGCATTGCAAATAAAGAAGCAATATATTTTGTGATGTGAACAGAATAAACGTGGTGCAATGGACGGAGGACCTGTACGAGAAACAGCTGATAGAGCGCACGACGGACGCGTGCGGGGGCCCGGTCGACGTGGTCATGAACTTCGGCACCACGTCGCGCTCCCTGCACCGCTCCCTCCAGTGTCTGGCGCCAGTGAGTTGTACCTATATAACACTAGCTGTACTACTCACTAACTGCCTCCGTGGTCTAATGGTTAAGAGCTTTGACTCTCGACACGGAGGTCGTGGGTTCGATTCCCACGGGGGACACCTAGTGATATGTCACGTTGTGCGTTTTCCCCCAGTTGGTTAGGACATTTGCAGGCTGAATCACCTGATTGTCTGAAAATAAAAATGATTCCGTGCTTCGGATGGCACGTTAAGCCGTTGGTCCCGGCTACTATCTCTGGTGGTAGTAGTCGTTACAGAAAAACCACGTCAGAGGCCGTAAGGCGGTCTGAAAAAACTCTGACACCAGGGCTCTGCCCACACGATAAGAAGAACTAGCTGTAGCCCGCGGCTCCGTCCGTTTAGAATCTATGACATTCTTAAATTGTCGCTGTATTCTGAGAAGATACCGTAATTGTTATGCCATAAGCCTAGATCCGTAACCCAAAGAATTGCTAAACTAAAGTGGCAATGGGCGAGGCACATTGCTCGTAGAACCGATGGAGCCGAAAAGTTTTCGAGTGGCGACCAAGTGCAGCGGACAGCGCTGAATCGCGAGATAATTGTTTTTTTGTCAAAACATATCCTAATATAAAACCTCTTGATTCAAGAACCTTATTCTTGATATACTTACATCATATACACCTGGTGCTAGTGGCGGCATTTAGAGGTCCATGGTAGAACTCATTTGACTGCTTAGATATCTAACTGCAACCTACTCCACCTGTAGAATGATAGTTATCTGGGAGATATTTCCTATCTATTAAATAAAGTTCATATCGTCATTGCTTTCAGGGTGGCGTGGTACTAGTAACAGAAGATGTTGGTGAGAAACTATTGCCTAAGTTCGCGAAGAAAGCGGAGGAGATGAATGTCAACATCGCGATCGTGCCAAACGGCTCCATCGAGCAGCTGAGGGAACTGGTCAGCTTTGTCGCACGCGGGGAGGTTGGTATAGCCTTCTATTTTTCGTACAGCATCTATCTATATTTTGAACCAGGTTTTGCCCGAGACTTCGTTCGCGTATCGAAATAAAATATAGCCTATGTTACTCGTTCAGTAGTTCCAGAGATTAAAACCTACATACAACCTCTTTATCATATTGGAAAGTCTGGATATATTCATCCCTGAAAGAATAATGAATTAGGGTATATAAAGGGTGATCCATTTCAAGTTTCCTCTCACAAAATCTAACGTTCTTCATCGTAAATGTTATACTGTTCGAATATTTAGTATTGTCCATTAACTATGGAAAATGATGTTAGGCAAATGGCTGCCTCTGGACATTTGAGAACTCAAAAGTTCCGAGGTCGCATTATTTCACGATTCGGTAATGCAACTGGCCGACAAGATTATGCGATTTAACGCCGCCGCTGGATTTTTTGTGGAGTTTTTTTGAGAACCGCGTCTGTATCAACAAACCCGCAACGTTTTAGCACCTAAAACTAATATCCGCCAGTTATCGCCGAGATAACACATGATACTTACGAAAAAGTCAGAATGTCACCTCGAAGGAATCGGCTGCCAATACTAAATATTCGATTGATAACAAAATAATGAAGATAATGTCACATTTTGTGTTTTTTACCCGACTGCGCCAGAAGGAGGGTTATTTTCTTAAATAAAAGTTAGGAAACTCGAAGTGGATCATCCTATACTTACAGCACCAATATATGCTACGAGTATGGCGCTTAGACATCAGTTTAAAAACTACGTTACCTACCTGTCTAGTTTGCCGTCTTGCCGATCAAATGCATGGGGATACTTCCCGGGCAACAATACATTATCGTTCTACTGCAACATCAGTCTCAGAGTTCAGCCTGCGGCAAAGTAGCTGGAATTGGTATGGCTTTACCACAGTTCTATAGGAAATACAGGGTGTTAGGGTAAACAGTTGCATTAGTTTAAGGGGTGATTATACCCATAAAATAATCGACTTTTCATAAAAATGTTCCATCAACTGATTGCATTTAGTATGAAAAGTCAAAGTTTTTTTTTCGAATTTCCTATAGGTTTCTGGGTGAAATTTGTTCAGTATCATGGGTACAATCACCTCTTAAAGTAATGTAACTGTTTATATACCCTAACAGGTATTTTTTTTATTATTATGTTTCCTAGTCGGAGTCAGTCGGCTGCAGCTACCTCTTCTGATAGAATCATGTCATGATTTACGTCGCAGGCCGCAGTGTTACTCTGCGCGAAGTCTCTAGCCCTTACTTGCTGTGCTGATTGTCTGAATTTTAATCAATCATTGAGCGGAAGTTGATGTGTCTGTAATGTTTTTTCATTCTCTAGATCGAGCCACCTCCCCATTCAGTGTTTCCGGCGGAAGAAGCCCAAGAAGTAGTGAGAAAACTCTGCAACTCTGAGATAAATGGACGCGCTATCCTCAAGTTTCACAACATCAACTAGGCAGCAGCAATTATTAGTATTGAACTAATCGGTTTAAGAGATTAGTTTAGGTTGACATGTGAAATTTGAAAGGAGAAAGAAAGAAAAGATTGCAAAGTGTCCCCGCGAGGCATTTACCTTATCGTTAGGTAGGTATAGCGCAATATTTTTGAATTTTTTGAATGTTGAATCGGATCCTATTGGGCCTATTGAAATGCCAATGCGTACGAAGTAGGGGAAAAGAGACTTCTAGAAAAAAACTAATGAAACCATTCATTTTAAAATGTGACTTTAAAGGTTATTAATGGACCGTTTCATAACTTTGTTAAGAAAGTTTTACCGAATTTTCGACAGTCTCAACTCTGATCCAAATGCACAAATAATATTTCTTACATTTAGGTACTTTTATGCAACAGTACTTTATATCAATTTAGTCCGGTCGCGTTGGCCTCATTTGTGTAGATCCGAATTACACAAAAGCATTAATTATACAAACACATACCTATATACAAGGTCCTTCTTAATATGCTGACACTTTTTTAAGGGTATGATCAGACCATCAAACTGAACTACTTTCTCTATGGCACCAACACCGAAATCGCGAAAAATAAATCAGCTGTCCCATACATTTGGTTCGAGTTGGTTTGCAGTTTTGTATGGAAGAGCAGATTTTATTTACGCGATTTCGATGTTGGTGCCATATAGAAAGTTGTTCAGTTTGACGGTCTGATCATCCCCTTAAAAGAGTGTCAGACTCTGTACAGGTTACGATTGTTTACGTTCGTTCTCCTGCTATAAATATCATCTGAAGTTATTATGTAAACTAGCGATAAACCTATAAATGCTTAGTATAAATACCCAATGGCCTCGATTCGGAGTGTACCACGACTTAACTAAACTACATTTATTCCTGTCACTTTCTAAAATATGATTAAGAAAAGAGACAGAAAACCAACAGCTGACTTAAGTCCTGTCAAAGTGACGTTAAACGCCCAAAAACGACTTAAATAAGATGGCGTACATTATGATGGCATCTTATTTTGCGCACTTAACGTCACTTTGACAGCACTAAAGTCAGCTGATGGTTTTCTGTCTCTTTTCTTAATCTTATTTTAGAAAGTGACAGGAATAAATTTAGTTAAGTTAACTCGTGGCACAGTCCGAATCGAGGCCAATGTCAAATAATTTACCGTGACTTCAAAAAATTTTAGAAAATGTTTATTATTTAGTCGGAACATTAAAAAAAAAACGAATAATTTTTGATGTTATGTTTAAATTGTTCGCTTTTAGGTATATGTATAAGATAACTTTTTAAATGATTTTTTTTGCTAAGAATATTTAAGTATAGTTGATACGCTTGAACGCAGAATCGATAAACTAAGCATCAGTTTTTGGGGACATAACTGTGGTTGTGTGAAACAAGATCTTGGCATAGCATAAAATAGTTAAGCATATGCTCACGACTATATTCTCGAAACAGAACATCCACGTTAAGATCTTGGCGAATTGATAATAATGAGAATTATAAGCGTCGTCGTCATTGAATCGTGAGAGATGAAAATAAATCACACAAAACCTCTTTAAACACGAACCTTATTCTTTAGAGGTGGCGGCATCTGGAGGTCCGTAGTAGTAGTAGCACTCATTTGACCGTTATAGTCTTAGATCAAAGTAAAATTAATGGATGGAATGGATTACGCGAACATTTCAAACCAGAAAAATGAGGCAAAACAATTGACAGTTTTACTTCGAATATGTACCGAGATGACAGACCAAGTGCCCTAGTTTGTATTGAAGTGCCCTAGTTGTTGCGTGCTTCAACTTAAGGGCCTATGTCGAAAAATAATTTAAGCGAAATGGGCGTGTGATAGCTTATATTACTGCCAGATGCGAGAGAAAGAGATGGGGCGGCGCGCGCGCCTGGAACGAATCAAGCGGAAAAACAAACTTTATTTAATTGTGATTGTACTATTTATGTAAGTTCAATTCTGCTCTAATCAAAACTTAGATAATAGCAATCTCTTTTTTTTTAAATCAAGTCTCATGTTTCTATTATAGCAGTTACAAGCGTTTATAGACAAAACGGAGGCTACTTTGGCTTGTTTTTCTATCGAGAAAATTTGTCTCAATCGTGTTTTGGCTCTAATCAAAACTTCAATTATATTTTCAATTTACACATATCCGCAAATCATACTCATACTGTTAGTACTTCATGATATATGGAGCTTTAAAGAATCCTATTTTTTTTACATTAAAGCGCTTTGGGCCTATCCATTAATTTTACTTTGATCTAAGGTTATAGTAAGCTATTCATAAACTTAATATAACTATCGTAGTAATATCAAGTTTATGAAGCGAAGCATTGCCCAGCCGCCGCGCCGTCGACTATCCGGCTTGCTCAGCTCAAGTTAAGCTCAGACATCGAATAATGTCATAATTCACTGTGATTTTAAAACTATTCTACTTTATGGCCTAGTTATAACAGACAATTTGTGTGCTTCAACTATGCGCTGCGCTTTGGGCCTATCCATTCACCTTACTTTGATCGAAGACCGATACATCGTTATACAAATTGTTCGACGGGTGGCAGCGCTTGATGTAGTGCTTCGTTGCATTTAAATTCATACAATTTTGCAAAACGCAGCGTATCGGGCGCCTGTTGTAACTAGGCCTTTATAGCAGGCACTACATTCTCGCCGAGAAGGAGTGGGGATACCCTTCATTGTTCTCGCGGCCATTGGCGTAGCTAGGGGGGGCACCCACCTCAGAAGGCCCGTTGCCCCCCTTAGAAAAATGGAAAGTAGTACCTACTCAACTGTTATTTATTGTTTATGAAATAATCGTGTTCTTTTTCACCTTTATAACGTGTTCTACAACCTCCTTAAAAATCCCAAACCAAATTCTGGTTAACTTTTGGATCCGACCTTGCCACGAGAAATTTAGTCTTGCCACTGGTGCAGTATCTATAAGCTGGGTGGCCGGTTGCCCCCCACAGGGAAAATCTAGCTACGCCAATGCTCGCGGCGTCGCGTCGTGAGCCGTAGTAATTTTCTAACTTTGATAATTAACACCGTGGAGTAAAAACCTTTATTTAGATTATATTTTATTAGTTTGTAAATAATGTGGCATGATAATTACATTTTTATGTGACATAATCTGTGTATGAAAGACAGGTAGGTACTTATAATTACAATAATTCATTAAAATGTTGCAATGCATCTAGTCAAGCATGTGTTACAATGAAAGTAAAAAAATAAAGAACAATATTTTAACTGTATTATTATTCATATTATCATAACTTAGTTTAAGATCAAGTCATATTTGTTAGTTTTAAGACGTTAACATTAATGTAGGTACCTAACTATATTGTCTACATAAATTAAATATATTTGTTAACGTACCTTTTATTGATTAAAACAAAGCAAAATTGTTAAATTTTGTTTTTTGATTTTTTAATCACCAACACCAGAGAATAGATAATATTATTAATACAGGGTCCAACTTAATATTATGCGGACGTAATTTTAAGGGGATTATCAGACCATCAAACTGAACAACTTTCTTTACAAGACCAACATCGAAATCGCGATAAAAGAATCTGCTGTTCCATACATTTGGGTTGCGTTTAAGACACGCTTGTACTTCGCGGCCTGGTAAAGGGTTAAATGTTGTTTAGTCTCTGTACAAATGGTATTCTGGGGGCCTAGCATGTGATGCGCGCGACAATGTTATCCCGCGCTTTTTCTATCATGCTCAAGGAACACAATTACTCTTCTCGCGTTTAATACGAAATATGGCGCGACTTGGTTGTCACCCTGCCATGGTCTCTACTGGTTAGATAACACCTTAATGTTCTTAAAAAAAAATCTAAATTTAAATTGAAAACTCGCGAAGTAATAAAAAATCGGTCAAGTGCGAGTCGGGCTACTCGAGTACCGAGGGTTTCGTACCACACCACTAAATAATAAAGTTAAAAAAAAAATGTCTCTGGGATCGACTCACATTTGGCCGATTTTTATAATTTGTTGTTATACTGTAGAGTTTGCTCTATAATCACACCAAGTTTGACGCTTGGATGTATTGCCCGTATTACCGCTTTTACCATAGAGCGAGAAGAAAAAACGTTCATAAAAACTAGTTCCTTGTATTAGGACCCCCCCTTAATTTTTAGGGTTCCAAAAAACGGGACCCTATTACTAAGCCTACGTTGTCCGTCCGTCCGTCCGTCTGTCCTACCTATTTAGGGCTGTAATGTAGTAACTTTTGAACCGTAATAGCTAGATAGTTGAAATTTTTTCGGATTATGCGTTATTACGGCGGATTTGTTAACAAATAATAAAAATTTGAAAAAGTAAAAAATTAAGGGGGGTTCTCAACAAGAAACTAGTTTTTATCAACGTTTTTTCTTCACGCTCTACCGTAAAATCGGTAATACATACAAGCGTCAAACTTAGTGTGATTATAGAGTAAACTCTACAGAATAACAACAAATACTAAAAACCGGCCAAGTGTGAGTCGGTCTCGCGCTAAAGGTCCCGGACAAAAAAAGATTTTTCTAAGTTAATAATGTTGTGTTCTGTGGTGGTGTGGTACGGAACCCTCGGTGCGCGAGCAGCCCGACTCGCACTTGACCGGTTTTAATAACTTTTTCAAATTTTTTAGTACTTATTTGATAGCAAATCCGCCGTAATAACGCACATTCTGTGACAACTATGTATCTAGCTCTTACGGGTTCAAGAGTTACAGCCCTAAATAGGTAGGACGGACGGACGCACAACGTAGCATAAGCATATGGGTGACCATATGCTTATGCTACGCCGCCTCCCCTACTACATACTCGGGGAACATAGTCGTGAGACTATGTCAGAACATCCACGGACGGACAACGTAGGCTTATTAATAGGGTCCCGTTTTCACCCTTTATGTACGGAACCCTAAAAACGTTTTGAAAGGATAAGAGGGAAATAAAAAAACGTAGCAACAAATATTAAGTATACTTATGAGAATAAGGGTTTTTTCTTAAAAAGATACAAAGACTTCATGTATTTCAATTCTTGTTTACTCATCTGTGGCACATTTCTCTTCACTTCATCCAGTTCCTTTGTTCCCCAAATATCGATCACTGATCGAATTTCATGGTATGGATCTGAATGCAGAATAATGAGGACAGAAGATGTTCCGATGCCGCCAGATTTTAGCGAAACACTAGCCCCGCACGTTTTTCTAGCAAGATTGTCGACATGTAAATACTTTATAGTTCTATTCGGGAAATAATTTTCATATACGTACACTTGGCCTTCTTTCATAGTGACCGGTTGATTTTCTATCGTTGCCGTATCCATTCTGTGCAGATCCCTTTTCCATTCTCCGATTTCTAACGGCATGTTGATACTTTCGCAAAACAAGTGCGCATCGGCATAGCTTATTAGTAGAAATAGAATAATTCCCTCCATTACGATTGATACATGCGAGCACAGTGATTATTTGTTCAGTGCATGCGAGCGTATCAAGGTCTAGTGGCCGAATAAACGAACACTTGACAAAAACCATTGTTAAAAAACAAAGGAACTGTTTTTAGAAAAAGAACTTAGTAAATGCGGTTCCTTTTTTTGTGTGAGTTACGTCGGCTCATAGATAAGCTACTATTGCGTCGGCTATTGTGATTAAGGTATCAAGAACATTGTATATACATATTTGGTAGGTATTTATTCGAAAACAGTTTTTTTGTAAAAAATAAGGATCGAAGGAATTTTTTAAAAATAAAAACGGACTTCAACGGCACAGTTTATTTGTCATAAAGATATGTGGTCCCTTAAAATTAGATCTTATCAAAGTGTATAAATTTTGAAAAAGTAAAACATTTTATAATAATTAATAGCTACACGATTGGACGTAAAATAGTTTACTATGAAATTATTAATCCATAAATAACAAACTTTTAATTAAAAAAAGGATTGCACGTAAAACAGTTTACTATGAAATGATTAATCCATAAATAGCAAACTTTTTATTACAAATTATTCGAATCAATTGCAGATCTTTGGTGTAACGAATCCATTTTAAGTTCACCAAGTCGAGAAATATACCAAGAAAATTCACAGAAAAATAGACAATATCATAATGTTAATATAATAATAATCTTTACACATAATATCACTCTAATATTCATATAAAATACTTAAACTACATCAGCTCACCTCCAGTACAAATAGTAAAAAAGATGTAAACGTAGAGTGTGCACTTAGTACACAGAACGTTTGTAAAACGCGCGAGTTCCGTAAGACAGGTGAAACAGCTGCCTACACTAGATACCATTTGATGGTTTGGACCCTTTTCATTAACTATATTACAGAATTTTATGTCAATAGAGACTCTCTCCTTGTTTCGAGACGAGACCAATGCCAGGTATTTATTAGACTGATGAAATGTGAAGACCAAATCGCTGATCGATACAGATAGTATGTCCACGAAGACCCGCCCCACACTTTGTCCTAATCCACAGATTACCCCCAATAGATACCGCATACAGGGGCGCCGATGCTCGCCACACATCTATGGTTTTTCACTGATATAAGCAACGCGAGTGAGCGAGCTAGAAGTAGTGCGACCTTGAAATGGCCAATCATGTTGCACCGTTTCGTGCCCCGCTACCCGCACCTGCCGCCAAAAATGGTGACTTCGGGCGTGAACAAAATGTTCATTATGCGGTATCTATTGGGGGTAATCTGTGTCCTAATCTAATCGTCTACTAGTACACTACAATACAGTGCAACTCAAGTGTACAGTCGCCATCAGATAAGGTGGTCAAATATTCTAAGAAGTTCTACTTTTTAATAATTTCTTTACACATAACAAATCAAAAATATTCGAACGCCTAGTCAGAGATATTCTGAAACCTCAGAACATCCGCGTTTCATCAGTACCGAAACTCTGTCCAGTGTGATGCGAGAGCCCATCGCCACTTGTAATTGCAAGTGGATATACATCATACTTACATGCCTTTAAATTGAAACATGCGGGTTTCCTCACGATGATATAATTGGTAATATTTACTGTAAATAATTTATTGAAAATTAGCACTGCTCAGAAATATTGGAATACCTTGTATGCTACGATATATCGTATGGCGACTGTACAATGTATTATCAGTTTAAAATAACAATGTGCATGACCATGAAGGGCCGGTGAATAACTTCACTCGATTATGAAAGGAACGTAGACTCTATGCAAAGGAAACAATCATTTGAATGACTCGAACGAAATTCGTGTGATCGAGTGACCATCACATTTGCGAGCGAGGTCATTCAGATTGTTATTTTAAACTGATAGTACTGCTAGTTATACAAATACAAAGTGTTTGGACAAAAATTGTGGCGCGTCCAAGCACGTATCCAGACTTTTGGTATGTAGAACTATATACGATTATTACCTATTCTGTGCTGTGGGGGAGGGAGGGGGACCCCTCCTCCCGGATACGTGTTTGGACGCGTCTTCGTGGATTGAACGATGCATAGCGTTGACTCCATTTAATAAATATGTCATTATTTTTCTTTTTATCTATAAATATTATTCTTAAACAGCCTTGTTCATGATCATCAATTACTACGATAACAACAGAAAACTTGGATTAATAAAAGTAAAAATCTGTTGCCATGTATTGAGCCGACGACAACAGACATTTTTTTAAATTATCTACTCATTAGCCAAACGTAATTCTATGTTAAAACAATTTTATGGTACTATTTACTAGAACTAGATTCATACAATACGTTATAATAATATTTTGCCGTGAAGTTGCTGACGTTGCTGACTACGTAAATAAACACCTAATTTTGTAAAGCAATCTCTGAATAGGTAGTAATAATTTTGTTATTTATACCTAAATCCATAATGTGACAAATCTGGGCCCACCTTCAATTTAAATGAGCATCTCAAAATACGTTTATTATTATAATAAACTAAATCGCATCTAAATTAAACTACGGACGGAGGTTCTGATTATATGCCTTACGGAACTCAAAGGCACTTAATGATACCTAAATTTAACCAATCGAGTGATGTGTTTACGCAGATTTTTAGCTCGTTTAACGCTCGTACAATATTATATTTTTTAAATACATGAACCATCCTATTACGGTATTACAAAGGCACAAGTGTGAAACAAGTTTGTACGAGTGTAAATAAAATTAAGCTCAGAACGACATAAGTACAAATTTTTACAATCGATCTCTATTGAATCACAGATACGCGTAAACTCTAGATTGTTCATCGATCTGCGTAGCCATATTTTGACGTGTTCCATGCGACGTCATTTAAAGATACCTAGCAATACCACAACAACCTAGCAGAAAATACCCAGGCATGGCAGTGACATGTCAAATGCAAAAGCCTGCCCAGAAAAACAGATGCGATGCCAATGCACACTGGCGTATAGCCTTAGCTTAGCCAATGCGAATTCAGTGCAAACTTTCTTCTTCCTTACTTTACTCTATCGATGTTTCCATTCCTTGATGCGATCCAAGCTTTCAGTTTACTACGAAAAATGCTTCGATGGAATGGATGGATAAATGTGTATAATAACCGCAACATGAAAACACATGATTTCTATTCAAGAATCGGTTTAGATCTACTACGAATAACATGACTCGCGCCTCCAAGTGTTCACAAGTCTTACAACGCATGTGTGTGCTGAGATGGACGTTATACAAATACACGCGACTTGTTGCTCGACTGGCGCGGCGGTGTCACTAATTGGCTCATCATTATCAGTAAGATCGCGGACCATGTTATCGTAGTTCTAGATCTCTATCTACATTTCTATTCGATATAAATCAAAGGGAAATAAATGGCGCGAAAGTCCCTTTGTCGTGTCGTGCGGCATGCTACAGCCAATGGACTGCCTGTTCCACGTATGAAATCCTTCGTCGACTCTAACACTCTTAAAACTTGATATCCGGGGCTAGATACGTGGAACGGGCAGTAGATTCGGACATGCTAGGTCGGCGAACACTTGCGTCATGGCTTGGTGATTGCGATGCGAGTTTACATGTGTATAGTTGCGGCGGTGTAGCGAGCTTCCCCACGTCGCCAGCTCCATTGCGATGGCCGGTACTGTTGGATGGATGTTCATTTAGTACTCATAGAAAGGTAAGCAGTAAGCGGTAACATCGAAAACATTTAATTACTATAAATACACTTATGAAAAATAATAATTTGTTAAGGAACTTATCAAGGAACACAACAATTTTCTAATCACAAATCCACAATATATGTTTCTCACGTAAATTAAACATAATATGACCAGTGTTTGTTAAATGTTTTCGATGATACCGCTGTATAATAAATATGATAATACATACATAATTTATTTAATAAAGTTGATAGTGAATAACCTGAATAGAGTAAAAACTCGAGTTTTATATGACCGAAATAATGAAATTGTAGAATAACATGGTCTTAATTATGATGAGCGCCCCATTAATGTTTGCATTGTAAATCCACCTAACTTATAGATATGACTCGAAAAGCCCGAGTTAAAAAACATTTAACACTGTTATCAAATCACAATTTTTTTTTTACCAATTTTTAAAATTCACAGACTATGTATAAAAACGCATAGTTACATTAACGTTGCAATCATTCGCGAAAATCGTTCGCGTGGTTTTTTCGGTTTCCCACTGCTGGCCAAAGACTTTATCCTCATGCATCCCTGTCTCAGGCCAGCTCGTGTATGAGCTGAATGAATGCATCCGCAAGGCGTTTTTGTGGTCCACGACACAACTTCAAGCCGCCACAGCGACACTTCTATACTATAGCGACACGTCTATGTCATTGTGATACTATTTTGAATAAAAAAAAATTGCATTTTGAATTTGGCCACGGGGGACAGGAGGGCTGGCAGCTATTTTGCCCAAAGGGTAAGTTTGGCCATTCAAAGAGGCAATGCGGCCAGCCTCCTAGCAACTATACCTCGGGTGGGCGCTTTGGAGGACATCTTCTATTTTTAATTCGGTTTTAGATTTTTTTGGTTTTTCTCTCTGGTGTTCTGTATTTTTTATGTGTTTTTGTGTTTAATAAAGTTTGTTAAATCTGTTTTAACTGTTAATGTATACGATATGTTGTAATAAAAGCTGTATACGTCGTAATGATCTTTTATCCATGTATACATTTTTGAGGCTGTGAAGAGACTGTACCAGTCAGTTGAAACAAACCTTAATGAGAAGTTGTCCGCTGCGCGTGTGTGGGTTCTTGAACGCGTAGAGCGTCCACGCGACGAGGCTGCAGACGAGGGTGATGGCGAGGAACGCGGCAACGACGCCGCCGATCGGCGAGTGCGTCGCCCGCGCGTCGTCGCCCTTCACCGGCGACTGAACGACACCGGTGCTCGGTGCCGGGGGCTGGTTTGATGGGTTCACTGCAATCAACAATGTTCACACATCTTGATTTTATTCTCTACGAGCGTTTACCCGCGAGAAGTCGAAGTGCGGACGAAGGTCCGCATAAATTATATACCAGATTTTAACTCACATCATAAGCTATCAAAAAAAAAAGTTTCATCAAAATCGGTTCAATAGTTTTTGCGTGATACTCGAACAAACGAACACCCAAACAAACAAACCGACAGACAAAAAATCCAAAAGTTGGTGATTTGGAATCAGGGACATCTAAAAACCATATCGTAATCTTTTTTTATAGCACTCCGTGACCTAAACCCGCACTTAGGTCACGGTTTTGCGTTACCTAAGTAGTCCATTATTATACGGATTACACCGACCGTTCGAAAATGAATCTACTTTATTGCACAGATGCATAATAAACAAAAGAAGGTACTTTTATAGCATTCCGTGACCTAAACTATGTCACGGTTTTTCGTTACTAAGTAGTCCATTAATACACGGATTACATTACACCGTTAGGGTACGCGATAAGGCAGCATTGGCCGGGACGCACTCCTCCCGGCCCCCGCACGCCCCGCACGATTGGCCTGCCGCGACCGCTGAGCTTCACCACTATTAGTAGTTCTTTACACTATGCTTCTGTTACAGTTTTATAATAGTTTATAGATATATAATTTGTGCGGGTGATGTCGCGGGTAAACGCTAGTTACCCGCGACATCACCCGCACAAATTATATACCACATTTAAAGTCAAATCAAAAGCTTTCCAACAATAAAAGTTTAATAGATTTGCGTGATGCTCGAACAAACAGACAGATAAAAACTGTTAATTTGGAGTCGTTTATTAACCCCCGATTTTTAATGTGTCCGGGACCGCAACCGATTGTAAAAAACTCAATGGTCATTTCATATCGGGCCCCTACGCATTAATTGACCTAAAGTACCTTAAAGAGAGTTAAAAAGTAGAACATACATTTGCTTACATCAATAATAATAGGTGACCGAATTATTATTTTTTTACTTTGGTGCAACGATTGAAAATCATACATTAAGTCATCGAGCGCTCGCAGATATTTTCTATGCGATGCGAATTCACAGTTATGTGTGGGAGCACGTATGCAACTATTCATTCTATCGCGCAATAATTGATCACCTAGTCCATAAGATAGTCATTCATAGTCAGTCAGAGAAAGAACATTAGGGTAATTTACAGTGACAATTTGAGATAAATTACTGAGAATTAGGACACATGTTTAACGCCATAAGTAACCAGCAATGTACTCAGAATTATCATTGTAAATTATAATTGTCATATTTAAGAAATAGTCCTGGCCTATACGTCTAGTTGTCTTAGCTTCATTCGAACTAGTAGTAGGGATACTAGTTCGAATCAAGCTAAGACAACAAACTCACAGTTGTTGACGACTGCCTCATGGAAGGGGTTCTTGTGTGTGTCGGTGGTGACGTAGGCAGTGTTGCCGGTGTCCGTCTGTCCGCTCGACACGTGCCCGCGCGCGGGGCAGCTGGTCTCATTGCTTATCGCTATCTTCTCACAGTCTGCGAACAGATTTAACACATTCAAATGTTTTGTTTAACCTATTTCGTCACATTGGTACCGATTCGGACTGTGCCACGACTTAACTTAATTAAATTTATTCCTGTCACTTTCTAAAATAAGATTAAGAAAAGAGACAGAAAACCAACAGCTGACTTTAGTGCTGTCAAAGTGAAGTTACACGCCCAAAATAAGATGCCAACATAATGTACGCCATCTTATTTAAAGCGTTTTTGGGCGTCACTTTAGTTAAGTCGTGGCACAGTCCGAATCGAGGCCATTGTTGGACAAAGGTCTCCCCCAAGCTTTTCTACCCTTCTCTTCTCGAGACTCTTTAGGCAACCAGCACGTCTAACATGATTTCTCTACACGCGCGCGACGCGCCTTCGCTGCATACAAAATAACCTGTTCCCGTGCTTTTCGGAGAGCGCGAGCCGCGCTTGCCGCGACTTGTAGTATGGAAAAAAGCCGAGTCGCGCGTGTGTAGAGAAATCATGCTAGACGTGCAGGAGAGGATTCTCTGAAAGTCGCACGTGAAAATCAGCAGTAGAGAACGTCGAAATCGCACTCCTCAGCATTTCATACTGACAACACTACTGCGCATCTATACTGATTACTGAGTGAGTGTGAGTGAGAAAGGACTACAGTGACTTGGTGGGAGTGTCAATGTACAGTAGTATGCGTTGCTGTTGAAATACAGGTCGTATGACTACACCCTAAGAGCCAGCGCACAACTGCCGAAGCACAGCGCTGAGCATTTTTCACTGTCAAACCGTTTGGTAGCGTTGAAATAACATCGATAGTCTATTCGCAAGCTATGCGCCGATTCTTAGGTGTCTCTATATATGGCTAGCATAACATGCCAAGCACGACAAAAAGCAACAAAAACAAGAAAACCGTCAAGCGCGCTCATTTGGCATGCGTAAAGTAACAAAGACAGCATATCTAGATTTTTCTCGTTTTGTTGAGGGTGGCATGCTTGGTCCACGGATATAAAATAATAACGTGACGAAACTAACTTCTCAGCATCCAGTCTTGCTTGTTCCTGTCAGTGCCGCTCGAGCACTTCTGTATGGAGTCGCACCACATGCACTGCACAAAAAAATAAAGACATTGTTTGCGAGCTTAGACCATAAAACTAGGGACCAGCCTCGCGTTAGCATTTCCCCTCTGCCACGTTCCAAGATCAAATAATAATGTGCATTTACATACAATTTTATACCTTATCATTATCACTAAACGAGAAAGCCTATAATTGCGTAACGATAAAATCAAATTAGTCTCGTTTGGGGTTCACAACTATATTTAGCAATCAAAATTAGAAACTTAAGTAATGGAATGAAATCCAAAGTTGCGGATTTGATGCTACCTCGTGAGTCGTGGCATCGCAAAGAGTGGCAGAAAAGTTCGTTAGTAGAATTACACGCGTAACTCTTCCAAAGTTATATAAGGATCTAAGGTCTATAAGGTCTAAGTTTGCGAGATATAACACTATTACACAGATTATTCAATAATTACTATTGTAACAGATACCGCTCTTCCGATTTCTACGCGCTTTCGCAACGACGAACTAAAGTGCGCCTTATGTCAATTAGCTATAGCCTGTATCGTGTGCGATACGCGGCGCCGTAGCGTAGGTACTATCGGAGATGTCAAACGTGAATGACGGTGCACTGACTTTTATACAAGACGGGCTTTTTTCCGCATTGTACTATTATGTACTACATATTAGAACTAGCACGACAAATAAACGTCGCCATCGTGCGCAACATGTGACGGGCTCAGGCGGGTTAAAGAGATAACGATTGAGAATTGAGATTTGCTAAGAAAGAGTAGCGATATCGCTACAAAGAAAGGGACAGCGTTGTGACGAGCAGTCTTGTTTCTAGTACGTAGTACATAATAGATCAATGCACCAAAGATTCCCGTCATAGTAGCGAGATGAAATATAAGTTTACCAGGTTTTTAAATCGAATCATAAGATTTTAAACGCAAAACTTTTTATTTTTATTTGTTCATGGACGCCTGAATACCATACCGTGATCTTTGTGGTCAGTACTAACACAGAAGGCCGTGCGTGATGGTTCGGTAGCGAATAACCATGCCTGGCGGGCAGGAGGCGATGGTTCGATCCCCGTCTAGGCCGACTTGTATCATCATTGATACGAGTCGGCCTAGACGGGGCCGAAAAACTCATGTTTTTCGGAATTCATGTACAAGCTTTTGCCCGCAACTTGAAATTATTATACTTATCGAAAAATCCTTCTTAGTGCATCCTTCATCCTCCGTACAATCTATATTCCGTTGCGTTGTCTGTCAGTCAGTCGTGGAACTGTTTTATACGGGTATAGATTTTTAACAATTCTGGCTTTTAGGTGAAGGAAAACATATCGTGACGAAACCTGCATGCTTCAATTTTGAGGCATGCATTGTTATTGTCCATCTTGTGGCGACGGGCTCACTCCCCGTCACACTGTACAGAGTTTCGGTATTACTAGTGAAACGTGTATGTTCAGAGTTTTCAGAATATCCCTGACTACTGGCTGTGCTACTGGGAATACCGTGAGCATATGCATCACATGATCGCAGAACATTATAAAAGAGATTAGAAATGCAAAGTAGCGCTTTTGCTTCGGAGACGACTTTCATCACTTGTCTTCCCACTCACGCTGCTACAACTACTTATGCCATCTCGCTCGCACCACGCTGTGCACCTTACGGTATCATGCAATGCATTACCGTGTGGCACGCGTTCCACGCCTACTTTGCACTTCTAATCCCTCTTATGTTCTGTGGTATGCATACTAACATTGAAGCCGGTCTCGTGGTTGACGCAAGTCTCGCAGCTGTCGTACTGCAGGCAGGTCGGCAGCGCGGTCAGCTTCAGTAGCGTGTTACTCGCCACTTCGTAGTTCTTGAACGACACTCGGTGGTATTCGTAGATTGTCTTGCGCCGGACCACTGGGCGACAAAATGTTTTCATTTATTATATGGGACATTTCACGTGAAGAGGACAGGGAAAAAAAAGTGAGGTTCTGAAAATCGACCATATGAAGTACCAAGTGAAATGGGTTAAAACATCGATCACCGTACGGCGCCATTAATAATAACAACTGTCACAGATTAAAACGTGCACAAGTCGCTGAGCGGTTAAAGCAACACTAAAGTTTAAGTTACGAAACCGCTAGGCGTCATATTTCTATCTCTTTCTTGTAGATAGGTTTGACCGTTTGACTCTATCTGAGACAAAAAAGTACTACACGTTACTAACAGATGGCGCTATTAGTCACGTTTCGCAAATAATAAAACTTTTCTACTGCTCCAAAAACGTTTTTTCTTTATAATATATTATTAACTTATATTTGTATTATGTAGTTATATTTATATTATATTATATTAATAAAACTTATTTCATATCATTAAATGAGGTTAAATATACGCTAAAACGATATAAAATATTAATAAAGTTGCAATATCGCGCAAACTGCTCAACCTTGCAAGCGCTACATATGCTACATATGACGCCCCTTGCGACGCGGGTGTATATTATTCAACGTATCTCCTAAACTAATAGAGATCCCATATTAAATTTTCTAGTGTACTTTCATTATCATTTAAGCTATATTTTAAAAGAAAAAAAAATAAAAAAAAATTGGTCGAAGTGACTGTAATTCTGGTTTGAAAAGTTTACTTCCGGTTTTGGCCATTAATTTTTATTTAATTTTTGAATTTTTTTTTACTGTCAAAAAGAACAGTATATTTTTAATATGTATCGCTATGTAAAATATTTTATAGTAGATTTGTTATATTCGAAAAATTACTTTCGAAAAATTGTAGTACCAATCAACAACAATTCTTTTGAAACCTATAACTTGGTAAATATACACTATACAAAAAAAATATTTTGCGTACACATTCATACCTACTAGAAGTACAAATGGGCCGAATGTGGTCGATTTTCAGAACCTCACTTTTTTTTCCCTGTCCGCTTCACGTGAAATGTCCCATTTACTAGCTTTTCCCCGCGGCTTCGCTCGCATTTAAGCCATTTAAAAAGTATCCTATGTTACTTCTAATACCTCCAAGAATATGTGTACTAAGTTTCATGATAATCGGTTAAGTAGTTTTCACGTGAAAGCATAACAAACAAACTTACATTCGCATTTATAATATTAAGGGATTACTATTGTAACAAAATACCCAGCTAATATTTAAAGAGGCGGTTTAGAGTTTAGACCATCAAACTGAACAACTTTCACTATAGCAACGTCAATGACGTTAAAAAAATCAGCTGTCTTAGGGCTCTAACAGACGAGCGACAGTTGTCTGCGACCGTGACGTAGGCATAGTCTGAGAGCACAAGTCTTGTTCTTGAGAGATTTCAGTTTGAAGAAAACGGAGGCTAAAAAATAACATGATTGATATTTCTGGTAGTTTTTATAAGTTTTTCGTAGATTTTGGTTTCTTTAGATAATAGATAATCCAGAATTGATTATATTCATCAAGAAGTCCATAAAATATTACAGACTGGTGAAAATAGGGCAATTATAATATCTAAACTATTATAAAACTGTAACAGAAATGTGTCTGTACATTGAAGATATTTACAAAAAAAAATTACGACATGGTTTTTACCTGTCCCTGATTCCAAATCACCAATTTTTTGATTTTTTGTCTGTCTGTTTGTTTGTTTGTTTGGGTGTTTGTTTGTTCGAGTATCACGCAAAAACTACTGAACTGATTTTGATGAAACTTTTTTTGTTTGATAGCTTTTCATCTGACTTAAAATCTGGTAGGTATATAATTTATGCGGACGAAGTCGCGGGTAAAAGCTCGTACATTATATAGTTATAATAATAATACTTAACACAACACTAATAATTATAACACATAATATTATACACATAAATATTTATAAATACGTACACAAGGTGTAACAAAACACCCTAGTAATACTTAAGGGGGTGCTTCAGACCATCAAACTGAACAACTTTCAATATGGAGCCAACATCGAAATCGCGAAAAAAAATCAGCTTTGTCATACAAAACTGCAGTACCGTCTCGACTCAAATATATGGGACGGCAGATTTTTTTTATTTTTTCTCGACATTGGCTCCATAGTGAAAGTTGTTCAGATTGATGGTCTGAAGCACCCCCTTAATACTAGTACTAGGGTGTTTTGTTACATCCTGTATAGGGTCCTTCTTAAGGCGTAATGAGTTTATAAACTCGTAAAAAATAGCTTTTTCGATTACGTTTTTTCCATTCAAAATGAAATAATTTTGATTTGAATGAAATATATATTATAGTTGGGGATATTTCCTAGGCAGGAAGGTTATTCAGTACACGATTGGAACAATTTGGCTAGATAGAAAAACATCCCGAAGTTACCCCTCTTTCTTACTTTTAATATCATTTTATATCTAGAAGAAACTGTATTTACGCAAATAAAATATACTATTATCTTGGCCATAACATAAGCTTGGCAGCTAGGTATATTTCGTTTACTTTACTTTATATACTTCAACACAATTCCAAAATATCTACGAAATTTCGAGCGTCTCGCCATTTTGCCGATGCGATACGCCATTTTAGAAGCGCGGCAGCGCTTGTAGAGGTAAGACCTATGTCAAACTTTTCTTCAAATTTCACGTCTTATTTTACAACATTTCCGGCTTTTTTCTGTATTAATATCTATATAAATATTTCTAATATTGCTCAAATTGTAAATAATAGCTGTGATTATTGTAGATATAACTAATTTGTAATTTTTTTTTTGAATTGTAAATTATGTAGGCAAAATGACAGTTCCATCATAGTGCCACAGTTCACGAATATAGCTTTCAGTAGGACAACACCAAAATGACTCGTGGTGCTACGAATTGCTAAACTGATGTAGGTAAAGTTGTTTTTGTAGCGCATAGCGAGGCATCCTAAGAGGTAAGCGGTTCCCAAAGTGTATCTTAGGGTTTCGTGGAAAACAGTAGGGTTCCTTGAATCCAAGAGCGGATACTTACATTTTCTGAAAAGGGATCGTCTTGCGAGTTTAGCTTAGGTATTTTCTCATTTTATACTTTTATTTCCCACTGTACAAAGAAAGTACACTACAATTAAAAAAATAATACTGTAATAAAAATTGCTTTAATATTTACAATTTAGACTATTTTATTTAAAATATACCAACAGATTTTGTACTGAATAAAAATTTTTTAACAAAAAATTAAAACCGACTTCAAATTTCAAAAAGTACCTAAAAATAATAAATATTACAGCCGATGAATTTTACGTTAGCAACTATAAGAATATCATTTTGTTTTATCGAAGTCGCTGTCAAGCCTGTACGATTCGAGACTGAGCTTGCAATAATTTTTTGGCTAGGCTTGACACCGACTACAATAAAACAAAATGATATTCTTAATAGATGCTAACGTTTCAGCGTTGGTGTTATATTGGGTTAACATATCCGTTGGACATGTACAGGGAACATGAACACGAATCTTTTATTTCAATCGTCGATGATATGCTATAGATCTTTGAGGAGTTTATTGTCTCCGAAGCCCTTTACCAAATCTTCATCAAATTAAAATGGGACCACTTTTGAAGTATGACCTAAAAGAAAACTTGAACACGAATCATTTATTTCAATCGTCGATGATAGGCTATAGATCTTTGAGGAGTTCTATTGTGTATCTCCGAAACCCTTTACCAGATCTTCACCAAATTAAAATGGAACCACCTCTGAAGTATGACCTACTAAACAAAAAAAAATATCAAAATCAGATTACTCCGTAAAATGTTATGCGTACATACATAAAAAAAAAATATATATATATACAGGGTGTACAATAAAATGGGACAGCTACTCAAAGGGGTGCTTCAGACCATCAAACTGAACAACTTTCTCTATGGGACCAATATCGAAATCGCGAAAAAAAAATCCGCTCTCCCATACAAAACTGCAAACATAACTCGACTGAAATGTATGGGACAGCAGATTTTTTTTTCGCGATTTCGATATTGGTCCCATAGAGAAAGTTGTTCAGTTTGATGGTCTGAAGCACCCCTTTAAGTAGCTGTCCCATTTTATTGTACACCCTGTATACAGGGTGTAACAAAACACCCTAGTAATACTTAAGGGGGTGCTTCAGACCATCAAACTGAACAACTTTCACTATGGAGCCAACATCAAGAAAAAAAAAAATCTGCTGTCCCATACATTTTAGTCGAGTCGGTACTTTTGTATGGGATAACAGATTTTTTTAATTTTTTCTCGATGTTGCCCCCATAGTGAAAGTTGTTCAGTTTGATGGTCTGAAGCACCCAGTTAAGTATAACTAGGGTGTTTTGTTACGCCCTGTATACGCGTCGACTTGAAAACCTCCACCGTTTTTTGTTTTGTTTTCGTCGGTTAAAAAAAGCGAACAATTTTGGGCGGTGCCACAAATGGCAAAACAATCAAGATTGTTGATTTACAGGTGCGTACCGACTTCGCGTGGCAAACCATCGAGCATTATCTCGCGTGGCAGCCGCGCACTATCCCTTTACACCCGAGACGTATCGATCGTGCGAGTAACATTTGAAAAATTCTGATGACCGCGCAAATTAATTTTAGCGAACGCAACCGGCACTGATCGCTCGTGCGAGTGCTACTCCCGCCTTTCAAAGCGCCCTGCATTAGTTTTGATGCTTCAATAGCCGGTGATTAGACTGAAAAGGTGACTGCGTTTTTTGACCCTAGAAGGCGCTCACGTAAATATTAATTTTTCTCAAACATGCTTGGAAATGGGAGCATTATTTCGACAACCTTCTTCGAGATAAATCGAAATTGCTGTACTGGCCAAATACATGCGTGCAGCGGCCGGCAATGTTGTATGAAAATCCATATCTGTCGTGTTTTGCGGCCAAATAAATTACATAGTAAACTCATATCTGTAACTACCGCCCTATCGCCATTACTTCCATTCTCTGTAAAGTCATGGAAAGAGTACTTAACAGTAAGTTGCTGTCATACCTAGAAGACAATGATCTACTCAGTGATCGCCAATATGGCTTCCGCCGGGGGCGATCGACTGGGGATCTTCTTGTGTATGTCACGCACTGCTGGGGCGAGGCCATCGAGAAGCACGGTGAAGCACTGGCTGTATCACTTGACATCTCGAAGGCCTTTGACAGGATATGGCACGCTAGTTTGCTGAACAAGCTTCCCGCTTATGGCATCCCCGCTGATCTTTGCAGCTGGATATCTGATTTCTTGAGAGAACGGTCGATTAGAGTTGTCATTGACAGCTGCTCTTCTGACCTTATGGCAATTGATGCTGGAGTTCCTCAAGGGTCTGTTCTCTCCGCGACACTTTTCCTGCTGCACATCAATGACCTCCTTGTGTCAGGTATTGTTGGGTATGCAGATGACAGTACTGTCATGGAGAGATATGTATCTGGCGCAGGGGCCAGCGGGGATAAAATACGCTCGCAGAGGGAGGCCATGGTTGAGCGGACAAACTTGACTTTAAGTCTTGTCTCCCAGTGGGGTGACAATAATTTAGTCAACTTCAACGCCACCAAAACACAGGCTTGTCTGTTCACCGCAAAAAGGAGTCCGTTTAATCTGACTCCTACTTTCCGGGGTACATCTGTCCCTGTTTCCGACAGTCTTGGGCTTCTGGGTATAAGCTTGACCACGAAACTCAACTTCGGCGCTGACATCGAGTCTAAGGCTCAAACTGCGGCCAAAAAGCTGGGCATCTTAAACAAGGTGAAGCGGTACTTCACTCCTGGACAGCTCTTAGTATTGTATAAAGCTCAGGTCCGATCATGTATGGAGTACTGCTGCCACCTGTGGGATAGCTCAGCCAAGTATCAACTTGCCGCACTCGACTCGGTTGAACGCAGAGCCAGGAGGCTCATTGGCGATAGTAAGCTGGTGGAGGCCAAGCTTTATAGCCTAGCCCACCGCCGCAGAGTGGCCTGCTTGTCGGTCTTCTACAGATTGTACTTCGGTGAGTGTGCCCTTGAGCTGCATGAGCTCATCCCACCTTCCCCTTTCTACTATCGGACTTCCAGACGCACCGCGGGATATCACCCCTTCTTGGTTGACATCCCACATATCCGCACCAAGCGCCTTTCTGAATCTTTTATAATGCGCACAGCCAAGGAGTGGAATGCCTTACCTGCGTCAGTATTTCCGAGTACTTACAACCCGAATTCCTTTAAAGTACGAGTGAATAGGCATCTTCTGGGTAAGCTCGCTACATCTACGACCCCATCTTCGTCCTGAGGACTGGATTGAGGTCAAGAACAAACCCATAGTTAATAAAAAAAAAAGATGTCTTCCCGTATAATTTTATGAATATGCACCATAGCTGCGTAGTAAAAATTTAGAACGTGTATTATTGAAGGCTGTAGATTCCAAACATGGAATAAAAGTGAAAAGGGTGTTATGGCACTTTACACCTTTATTCGTTCGGGGGTGCGTTATATCCATTAAAGACTCTGCAGGTGCATGTGATTCTGATGACAATACAATAATATGGTATTATCCAGCTGATCTGGTGATGGAGCTGGAAGGTGGCTAGTGGAACTCTTGGATGGCTAATAGTATACTCATCGAATTTCAGCTCGTTAAAATCATCTCGATGAGTGCTTTTCTTTACAGTTTTGTAACAAGTACCTATTTAATGATGGAGCTGAATAACTGTTACAAAAACTGCTCACTGGTATTTTCAATTTGTGTTTCTCAACCGATTGCTTCCAAAATAAATATCTGAGGGTCCGCGTGGACCCTGAACACGAATCCGATGTCAGATTGAAGAAAAGTGTCCACTTTAGAGTCAGTATGACTCATCCTAAGCGTCTGTAAAGCGTAGTTGTGGCAAGGCATGCCTTTTTTTGCCGAGTCCAGCGCAGCACCAGTTGGTCGAGTGGTCTCGGTACTCGCCTCCAGAGCAGAGCGGCGGTTTGGTGCGGTTTGCGCGAGTTCGATTCCGGTCGCTAGCAAGGTGGCAAGGAGCTCGTAGCGAATCTTCCTAGGAGTTCGTTGGGACTTTATTATTTAATATATATATATTTTTTTGTTTTTTATTTTTTGCTGGCGAATTGTCACCTAACCCCAACTATTAACCATCTTTTGAAGCGTGTAGTTTTAGCAAGGCTCACTTATAGCATATAATTGATGATTTCAAACAACTTATTCAATTGCCAATGATTTGTTTTCAACTGTTGAGGAGTTCCATTTACCTGTTTCCAAAGCCATTCATCAGATCTTCATCAAAGAATTACTTATGCCAATAGCCTACAATAATACCTATAAATAACTTTAACTTTGTTATTGGTGTTGTTCAACTGGTATCAATTATATGACATGTTGGTATACTGTGGCATCTTGAAGAATTATTGAACACTCTAATATTTAAATTCAAAATTCGAACGAATTGCTCGCGATCTCCCCTCAGACCCCGCACCTCACCCCCTTTATCGGAGCTTAGCCCTGCCTTCACGTTGCCTTAATATGCTGACACTTTTTTAAGGGGATGATCAGACCGTCAAACTGAACAACTTCCTCTATGGGTCCAACATCGAAATTGCGAAAAAAAATTATCACTTCCATACAAAACTGTAAACCTACTCGGAGCCAAACGTATGGGACAACTGTTTTTTTTTCGCGATTTCGATGTTGATTCCATAGAGAAAGTTGTTCAGTTTCATAGTCTGGTCATCGCCTTAAAAAAATGTCAGCATATTAAGAAGGACCCTGTATATAGGACCCTGTATTACAAACTATTGGATATGGAGGTCTATCTCTCAGACTATACAACACTACGTCACGGTCTTCAACTGTCGCGCGACGGTCGCGCGACCCGGTCGCGAGCAGTCGCAGACAACTGTCGCTGGTCTGAAAGAGCCCTTATACATTTGAATCGGGTGGGTACAGAAGTTTTGCATGACGCTCCGTAGTGAAAGTTGTTCAGTTTGATTGCCTAAAAATTATTCACCACTATCATACACAATAAAACAAATGCAATGACAACCTAGTAATATTTAAAGGGGGTGGCCCCTTTAAATATTACTAGGTTGTCATATGTCTAGGTTGTCAAAGGGGCCACCCCCTTTAAATATTACTAGGTTGTCATTGCATTTGTTTTATTGTGTATGATAGTGGTGAATAAGAAGAATTTACGCAAAATATAAAAAAAGTAAACTTACAGAAAACAATTCTGTCAGTGAGATACGCGTCACTGATGCCGACTTTCACAGGATGGTCTTGATCGTTGATATCCTGCACCGGGATAGGAATGTCTTTGTACGCGAATATTATATCTCCGTTCTTGTAAAGGCTGACAGCGAATGTAAACTTCTTCGAGACATCTTCTTGCAGGGTTACATTTTCCCAGAAAGCTGTGAATTTTTCACCTGCGAAAAACAAACTACATTTTAGGAATCAGAATCAGAATCATTTATTTGCTGAAACATGGTTTACAACATTGTGGAAGGTGTATAATATTAATAAGTCCTCACATTTCGCCATGACATGGCATGCAAATTTAGGGTTGACTTTGTCACATTATATAAACAAATATTAAATTCAATTTACTTATCTTAGGTACGTACATATTTGAATCATATTAAATGGATTCGGGGAAAAGGAAGTAGTAGCAATAAATGATGATGACTACATACACAAAATACAGCTGAATGAAAAGAAAACGAGTCTAGAAGCATCGTAAATTTATTAATATTTGATAACAATGAATGATAATATGTATAACATAGTTTCATTTATAACAAAAACCATTATGTTGTTTATTAGTTTATTTCTCATATAAATAAGTTTTCCCTATCCCAATTAGTCTTGATATGAATTCGATAACTGTTCCGATTATAGGTTAACAAGGCGTCGCGTTGTTCTTGGCAGTTGCTCGCGCGATCGTGCGACGATAGCATAGCACCGTGCGAATAAACCCGCAATAACCCAGATACAAATCTGAGTTCACGTGATCGCGCTATGGTCAATTAGGACACTTGATGAAGATTGGTATCATGTTAAATCGCGATTTCGTGCAATCTGAAACTGAAAAAGTGCAATGCGAGTGCAAAGTATTTTAATTGTACTTTGTATATTTTGTTTTGTTTAAAAGATGTGTGTTGTAGAGTTTCTGGCCGCATCTTCTCTCAACGGAACAACTTCCGACGCGGTGGTAGAGTCAAAAAATGACGTCAAAAAGCTATCTATGTGATATTATTTTGAATACAACATTTTGATTTTTTTGCGATCGTCCCACGTTCGCGCGATTGATGGCCAATTAGGACGCCGCCGAATTGTAACAAATCGGAAAGTGAGAGAGCGTCCAATTTAAAGTCTCATTTATGCCTATTGAGTTGATTGATAGTAAACACAAATGTGCAAACAACGAGTCAATAGGTCCGGCCTAGCACGCCGATTATACAACGTGTTAATGAATTAACGCAAAACTAGAAAGTAGTTTGTTTAGAATTGAGAGCAGAATTGTTTTAAAATTTGCTGAACCCGATGTCAACCACTCACACTCACCTTACTTACTACCAAAACAAGATTATTAAAATGTATCCATGAGTACGTTAGCGCTTTAATTCATTGCTGAAATGATAAATAATTTTTGCCTCAATTCACACTGGACAGAGTTTCGGTACTACTAGTGAAACGTGGATATTCTGAAGTTTCAGAATATCTCTGACTACCCCCTCGGGGAATATAGTCGTGAGCATATGCTATGCTATTATGCTATTTTTGCCTCAATACTTAAAATGTGAATAACTTTAAATTTTAACTATCAAAATAATAAAATTATTGCTTCAATCTAATCATTTTGTTATAAATCCGTTGGGGTGTATGAGGTTTTGAGCTTATTGATTAACACGTTATATTATCATTAACAAAATACTTCATCCAATAACATTAATTCGAAAAGGTATTGTCCCGCCTCGCGTGAAATAATAACTAATACGGGGTGTAACAAAACACAACTTTTAGAAGTAAAAGCGAGACTCAAAAAGAAGAAAGAGCCCAGTTTTTGCAACATGGTACTTCTAAATGAAAGACAGATGACTTTTTTCATCTTGATTATGGACTATGGTGGAAAGTCGGGAGACAATTTTAATTGAATACATTTTTAGGGACTTTTAACCAAAAGGTTATGCCAATTAAAAACTGACCTTGACATAATAATTCATAATAATTCGAACTTCACTCTGTTGCGGCTTTGATTGGCCATGTAAAGGTGGACCAGAATCTGATGAAAAATTGGGAATTTTAATTTTAGAGTAAGCAACACTGGGGTAATTAGATTAGGGCCCTTTACACACTGCGATTTTTTGCAGCGCAGAAGTGCTGCAAAAACCATCGATTGAGTCGCGACGCAGCATCGATGCAAACGCGATAAAGCAAAGATGCAAACGCGTAAAAGCGACCACGATGCAAAACTTTCGTAATATTTGGATCAGTTATTTGCCGACCGCCTTTGCCACAATGCATACGCGCGTGTGCATCAATACAAACATATGTGTGCATCGCTACAATCATGCGTTTGAATCGATACAAACGCCTATTAATTGCTAGTGAAGCGATTAAGTCACGTGATGGACAAACGAAGGTTTTTATCGCTGCAAAAAGGCTCAGTCTGTACAGGGGCCTACTTTGACTAGACAGATGACATTTTGACATTACCATGCGAAAATCTATATTTTTTTACTTTTTTTCATTTCATGAGATTCTGGTCGATCTTTAGTTCCCAAATAACACGTACCATCATCATACATCTTGACAAAGCTGTCTTGCGTCAATGTAGTATCAAAGTTAGCCATAAGTGGGGCGATATATTGCGTAGCAGCCAGCCAGTTGTGAACGTGCTCTCCGGTGTAAATGAACCCGCCCGTCGCCACGGTGATGTTGTGGAGCCCGTGCCCGTAGAACGGGAAGTCGAAACTTAGCCGGAGGGTCTGCAAGCAACATGTTTAGTTTAGCTATAATTGCCGGAAAACAACCTTGACTGCGCAGAACATTTGTTGAAAAGCGCTACTGCGCTCTCTTGTTGGTGTTTAACGCGTAGTGTAATCAGGAAATTAGGTATATTATTTTTAGGGTTCCGTACCCAAAGGTTGAAAACGGGACCCTATTACTAAGCCTACGTTGTCCGTCCGTCCGTCTGTCCGCCTATTTAGGGATGTAACTTTTGAACTGTAAGAGCTAGATAATTGAATTTTTCACAGAATTTGCGTTATTACGGCGGATTTGTTAACAAATAATAAAAATGACAAAAAGTTAAAAATTAACTCAACAAGAAACTAGTTTTTATCAACGTTTTTTCTTCACGCTCTATCGTAAAAACGGTAATATATACAAGCGTCAAACTTAGTGTGATTATAAAGCAAACTCTACAGAATAACAACAAATACTAAAAACCGGCCAAGTTTTTTTTTAAAGTTAATAATGTTGTGTTCTGTGGTGGCACGGAACCCTCGGTGCGCGAGTAGCCCAACTCGCACTTGACAGGTTAAATTTTTTGTTGTTTATCGATAGACATACATCATTCTAAGTAATTAAATTTTTTGGCAATTCATAGAGTGTATTTTTAAATGAGACTAGATAATCTGTGAGTAATTTCCAAGATATTAATTTACTTTACATCGAAAATTTAAATATTTTTTCACGACTATTTGTTGATGATGATGACATCATCAACAAATAGTCGTGAAAAAATAACAACATACCTACAAATATAATACTAGCCAAATTGACCGTGGGTAAATACAGAACCGGTGCGGTGTATGCAGACACGGATTATTACCGGCAAGATTGGCACAACATATAATATGAGTTTTCCCCGTCAACGGGGTAACGCTCTGCCTTCTTACGTTTATACAGGGTGAAATTGATATCATTAGCATCCTTTTACACTAAGAGTCTACCCATAAAACTGAATAACTTTCAATATGGGAGGAAACGGACCGGAGCAAAAAAAAATCTACTGTTGCATACATTTGAGTCGAGAAGGCGCTGCAGTTTAGTATGGAACAGCTGATTTTTTTTTTGCTCCGATCGGTTCGCTCCCATAGTAAAAGTTGCTCAGTTTGATGGGTAGACTTAAGAGTCCTTAATGAGTCCTTTAGAGTAAGATCCTTTGAAACTAAGGTTTCAAAGGATGCTAATGATATCAAATTCACCCTGTATACCTACAATCCCCCTGTTTTGGGGGAGGCCTATGTCCAGCAATGGACGTCTTTCAGCTGATATGATGATGATGATACCTACAATGGAGAGTGGAGCCAGAACTGACCGTATCGAGGCTAAACGAACTTTTTGTATGGGTGTATCTTATTTTATAGGTATACATTTTATTATCTCATAATTAAGTTGATCTTTATTTGTGTGCACACTGTTTTTACCCAAACACATAAGTTTTTCACTCACTCAACGGTGGAACGGTACGGTTTGCTGGAAGAAAACTCTTTTCGCTCGCCTTCGTACATCACGACTTATTGTAATTTTTCATAATTATGTTGTTTTGTATACAATAAAGAATCTAAGAACTTTCTCGTTTAATTATTAACTATAGAATTGTTCATGCAGATTGTAGAGCAAAGGTCTCCCATTTATCGACCGGCATAAAGTAGGTCAGTTAATATTTTATGTCAATGTCGACCGATGTCCACGGTCAAGGAATTATTTGCGTTTTTTCCTAGATAAAAGTGAGGCGGGCCTCAAAGTGGAATCGTATTGTCGCATCAATTAACACTTTGTCTATAAATAATAAAACCGGTCAAGTGCGAGTCGGGCTACTCGCGCACAGAAGGTTCCGTACCACACCACCTCAGAACACAACATTATTAACTTAGAAAAAACGTTTTTGTCCGAGACCTTTAGTGCGAGACCGACTCACACTTGGCCGGTTTTTAGTATTTGTTGTTATTCTGTAGAGTTTGCTCTATAATCACACAAAGGGGTAGGAACATCTCTGGGATACCAATTTTTTTTTTTATAATTTTTATAATTTCGCGCGGCCAATCTGAAGACTTTGTATATCGATAGAACACGTCATTAAAAATATACTTTCTTATTTGGCATAATCTCCTAGCCTGCTGTTTTAAGCTAGATATTCGACTTTAAAAGTTTTAATTTTTCAAGACTCCTAGGGGCTTTATTTCTTTCCTGATCGAGATGAGACCTGGTGTTTGCATAGTAGAGGTTTGAATCTGTAGTTACCTACTTTCGGGGTTGGAACATATCAGCGACATATTTTTTTTTCGAATTTTTAATCATTTCGCTTGGCCAACACAAAAAACATACTTTCTCATTTGGCAAAATCTTCTAGCCTGCTGTTTTAAGCTAGATATTTGACTTTAAAAGTTTTAATTTTTCAAGACTTCTAGGGGCTTTATTTCTCATCTGTTCGAGATGAAACTTGGTGTTCGCAAGATGGCGGCCATGGCCGGAAATGGAATAAAATATAAGACAATCAATATGAAATAAGCCTTATGCCTTTACTTATGCTTATGACTTTCTGAAAAAAGTAAATTAAAAGATCGGGCCGCCGCACATTTTTTTCCTACTGGTCCTCATAAGTAGTAAACACTAGATTGAACAACTTGGTCGACTTGGACAAAAGAAACAACTCGGTCAACATGAACAACTCTTACAACGTAAATAACTCTGACAACTTGGCCAACTGATTTGACTTGGTCAAGTTGTTTTCTTGGTGTCAAATGTTATACTCGAGAGCGCACACGTACTACAATAGTTCGAATTGTTTGTATTGTCACGGAATATATAATTATAAACGGGTGTGATTCCATATCGTATAAAAATAAAGATTTGCTGGAACTAAAGTGGTTTGAAGCATTTTTGACACGATTTGAAACTGTGTTGTTTTTACTGGAGATACCGCTTTAAATTGCAGGTAATACTATAAATTGGTAAGCTACGGCACTACTCAATTCTTTTTTACATAATACGTGTCATTAATTGAAAAATAATGTGTTTTCTATTAAAACTTTGAATCAAAAACTTAAATAATAGTCCATAACTAGAGATCGGATATTCGAATGCATATTTACCTAAAGTTAATTTTTCAAAAGAATAATGCAGACACCTCAATTAATAAAATTGATTTTATGTAACAATCCCAGGGCCGTTCTTAGGTCTCGGGATTGCTAAACTATCTTGGACATTTGAACAACTCTGATACTTTTGTCAGCTTATGAAATGCTGTCAGAGTTGACAGAGTGGTTTAGGTTTACCTAAACTTCACCAGCTGCATATTTATAAACATCCGATTATCTGATCTCTATTCATAACAAAAATAAATACCTAGGTTGATATTAGGATCACTACAAATTAATAAAATATTAAATGATTAAACTTATTTCATATTGATTGTCTTATATTTTATTCCATTTCCTCTGAACGTTATTGTAACAACCCTTAGCATGGCCACCATCTTGCCGCATCGCCGGCGTGTCGCGCGGTTTCTTAGAAGCGCGCTTACTATTATTTTTATATATGCTTTGCCCACGCCCTGCAGTTTCTCCCTCCCCGCTTTTGTTTTTTATACAACCAGTTTCGTCGTATTTTATTTCTTATCTATTTTATAATCTAATGATTTTTATTTTTAGGATAATTTATTTCATAAATTCTTAGTAGGTAACTACAGATTTACACCTCTACTAAACACCAAGATTCATCTCGATCAGGTAAGAAATAAAGCCCCTAGAGTCTTGAAAAATTAAAACATTTAAAGTCGAATATCTAGCTTAAAACAGCAGGCTAGGAGATTTTGCCAAATAAGAAAGTATGTTTGTAATGACGTGTTCTATCGATATCCAAAGTCTTAAGATTGGCCGCGCGAAATTATAATAGTTAGAAAAAAAAATAAAAAAAAGTTTAGGTATCCCAGGCTCAATATATAAATGTTCGTACCCCTTTGACGCTTGTATGTATTATCGTTTTTACGATAGAGGGTGAAGAAAAAACGTTGATAAAAACTAGTTTCTTGTTGAGAACCCCCCTTAATTTTTAACTTTTTGATATTTTTATTATTTGTTAACAAATCCGCCGTAATAACGCATAATCTGAGAAAATTTCAACTATCTAGCTATTACGGTTCAAAAGTTCCAGCCCTAAATATGTAGGACAGACGGACGGACGGACGGACGCACAGACGGACAGACGGACAGACGGACGGACGGACAACGTAGGCTTAGTAATAGGGTCCCGTTTCTACCCTTTGGGTACGGAACAATAAAAACTGTCCCATACATTTCGGTTAGGCAGCTAGTGACGTTTTCTATGGAAAAGCGTTTATTGTTTTTCTCGATTTTGATATTAGTCCTATAGTGAAAGTTGTTTAGTTTGATGGTCTGATCATCCTCTTAAAACCGTCAGCATAATAAGTTGGACCCTGTATTAATAAATTACTGTGAACTTCTTCTTTCGTATTAGCATGAGCTGTATCGCATGACAATATGTCATGCTGTAATTGATAGATTAGCCATTCAGCAATGGTAGTATCGAGGCTGACTACCCAGGGTGCGCCAGACAAACTCGGGTTTCGTCACTCGGGGAGGCTCATAAACTGTGATAAAAGAGATATTCTCACGGTGGCCTTGCGGTGTGAGTTGCTGAGCACCGCGTGCGCGTCCACCTGCTGCCTGGTGAGGTTCGCCCAGTACTCGTCGAAGTACGTCTTGTTGCCGATGAACGTGCTGTTGTAGAAGTTGTGGTTGTCCTGCACAAAGGCACGGTATAAGAGTATTTCTTTTATTTAAATAATGATTTATGGCTTAGTTACAAAGTCCTTTAAGCCAAATCTTAATTTGTACATTTCTTCATTCCTAACAACTTATTCTAATCTAAGGTCGATCAAGGAAGCTCGTAAATCTCTTGATCTAAAACTTATGTTTCGTTTTCGTATTGAGATTCCCGTTATGTTGGTCGATTTACGCAACTTTTTGGTACAGAATCGTGCACGAAATTATATCACAAGCAACAAATTTTTCACAAATTTCAAATATAACTTAACTAGCTGTTGCCCGCGACTTCGTACGCGTGGACTTAGGACTTATTTATGGGTTTTTAGGGGCACTGACTTGTTTTTGTGACTTCTGAAAGAACACCCCCTACTCATCCCTCTATGCACCCCGTACTCATCCCGCACGCACCCCCTACGCAGCCCTACTCACCCCCTTCGTAACCCCTGCATACTCCTACGCACACCTACTGGTCCCCTACGCACCCACTACTCATCCCCTACGCACCCCCTACACACCTTTACGCACCCCTACTCACCCCCTAAGCATCCTTACTCGCAGCTTACGCACCACCTACGAGGGTACGGGTGTGTGGGGAGTGCGTAGGGGGTGCGTAGGTGGTGCGTAGTGGGTGCGTAGGGGGTGCGTATGGGTGTGTATGGGGTAAGTAGGGGAGGCCCTACTTACCCCATACACACCCCTATGCTCCCTCTACGCACCCCCTACGCAACCCTTACGCACCCCCTACGTACACCCTGCACACTACTACGCACCCCTACTCATCCTATACGCACCCTTACTTACCCCCTACTCACCACTTACGCATCCCCGGGTGCTCACCCCTACGCACCCCCTTCGAACCCCATTACACACGCCAACGCATCTTTTTACGCACCCCTTACGCTCCCCCTACGCACCCACTACGCACCCCCTACGCACCACCTACGCACCTCCTACGCACTCCCCACACACCCCTACGCACCCCTACACACCCCTACGCACCCCTATGCACCCCATACTCGCCCCCTCTACGTACCACTTTCGCACCCCCTCCTCACCACTTACGCATCCCCTACTCACAACTTACGTACCCCTACTCACCCCCTACTCACACTCTACTTATTTAGCAATTAACGTCCCAAAAAACCATAAAAATGACGCCCATAATGATATTTAGACATTTCAACCCCATCGCTCCCTAACACGCCATGATGGTATTGCACGTCCACCACGTCGGATTTTAAAATCATTGTAATTTTCGTAATCAGCGACCCCATAAACCATACAAACAATACCCATCATGATTTTCAGACTTTGTCACCCCATTTCCCCCTTTCAGGGGTTGAATTCTAAAAAAACCTGAAACACTTGTTTACTCATTTATCAATAGGAGTACTCCTGTGCAGTTTCGACTAAAATAGTCCAACTAATCTCGTTTCCCCATACAAACTTCGGACCCCCGTTTCACCCCCTCGGGGGGTGAATTTTGAGAAATCCTTTCTTAGTGCACCCCTAGACCACATAAGGTACCTACGTGCCAAATTTGGAATGTCTAGACCAGCGGTTTGGGCTGTGCTTTGATATATCAGTCACTCAGTCAGTTTCTTCTTTTTAACCCCATCGCACCCCAACAGGGGATGATGGTATTTCAGGTCTGCCACGTTGGATTTTAAAATCATTGTTGTTTTCGTAATCAGCGACCCGATAAACCATACAAACCATACCCATCTCAATTTTCAGACTTTGTCACCCCATTTCCCCCTTTCAGGGGTTGAATTCTCAAAAAACCTGAAACACGTGTTTACTCATTTATTAATAGGAGTACTCCTGTGAAGTTTCGAATAAAATAGTCTAACTAATCTTGTTTCCCCATACAAACTTTGGACCCCCGTTTCGCCCCCTTAGGGGGTGAATTTTGAAAAATCCTTTCTTAGTGCACCCCTCGAGCTCATAAGGAACCTACGTGCCAAATTTGAACTCTCTAGACCCAGCGGTTTGGGCTGTGCGTTGATATGTCAGTCAGTCATTAAGTCATTCAGTCAGTCAGTTTCTTCTTTTATATATTTAGACTAGCGGCCCGTCCCGGCTTCGCACGGGTGGACATCTAATCTTTTCTAGCAATAAATATAGCCTATGTTACTCAGGGTGAATGCAGCTTTCTAATGGTGAAAGAATTTTTTAAATCGGCCCAGTACTTTTTGAGCCTATTCATTACAAACATACAAACATACAAAAATAGGTACAAATCTTTCCTCTTTATAATATTAGTGTAGATTGAACCGAATAATCGCAACCAATCTTGAGGTAAAGGTTTGAATCCGCACGGATGACATGCCATGTACCTATGCGTTTTTTGACTTCAGTATGTTATACCGACTGTTCTCAAACGGTGAAGGAAAACATTGTGAGGAAACCTGCATACGCTGAAGAAGAAATTCCGATGCGTATGCTAAGTCTAACAATTCGCATTGGGCACGCGTGGTGGACTAATGCCTATAACCCTCCCCGAGGGTAGGCCTGTGCCCTGCAGTGGGACGTATATCAATTATGGTGATGATGATGACACGCAAGGGGCACACTACATTAGAGGGGAATCTTTAGATGATCGTCTTAGAGGTATTTCATCTCAAACGCCTCTGCTTCGGAAGACACTTCAGTATTCGTTAACCAACATAACAGGCTCCATAGAAAATAATCTGGTAGTGAGTTGGTTTGTAGTAAGGTAAGGGTTATAATAATAAATAAGGAACTTACAATTGTCAGATTTTTTACGTTATGTTCAGCTTTAATGGTTTCAGGCGTATCCTTGAACACGTCAGTAAGTTCTGCAACAAAAAAAAAGGAAAATCTTAGTGAACGGCCGTTTGTACACCACCGCCGTCACCGGGACGTCACCGAGAAACGAGGTTATGTTATATGAAATCACGTCGACTGTGGTCGTCCGCGGTGGACACGCAGCCGTTGTAAATGTACCGCTACTTCTTGGGCGCCGTCATCTATTCTCGGTGACGTCCCGGTGACGGTGACGGGCTGCGGTGGACAAACGCTAGTAGCAAATAAAGTCGCTTTCCGCGTCTGTCTGTCTGTATATCCGCTAACTCCTCCTCGCAACGGATTTTGATGCGGTTCTCACTGTCATTTAGAGAATTTTTTCCGAAAGGTTTAAGTGTAGGTACTTATATTGTAGATCAAACCCGGGAGAAGCTGGGGCGGGTCACTAGTTGTATATTGTAACACAACAATCTGGGTAACCCACCATCAAAATAAAACTATTTGTCGCTTACTAGTTTTAAAAATACAGAGAAATTGTTTTTCTGTAATTAAACGTTATTTGTTTATTTATTGAGAAAACCAACAGCGTATTAAACATAGTTACAATAAATTCTTAAAAATAACTGGTAAGGCCAATGATGGGTTTCCCTTTTTTTATACAAAGTTGTTTGTGGCGAAGTGATGCCAAAAATTACAAAAGGAACCAAGAAAAAGAAAAATAGCTATTTTAACTAACAATAAAATTATGCACCTTAAGTTTTTAATTACTAAAAAAAGAACTTTGGCGAATTTGGACCCAGCCATTTTTACGAAAACTAAAAGCCCTTCAGGACGGCGGTCATAATTATTATAAACAGAAAAAATAAAGGCATTTTTTAAAAAAACTTCCTCATCTCTAGAAGTCCGGGTTCAAAAGTAGAAATTACTAGTAAAATAGACAATTCATCCAAAAAGCAGTAGCAAAACGCAACCATGACAGCTATTTTCATCTAATATTATCACTGAGGTAGTTTTTGGACGTTACGGAACGTATTTGGCTTTATTGAACTGATAGTGTGTGTGATTTCGTTTGATTCCATTATCATAATATTGTACGGTTATCGTGAATTTTCATTATGACCAAACACAATGTTTGCGTAGAAGATTGAGTGGGCCTTGTAATAAGAAAGATTATGAGTTTTACACACTTGATACAAAAGGTATCATAAGGAGAAATACCTTTCCCCCAACTTCTACAGATTACAACCAATTTCCTTTTTTGTTAGTTTTGTTTCACTCTACACGTATTACTAAGTTTCATTCATGTATGGGACCTATATGTCTGGGTCTCACATTATATGGCCTTCCGCCAAACTTCTTTAAGGATATATTTATACAATGAAACTAAACAGCTTTCCCTAAGGAACATTTGTGTCGAAAAACGAAAAAAATTTTTTGGTCCTCTACAAAATATATCAGTTGATCCGCAAATTTTGCTATTGGCCAGAGAAAAGAAGCAAAACTAGATAAAATATTTTCTTAATTAGCTCAATTTATTTAATTTTTCAAAATAGTTTGTTCCATTGCTGTATGGTTCACGTACAAACAGTTATAATGTAGTAATGTGTTGCGTGTATAAACTAACAGTAGGCTAAGTGTGTTACTAACAAAGTTATGATCTCAGTTGGTCGATATAAAGTTTTTCTATTCTATTCTATTGAGAATGTCGTGAAAATTCGTTTTACCGAAAACACATTTATTCAAAACAGATTAAATCGAGTGAAACTGCATACTTTTCACTATTATATTGCACTAACGATTAACGATTTCTAATCGGATGGCAAATCGATTCGTCGTATCAAAAACGTAGAAATCTTACATTCTTGACATTACAAAACATTTTTAATTGCCACTTTTCATTCAAATAAAGTGCATAATTAGTGTATTCATAGAAACCATAAGATAGTCACGATCTTTTTAGGTTTTTGGTGCGTGTCCAAGAAATTATACATTATAATTTTTCAAGTTTCTTGGTTTGTATTTCAAGCGTAAATAACGGTATTTTACCATTATTTAAATGTTTGTGCCATTTGAAGCTGATGTGACCCACGTAATTTTTTTAAATTAAATTTTAATTATTGTTCATTACATTTGTTAAGCTTTCTTTTTAATTATTTTCCGATATTATCCCTGATGATGAACACAAATGGAAACACAATTGTTTCCAACTTTAAAACTATGTACCTAATATAATAACCGTGCAATTTAGGGCAAATTCTAGGAAACTGACACACAGGGCGGTGCCTTATTCACTCATCTCATTGATAATAATACAGGGTGTAACAAAACACCCTAGTTCATATTGAAGGAGGAGCTTCAGACCATAAAACTGAACAACTTTCACTATGGAGCCAATTTTGAAATAGCGAAAAAAAAATTTGCTGTCCCATTCATTTGAGTCGAGTCGGTACCCATTAAAGTTTTGTATGAAACAGAAGGTTTTTTTTTCACGATTTCCTATTTGGCTCCATTGTGAAAGTTGTTCAGTTTGATGGTCTGAAGCACCTCCTTAAGTGTTACTAGGGAGTTTTGTTACACCCTGTATACGTAAAACTCACGACCATAATCCTTTTTTTATCATAAACTCTGCTAGTAGCACCAATTATTTTTTTAAGCGTAGGTACAGTAGCCTGCGTGCGTGTGCATATTGATTGTTAGTAATCTCTATAAAATGACGTTTAATCATAGCTAATTTAGTAGCAACCATAGATTTAGCATGTACTACGATAGATCGACTACGGATTATCCAAGGCGAGAACAAAAACACACATCAATATCTATGGTTGTACTTTTGTATGTGCTAGGTCCTTACAGGAGTTCGTGAATTGGTCTCGTCTATCTATCTCGCTCCAACATACGTTAACGCTATGCCCTTTCTCTTTCGATTTCTGATTTAACATAGTAATCTCAAGTACCAGGAAACTGAGGCACTTCTAGTAGTTCCGCAGTAGTTTTAGGATTTCAACGTATATATTACCTAAGTACATACATATTTTATACTTCTTTGTCAATTGAATTAACTTAGTGGATGGCTCCGGAAGAGTCATCCGATCCCAAGATAATGCATTATCGTAGGGCTAAGGTCAATTTCAAATTGTAAATGTCTTAAGTTCATCCTGTACTGTAGCAATCACACACACACACTCATATGCTCACGACTATATTCCCCGAGGGGGTAGTCAGAGATATTCTGAAACTTCAGAACATCCACGTTTCAGTAGTAGTACCGAAACTCTGTCCAGTGTGACGGGGAGTGAGCCCGTCGCCACTTGTAATGGACAGTAGGTACGATACATGCCTCGAAATTGAAGCATGCAGGTTTCCTCACGATGTTTTCCTTCACCGAAAAGCCAGTGGTGTTACAAATCGTACATAAATTCCGAAAAACTCATTGGTACGAGTCGGCCAGGACGGGGATCGAACCATCGCCTCCGGCACGACAGGCAAGGTTACTCGCCTCGCCACTGGACCACCACGGCTTTTTATAAGTAACTATTTTGTAATTATTATTTTGTAAGTATAAAGTAAGTATTTTTATAAGTAACACTTTTAAATCAAAACTCACGTGAAAATTGTCAACAATATTTTCAACAATATTTTCACACACACTCATTTATAGGTATTGTTCTCACACATTTACACAAATTACATAAACTAACATAAGCTATCATAGAAAATAAGCATTAAAATTGTAGGTAGAAATTTGGAAAAAAAGAGTTAAAAGTGTTTAAAAAATAAAAACTATCCATATAAGGATTACTTGTAATAACTTTCTCCTAGACAAATTTCTTGTAAAGGTACCGTGCGGGTGGAGGCCTGGTGTCCTGTGACACCTTTTTCAAGCTCACCGCAAGGTGAACTTAGTCCAGGCACCAGTCTCCACATTACTATAATAATGTATTTTTCTCAAACATGCTTGGAAATGTGAGCATTATTTTGACAACCTTCTTCGAGATAAATCGAAATTGCTGTACTGGCCAACTACATGCGCGCAGCGGCCGGCAATGTTTGTATGAAAATCCATATCTGTCGTGTTTTGCGGCCAAATAAATTACATAGTAAACTCATATCTGTCGTGTAATTTAAAAATGGAACGATCTTTTTCTCCGAAACATGGCGACCAAGGAGGTGACACATCAAAGGTTTTATTTAAATTTCGAACTGGCTTGCAAATAGAAAGCTGTTTATTGAAAAAAAAAAAAAAAATTGTTGTTCATTGTTCGTCATTGATTTTGAAAAGAGTTTTAATTTCCGCGAATTATTTGAGAAAATTTACTGTTTTAATTTCCGCGCATTGTTTGAGAAAAGTACTATACAAGCCTTGGCCACAACTAGGCATTGATGGACTTACGTATGTGTGCCTCGGCTTCGCCTCGGCCCACATTTACACGTTCGTCCATCAATGCCTCTGTTGCTAGCCGCTGCAGTAATGTACTATAAACCAATTGTTGTATATTATTGTATGTGGAGAGAAATAAACTTTTTTTTTTTAAATGCTAAGTCTATGGTAGCACCCATAATAAACCGGCCAAGTATGAGTTGGATTTGCGCCCTAAGGGATCCGTACAAACTTAGCTTCGCAGTGGAAAAAATTATTCTCCCATACATTGGTCGATATCACGGCCACCATAAAAAGGTGAAGCTGCCTTGCAAGCCGGGGAACAGACAACCGACACGCGTCCTGCCTATAACAGACTTGCAACGGTGATTCCGAGGGTTATGCATAGCTTTGGTATGTTATCGACTAATAACAAATTATCTACGCCTGACCAATCGGAAGTGACAACAATACTGGAGTAATAGTACAGTAAAAATACGGGTTAAATGCAAATAATTTAAAATTTGTTTGTTGTGTGATCGATCGTTTAAACAAATGATATAAAGATACTTTATTAACGCATCCAAATACATTTCGTCTTTTTAGTTTTTAGTACTACAATGAATGGTCGAAAATTATTATTATTTCCATTCGCCATACTAACATAGCGTATTTTTACTGGACTATAATGATGAATCAACAACAGCGCGGGCGCAGGTAGCTATTAAAGTTAAATTAGTAGCTTCACTTCCACATCCTTTGTGAACTTGTGAACAAACGATTGGCTGATTGAAGGGTTACGATATGGGAGAAAATTTTAAATCGTTAAAGAAATGGTTACGTATGAAAACTGCTATATGGGTCTGCTTTTTAAGGATTCCGTAGTCAAACACGGAGAATATTTAAAAAAATCCTTGATTGTATTTAAAAAAACCGGCCAAGTACGAGTCGGGACTTGGGCAATTAGTGTTCCGCACTACCAGATGTTTAACATAGGTCATTGATGAAACCACTATAAATTGACGCTTACTTAGTATGTGGTCACATAGTAACTGAAGATCATTTTACACTGGTCTTACTGAACTTGAACTTTGAAACCCTCGCTACGCTCAGGATTCTATATTTGAATCTATCCTAGAATCCTTGCCTTGCTCAGGTTTCAATACAAGTACTCGCGCAAAAAAACAACTTTGCAGCCTTGCATAACAAATAACAATTTCACCCCTCTCCGGGCGGAAAGCGTCAACTTTCGTCCAGCTGCGCAAAACGAAGTTGCCGCTGTCCACCTCCGTCGGGGATAAAAATAGTGTACTAACCTCGGGCAGTAAATAAGGAAGCCTCAGATCACATGTTAGTTGACCTCGGCTTCGCCTCGGCTTGTAATTGTACTTTGTATAATTTGTTTAAAAGATGCGTGTTGAAGAGTTTCTGGCCTCATCTTCTGTACAACGGAATATCTTCCGACTCGTTGGTCAAATCAAAAATGACGTCAGAAATCTATCCATGTGATATAATTTTTAGGGTTTCCGTACCCAAAGGCTGAAAACGGGACCCTATTTTTTTTTTTAATTTATTTATTCAATACATTATTTTTATAATAATTATATATTTTCAGGCGCACTTCTGAAACCACAGGGTTTATACGAAGTGCGGTTATTAAGAATTACTAAGCCTACGTTGTCCGTCCATCCGTCTGTCTGTCCGTCTGTCCGTCCGTCCGTCTGTCCTACCTATTTAGGGCTGTAACTTTTGAACCGTAATAGCTAGATAGTTGAAATTTTCTCAGATTATGCGTTATTACGGCGGATTTGTTAACAAATAAAAAAATGTCAAAAAGTAAAAAATTCAGGGGGGTTCTCAACAAGAAACTAGTTTTTATCAACGTTTTTTCTTCACGCTCTATACAGGGTGAAATTGATATCATTGGCATCCTTTTAAACTAAGAGTCTACCCATCAAACTGAACAACTTTTACTATGGGAGCAAACCGATCGGAGCAAAAAAAAAATCTGCTGTTGCATACATTTGAGTCGAGTAGGCATTGCAGTTTAGTATGGGACAGCTGATTTTTTAGTTGCTCCCATAGTAAAAGTTGTTCAGTTTGATGAGTAGGCTCTTAGTTTAAAAGGATGCCAATGATATCAATTTCACCCTGTATATACATATATATACATACAAGCGTTAAACTTAGTGTGATTATAGAGCAAACTCTACAGAATAACAACAAATACTAAACACCGGCCGAGTGTGAGTCGGTCTTGCGCTAAAGGTCCCGGACAAAATAAGTTTTTTTTTCTAAGTTAATAATGTTGTGTTCTGTGGTGGTGTGGTACGGAACCCTCTGTGCGCGAGTAGCCCGACTCGCACTTGACCGATTTTTTTATATAAAATTTAGAGTTTGAGTTTATTACGACTGAAACATCCTTATGCTTCCGTGATGCATAAGCTACGGAACAGCTGATTTCTTTCGCGATTTCAATGTTGATCCTATAGTGGAAGTTGTTCAGTTTGATGGTCTGAAGCACCCCCTTTAGTATAATAACATATTAAAGTTGATACCCTGTATAGGTATTAACAAATCAATCAAAATATAAAACAGAATCATTACTTTTCATTTTCACACTCACTCGGGCTCACTCCCCGTCACACTGGACAGAGTTTCGGTACTACTACTGAAACGTGGATGTTCTGAAGTTTCAAAATATCTCTGACTACCCCCTTGGGGAATATAGTCGTGAGCATATGCTCATGCTTATCAATACTTTTAATGAAAAGACTAGTATTAAAAATATGTTTATTTTAGCACGTATGTTAAAAATATGTTTATTTTAGCACGTAAATTACTTAGGTAATAAATACTTACTGTCATCAGGTACGATCGGCTCGCTAACTTTAGGCATATTCCCCGTGATGTCCGTTTGCCGGATGCCAGAGCCGTTCACGCCCAGCAGTGGGATCTGCGTCACCACAGCAGAGGCCAAGGTTGACGCTGGAAATAAATATTTAAATCTGTTGACAAATGGTCTACGCTCAACGGTAGGAATTACGGCAAACAAATCGTATAAAATTAAACTGAAAAATAACCTAATGATTTTGTGTTTTTCAAAACATTACGATGATATTCTAGGATTTATTCAAGCTTGCACTAACAAGTATTTAAACCTTAAGCTTAAACATGGTAAATATGATGCTGTCACTGTCGTTAGTTGGAGCAATGTAGGAGACAGAGCGATCACTAAATACGTTTAAGCCGAAATACTTTTTGGTGCAAACCAGACTCGTATACATATAAACTTGAGTTTAGGTTTAAAATTCGCAGAAGCATAACTGATTAGGACTTTTCTAGTGGTGGATTAAGCAAATAAGTACATAAGGTAGCTTACTGATAAAAAATCGCTTGAGCGTAATCGCAATGCTAAGTAAACAAATTCACAACTAGGTACACAAAGCCAAATAATTATATTATGTATATTTGAATTACATCCATATTGTTTTTGTTTCTAAAATAAAACAGTGCAGTATATAAACTTATGATAGTGCTAAAGAATGCAGTGACAATAGATAAAATGTGGGAATGAAAGACAATGCCCAGTAAAACGATAATTCGCAAGAAGATAGTTATAACAAATTGAATCGATAATTAATGAATTGCTCAGCCATTACATCGCTGATTGCGTAAGACAGACTGGTCAGAATACAATGAATTGTTTCAAGATTCTGATGACATGATTCGCTGCTTTCCTATTGTTGATATCAAATGTCGGTTATAATTATAAATGAGGATGAGAACAACTTAAAGACTGCAATTATGCACAATTTACATTGGGACACATTTCTAATATTCGTGAGACTTTTATTACTTAAGAGTTTACCCGCGACTTCGTCCGCACAAATTAGGTACTTATATACCAGATTTTAAGTCAGGAGTGCGATTTTTGAAACTCATTCGCTAAGCTCAGCAGTTGAAAATGTACCAAATTACTATGGAGATATGCATATTTTTACTGCTGATTTGACTTTCAAAAATCTCTCTCCTGAAGTATGATTTTTTAAAGTCAAATCATCAGTAGAAAGATGCACGTCTCCATAGTAATATTGACATTTTCAACTGCTGAACTCAGCGAATGAGATTCAAAAATCGCACTCCAGATCATAAGCTTTCAATCAAAACAATTTTCATCAAAATCGGTTTAGTAGTTTTTGCGTGAAGACAAGCAGACGGACAAAAACTCTAAAAAAAGTTTGATTTGGAGTCCGGGATACCTAAAAACCATATCGTAATCTTTTTTATATAAATTATCTTCAATGTACAGACACACTTCTGTTACAGTTTTATAATAGTTAAGATAAGATAAGCCAATAAATTCATGGGTGCCAGTGGACAGAGCAGCACGGCTAGCATGCCAACCACGACAGAGTGTTTAAACGAGTAAAACGACAGAATAGGCACAGCACAGTTGTGGATGGATTCGGGCTGTTGAAGATGTTGCTGTTGAATAAACGATGAATAATAAAGCAAAAAAAATTTAACACATTCGCGGACACTGAACGAGACACAACACAATAGAACTTTTATTGTTATCACTGCTATAGCCGGTCACTGTCCGCGAATGTGTTAAGGAGACCGGGGCTTAAACAAAAAGTTTGTAGTTGTAACAATGTTCCTGACTACCCCGAAAGGGATAACAGTCGTGAGTTATATGGTATGTATGTGTGTATGTAATTGGTTAAATTGCTTCGTTCGTATGGACCGCGCTGCAAGGACTATTATCTTACGCGTGACGTGTGTGTGTACTATACACATCGCCCATCAGCGGCCGTAGTATGATGCGCGCGATAAGGCAATATCATGCCTTTTATCTCGTTCGCGCGGAAATAGTATATCACTGCCATACTACGGCCGCAGGTCGACGCCAAGTATTGGGTTCTTGTTGAACAACAGATGATCCGAAGGAACTGCTAATACTGCTAGCGTGCCACCCACGACAAAGCGACTACACAAGAAAACATTTCTTCTTTTTTTTGGCATACGTAAAATAACAAAGATGGAGGCACGTCTCGAATTTTATCGTTTGCTCGGAGAAGGCATGCGAGGCATGACACCAAAGCTCAGCGAGGAATCAATAGAGTAGCTGCATAAGGTAATATAACAAACAGACAACGAGAAAGTACGGGAAGGCCAGCCGACGTTTTTCAACGACCATTAATTTATACGAAATATTAGATTTCAACGGCTTGGCTGCATGTCTTAAGTTGATAAGAAAACCTAGCCAGCTCTTTTATCAAGGTGAATCAGGTTAATCGAATCAGGGTTAGTGGACAATACGTCAACCCGAACGCGCGACCCCTGCGATCAGGTGAAGGTAGGTTAGTGTTGTGTAAGGCTGACCATTTACATGCCATGCATGCGTTTAGTTATTCTGGTGAGTCATAAACTGACTAAGTAATCCGCGATCCGGTTAACGTAGAGAAATAATACGCAAAATTGTTGTTAGGGTTCTGTACCTAAAAAGAAAAAAAAACGGAACCCCACTTTGTTGTCAGTCCTTAATAAATAAAACTAAAAAATACATAAACTTGTTCATAATATTATTACATCAGATATTAGTGTTCCGTAGTCTACTAAGGAACACCTTCTAACGCGGTATTCCGCATATTCTCTAGCTAGAATATGCGGCAAGAAACTAACCCGCCCATAATTCTGAATAATCTAGTCAACTTCAACGCCGTCAATAGGTACACAGGCTTCTCTGTTCACCGCTAAAAAGAGTCCGTTTAATCTGGCACCTACTTTCCGGGGTACATCTGTCCCTGTTTCTGACAGTCTTGAGCTTCTGGGCATAAGGTTGACCACGAAACTCAGTTTCGGCGCTGACATCGAGTCTAAGCCTCAAACTGCGGCCAAAAAGCTGGGCATCTTAAACAAGGTGAAGCGGTACTTCACTCCTGGACAGCTCTTAATGTTGTATAAAACTCAGGTCCGATCTTGTATGGAGTATTGCTGCCACCTGTGGGATGGCTCAGCCAAGTATCAACTAGCCACACTCGACTCGGTTGAACGCAGAGCCAGGAGGCTCATTTGCGACAGTAAGTAGGTCTCCACCTACTTGAAGCTTGGCCTCCACCAAGCTTCATAGTCTAGCCCACCGCCGCAGAGTAGCCTGCTTATCGGTCTTCTATAGATCGTACTTCGGTGAGTGTGCCCAAGAGCTACATGAGCTCATCCCGCTTTCCCCTTTCTACTATATCGGACTTCCAGACGCAACGCGGGATATCACCCCTTCTTGGTTGACATCCCACATATCCACACCAAGCCCCTTTCAGAATCTTTTATAATGCGCACAGCCAAGGAGTGGAATGCCTTGCCTGCGTCAGTATTTCCGAGCACGTACAACCCGAATTCCTTTAAAGCACGAGTGAATAGGCTTCTTCTGGGTAAGCTCGCTACATCTTCGACCCCATCTTATTATTATTTGGGGTTTTGGGCCTTGAGACTGGATTGAGGTCAAGAGCAAACCCATCCGTAATAAAAAAAATTTATAAACAAAATATACAAATTACAGCTATGAAATAAATACAGCATAGTCCGTAACGTCGTCTGTCCGTCTGCCAATAACAAATTGAAATTAACAACGACCGACGAATGGGAAAACTTGTGTCCTTCCTAATTAAATTGTACGGAACCCTCAGGGCACCGTAACATCGTCTGTCCGTCTGCCAATAACAAATTGAAATTAACAACGACCGACGAATGGGAAAACTTGTGTCCTTCTTATTAAATTGTACGGAACCCTCAGGGCGCGAGTCCGATTCGCACTTGGCTGGTTTTTTATGATAAAGAATGACATGTGCGCAGACGCACGGAGATTGAAAACCCTGTCTCATAGCTATGAGAGGGTTCTGAATTTCCGTGCGTCACGTGTCCCCACGTCAATTGGCGATTCGTTCCGATCTCGATCGATTGTTGATCACGTATTGTTGACATCATAGCTTGTGCGCTCAGCCGCATACGGCAGCGCCATCTCATAATAAGTTCCACATACATAGTCCCGTGAATCAAGCCATTTTCCTTTTTAGTTCGTAGAAATAAGATCAAAGGTGTTTCTCATATGAGGTTAAATGAATGCAGTGAGAGAGATACATGTATATACCTACGCTTATATTTTCCATTGTTTTCCTATCATCGGAAATGCCGATAAGTGACGCTTATATGACATACCTGGAGATTCCGTACAAGCTTTATATTGCATTCCATTAGGCTGTATACATACATAGGAAATATATAATAATAATATATACATATATATATAATATATATAATATTTCGACATAGGAAAATAGAAGCCTTACTGCAACTTGTTTATTAATCTAATCATACACATAAACCATATTAATTATAGAACCATAAACATTAAAGAAACTAGGTACACAAAATACAAAAGACACAAAACCAGTCATTTCGTCACCCGTTTTTAGTCTTCATGAAAATCTGGTAGAATCCGATGTAGACGAATATATTCTATGCTGTATACAATTCAGTTTTTAGGGTTCCGTACCCAAAGGGTGAAAACGGGACCCTATTACTAAGCCTACGTTGTCCGTCCGTCCGTCCGTCAGTCCGTCCGTCTGTCCGTCCGTCCGTCCGTCTGTCCTACCTATTTAGGGCTGTAACTTTTTATTATTATTTGTTCGAAATGTTCATACCTTAAGTTTTATTTTTAGTATAGTCACATTATTAGGGTTTCGTACCCAAAGGGTGCCAACGATGGTCAACGGTGATCTTATTCGACCCAAATGTATGTGACAACATATTTTTTTTCTCGATTTCGATATTGGTCCCATAGTGAAAGTTGTTAAGTTTGATGGTCTGATAATCATATTATAAAACCGTCAGCATAATAAGATGGACCCTGTATAAACTCAAGCCTAGACTGTCCCTCGAGCAAAATGCATGGGTCTTACTTAAGTGTTACCTACCCACTTCAAAACTTCTCAAAATGCATAGGATTGGGGGTTAATAACTTTATTAGTATTAATCAAGATATAGTATTTAAAATGGAGGTTGCTAGATTTAGTTCGGGCGATCAGCGAGTCATGCGGCCATGGTCATTAAACTGATCAAAGGTTATTTGACTTTAGATATCGAGGGTTCCGTACCTTGGTGATCATAGTAGATTTTAACCCATCTTCAGTCAACTCACAGCGGTATCCAAGGCCTACCTAAAACCAACTAACTGCGTTACGTGCCTTCCGAAAACGGAGACGCTCGAGTTGATATATCGCTTTACACTACGCCAACGAGCGCCATGTAAAAAACAAGGAATAAAATATTTGATAACATTTGGTCAAATATTCAATGGCCTTAATTTATTCTTAGAAGCAAAGTGAGGTTTAGGTATTTAAAAATGCGATAAGTATTCAACGAATAAGCGCCAACGCCGCCGATCGTGAAAGTGACATAATTTTCATATAAGTATAGATGCTCAAATTATAAATATGCAAGTTTGTGACGATATATTTGAATTTTTGTTATACAATCACGCATAAACGACTGAACGTAGATTCAAACAAAATATCAAATTCAACGAATATGTAATTAATGTATTCGAAATCGGTGCTCTTCGTGGAAAACGTCGAAATTTGGCGCACGAAAAGAATTTTCTGGATTAACCCAATGATGTTTTTTTTACGTCAACATACGAAGTAGCGCGCAAAAGCTAGAATTTATATAAAAGGAAAACCGATCTACAACGTGCGAATGATTAAGAAATCTAGGAATGTAATAGGGAATTTCCCTTCTTTGAGGCTGTGTTATCAATACCTGTCTGCTGAATGGTGGATGAGTGAGTGAGTCATCAACTCATCAGTCATCAGTAGCTCTTGAATCTTGTTTTCATACAGGATCCAACTTAAGAGGGCTATCGCAGTCCAGTGGCGCCCTCATCACATAAAAAAAGATTTCTCAATAAAGAAAGCCTGAATTAAAAAAGTGCTCAACACGAACACTAAAAAAGCCATCAAGCTATTTTCATAGAATACTTTTTAGGTTTTTTAAAGGTCTAAACATACAAATTTTGAAAAAAGAAAAAAAACGGCCACTTTTGTTTTTTTTTCAAATTGTCTAAAAGTGGAATGTTTAGAACATATAAAAGTATTGTATAACAATGGTTTGAAGGCTTTAGTAGTGTTCGTGTTGAGCACTTTTTTAATTTAGGCTTTCTTTATTGAGAAATCTTTTTTAATGTGATGAGGGCGCCACTGGACTGTGATAGCCCTCTTAATGTGCTCAGACCATCAAACTGAACAACTTTCTCTATGAAACCAAGGTCGAAATCGCGAGCAAAAAATTTGCTATACCTATTATTTTCGCGATTAGCTATTTTAGTTTTACGTTGGTATCATAGCTGTTCAGATTGACAGTCTGATCATCTCCTTAAAAACCGCCAGCATATTAAGAAGGACCCTATACAACGTGTTAATGAATAAGCTCAAAACCAAGAAGGACCCTATACAACGTGTTAATGAATAAGCGCAAAACCAAGAAGGACCCTATACAAAGTGTTAATGAATAAGCGCAAAACCAAGAAGGACCCTATACAAAGTGTTAATGAATAAGCGCAAAACCAAGAAGGACCCTATACAACGTGTTAATGAATAAGCGCAAAACCAAGAAGGACCCTATACAAAGTGTTAATGAATAAGCGCAAAACCAAGAAGGACCCTATACAACGTGTTAATGAATAAGCGCAAAACCAAGAAGGACCCTATACAAAGTGTTAATGAATAAGCGCAAAACCAAGAAGGACCCTATACAAAGTGTTAATGAATAAGCGCAAAACCAAGAAGGACCCTATACAACGTGTTAATGAATAAGCGCAAAACCAAGAAGGACCCTATACAACGTGTTAATGAATAAGCGCAAAACCAAGAAGGACCCTATACAAAGTGTTAATGAATAAGCGCAAACCAAGAAGGACCCTATACAAAGTGTTAATGAATAAGCGCAAAACCAAGAAGGACCCTATACAAAGTGTTAATGAATAAGCGCAAAACCAAGAAGGACCCTATACAAAGTGTTAATGAATAAGCGCAAAACCTCATACACCCAACTGATTTATAACATAATATTTAAATTGAAACAATAATTTCATTATTTTGATAGTTAAAATTTAAAGTTATTCGCATTTTAAGTTTCGAGGCAAAAATTATTTGTTATCATTTCAGCAATGAATGAAAGCGCTAACGTACTCATGGATACATTTTAATAATCTTGTTTTGGTAGTAAGTAGGGTGAGTGTGCATGTGCGGTGGACATTTTACAAACCTATGTACTTAATATTTTGAAGAAAAAAAATCATTTTTTATTTTATTTAAGATTTAAATTTTAGAGAATGTTTACAATCTAGTATACACGATTTCTCTCCAAGACTCCATAAGGAGTTTAGTTGGAGATCAACAGTTGCTGCGTGACGTTATAGTCATGTTGAACATGTTGTATAGGTACTATGTTGAAACCGTGATAATTCGATTCTGCTCTAGATTCTAAAACTACTTACTACTACTAACTCGTTGTATAAATATTTAAATATCAATTTGCCTTTGGAAAAATGATAATGAAATAATGGACCATTTTGGATGCAGAACCCAGAAAGATACGTGTTTAAGTTTAAGTAAATGCATACTTGCATATGTTTATTGAAATCAATCACGCTTGCGCAAACATACCTACAATTTTGTTTACGCATCGATTACTACAACTGACAGCTAATAGTAATGATTTCTAGTTCCAATAATAACTTGAACTTTTAATTTAGTACAATTCGTTTTTACACATTCATATCTTTTTCGCCCGGATGGCCTAGCATGCTGCTTCCGAGAAAAAGAGTAAAATCGAGACGTCCTTCTACTACTAATTTACTGATGCCAAAGTGAGCGCGGTAGACGGTTTTCTCATTTTGTCATGCGTGGCATGCTAGAAATACAGGTTTGTTTTTAAACTAATTCAGGATATAAGCATATGCTCACGACTATATTCCCCGAGGAGGATTAACCCCAACGGGGATGGGGGGGTTTAATTTAGGATATTAGCAGCATAAACAATACAATTTAATTTAAAGCATCCTGTTAGGCGCTTTCCGTCTTGTGCAAGTTTCTAGAGCGTAAATGATAACAGTTTGTAATGAAAGTCAGCAGAATAGTTGACAGTGGTACCGTTTCGGACTGCCACGACTTAACTAAATTTATTCCTGTCACTTTCGAAAATAAGATTAAGAAAAGAGACAGAAAACCAACAGCTGACTTTAGTGCTGTCAAAGTGACGTTACACGCCAAAAAACGCCTTAAATAAGATGGCGTACATTATGATGGCATCTTATTTTAACTAAATTTATTCCTGTCACTTTCTAAAATAAGATTAAAGAAAAGAGACAGAAAACCAACAGCTGACTTTAGTGCTGTCAAAGTGACGTTACACGCCCAAAAACGCCTTAAATAAGATGGCGTACATTATGATGGCATCTTACTTTGGGCGTGTAACGTCACTTTGACAGCACTAAAGTCAGTTCAGTTGTTGGTTTTGTCTCTTTTCTTAATCTTATTTTAGAAAGTGACAGGAATAAATTTAGTTAAGTCGTGGCACAGTCCGAATCGGTACCACTGTTTCTTCTTTTACACCGGAGTCATATTTTTAAAATATGTTGTATAACGATTCATATAAGAAAAACCGGTTAATCGAAAGGATCGCGATGCCCATGCCAAACGTGTCGTAAGCGCGGGGGCGCAGGCGCAAGCACCCTGCCATCGACTCTGACACTGGAGCCAGGGCCTCTACCCACACATTCGAACTTCGCAATTGCGTGAAAGTTTTCGTTCCAATGTCAACTCTATTACAATGAAGTGCGGACCGAAACAGTGCGATGTATCGAACATCGAAAGTCCGGGTACAAGGCCAGGACTCCGAGGTCCGCCGTGGCGGCCACTCAGACGCAGGAAGAAACCAAGATAAGTACCCACTCATTGTATGTTTTTGGTGTGCAAATAAAGAATATTTATGTTACGTTATGTTATGTTATTGGCGCATCGTAAGCGATACGCTTGTATGAATTCTGCTACTCGCTCCAGACGGCAACGACTCAACGACGAAGTAATAATTCTTCAAGCGCCATTTGATACATTGCCGCATGATTAATTAAGGTTGCACCGAGAGTATTGTGCAGCCCCCAATCGTATTTTTTTATTTCTTATTAACAATAAACAATATTTCCAAAAAAACAAGAATGTCACATTGTAGTCATTGCTGATTTTTAATTGATCGGGTTACTGTGGATTTGTTTTTATAATATTTGTACTTTGTAGTTATTATCTTTAAAACCGTCAAAAGTGGCCACCAGCAAGCATAAAACATAATAATCCGTAATGTTTCGATAAATTGAAAGCCAATCAGCATGGGTAGCATGACAACCCGCGATAATCGTGATACGGCTTTATCACGTCTTTATCTCTTTAGTTTGCGCGCGAACGAACGGGGTTAAAAGACGTGATAAAGCCGTATCACGGCTATCGTGGGTTGTCATACTACCCATGCAGGACTACAATGTGACATTCGTCTTTTTTGGAAATGTTGTTTAATTCTTTAGAAATAAAAAAATATGATTGAGGGCAGTACAATAGGCTCGGTAGGCTCTTAAAGCGTGAAAACTTCGTTATCCTTCTCTAAGGAAGCGATGTATCTGTTACGAGCTAATAATCTGTGCTAGAGCCTCGTGGGAGGTTCCCTTGCGTTCGAAACGATCTGTCAATCTGGCGTATCCCTACGCTTTAAAACACATACATATTTATTCATCATGGGGTAGTCAGAGATTATCTTACAAGTCTTACAACATACCTACAAACTCTTTTTAAGCGCGCAAATACAGCATCTTTCACTTTTAGTATAGTATGAGCTTTTACCCGCGACTTCGTCCGCATAAATTATATACCAGATTTTAAGTCAGATGATAAGCTATCAAACAAAAGAAGTTTCATCAAAATCGGTTCAGTAGTTTTTGCGTGATACTCAAACAAAGTCGCGGGTAAATGCTTGTTTATTATATTAATGTGATTTCGGAAAAAAATTACGTGTCAGGTGACCACCCTTTCGCCCACAGAACATTTCGGAAGAAACCTTACACGGCATAACAATAAGTTATATCATAAATAACTGTTCAATTCATAGGAATAGGATCCTTACAAATTTCATAAGTTCTGCGTCGTAAAGTAAACGTCTTGCTAGCATATTGACTCGGGGCAGAGGACACCGATAATTATAAATAAAGAAAACACCTGTATAATTAGTGAATACGATTTGTATTATGTTTCAAACATAACATTAACTCTGCTATGTATGAAGGTGACGTAAGACTATTATAATTTATCTTCATACGTGATATAATAACCAATATTGTTCGATTTGTTCGTATTCAAGAGAAACTATAGTGTGTAAACTTCTTATCAATTTACCGACTTATTATTTTAAATCAAGATGGAGAGGCCAATGATGATGATGATTTTACAGAAATCAAGTTGTTTTTAGGGTTCCGTACACAAAGGGTAAAAACGGGACCCTATTATACGTTGTCCGTCCGTCCGTCTGTCCTACCTATTTAGGGCTGTAACTTTTGAACCGTAATAGCTATACTTGAAATTTTCTCAGATTATGCGTTATTACGGCGGATTTGTTAACAAATAATAAAAATTTCAAAAAGTTAAAAATTAAGGGGGAACCCCCCAACAAGAAACTAGTTTTTATCAACGTTTTTTCTTCACGCTCTACTGTAAAATCGGTAATACATACAAGCGTCAAACTTAGTATGATTATAGAGTAAACTCTACAGAATAACAACAAATACTAAAAACCAGCCATGTGTGAGTCGGTCTCTCTCTGGTCCCGGACAAACATGTTTTTTTTTTCTAAGGTAACAATGTTGTGTTCTGTGGTGGTGTGGTACGGAACCCTCGGTGCGCGAACAGCCCAACTCGCACTTGACCGGTTTTATTTAAAACGTAATAAAGGCACGAAATGGCAATTTCAATACAAAAAGTGAAAGAATCTTATTTAATTCATGTTTGGCGTAGAACGGTTCAATAACAGAAAAGTTATCTCAAATTCATGTCTGGATAATATGGCAAACCAATTAGCGCTCTATCTCGTCATTCAAAACGTAGGCACAAAACAATAAAAATATAAAAACATGATGAATGTGGTTGTTATGATTTTGTACCATCTCCGTTTGTGGGTCGAGCACGGGTCAACCGTAACGATAATTGTGATCATTACGGTTGACCCGCGATAAACAAGATAAACCTTACTATCCGCCGAGAGCCATTGCCAAAACAACAACTAAAGAATGTTCGAGTACTTCAGAACAGACAATTTTGGTATGGACACTCAACTCGAGTCAACACATCAGCGCCTAGTTGTCGTTTACGTGTCTAACTGGGGATGGGCATATTTTGACGATTCACACATTCAAATGAGGTTTTTGTTTAAAAAAAGGGTGGCTACAAATTATGAAACCCCACTTTGAACCGTCATTCTAAAAACTATGAAAAGTTTAAACTTACCACTCGTCGAATTAGTAGTTCTGTTGGTATCGTCGGTCATGGTCCCATTGACAACATTTGATGTTTGCGCGGTTGTGTTTACGGCTTGGGCCGGTGGAGCCAGTGGGGCAGAAGGGGCCGGTGCGGGCGCTGGGGCAGAAGAGGCCGCTGGGGCAGAAGCGGCTGCTGGGGCTGCTGGGACCGCTGGGGCCGCTGGGGCGGCGGATGGCGTAGCCTGGGCGGCAAGCGCAACATCTCGCTTGTGTCGCACATGATTAAAAGCTATAAATTCTGGGTCCACGAAACTGAATTTGCTGTCGTGAAGCGTGTATTTGTTGAAAGCTGAAACAGAAAAATTTAATTATTAATTGATTTGAGGCGCTGTAACGCGTGGAACCAGACCCAGGACCTCGGCTTTGCAGGCAGGGTCATTTCACTCATCAGTCATCATCATAATTATCTTCTAAGATTATTAAATCCTACATAACATTATTAAGCTAATTTAAAAGTAAAAAATATTATGCAGAGTTCAATGTAGATTAGCAAACTAAATCTAGTTATAATAAAAATAAAATGTAGGAAAAATAACCTGTTTACAATAATGGTAAACGGAGTGTAAAGTCTACCTCTAGATTGCATTTTATGTATGATTGTTGTATTTGTCTCCGTACCGAATAGCAGAATAACTATTAAAAACATTGGAAAATTGACGAAGGTAGGTGTAGTGTAGGTGTAGGGTAGGTGCAGTGTAGGGTAGGTGTAGGGAAGGTGTAGGGTAGGTGTAGGTAGGTGTAGGGTAGGGTTGGAAAAATGGCAGGACAAAGTCTGCCGGGACAGCTAGTTTAAAATAAATTAATATGGGGTAGATTTAATCTTACGAAGCGTATGGAAAAAAATAAAAAATATTCCGTTCATTTATTTTTAGTGTTCCGCAAGGTTCCGTGCAATGCAAGGAAAGAGCCTTCCCGCCCGGGCCTCGCTTGCACGAATCAAAACCTGATTTCATGAGCCTCAATGCGACCATCGCTGACTGGGATTATTATCCCAACACAAAAACAAAAATAAACCTAAAAGACATCCTCATGTAAATGTTATATACTTCAATCAATTTAAAGCGTAAACACGGGACTAAAATTCACCAAGGTCAAGTCGACATTGCGCGTCTAGTGTTCTGCACCAAACAGCAAAACAAAATTAGTTTCGATCTTTGTTTTTATGTACTTAAGAAAATAGCAAAGGTGACGTATTTCAGATAACTTTCGTTCAATTTACACTTAGGTAATAATAACTTTTGGTTTTTTCCGTTGGGCTTTTGAAATAACAGTCTTAATTGAAGCGTTAACGAAAATTAGAAAGTGAAACCTCAATTCAATACCTAATTTCAGTCACTTCCTTAAAGTGCACGAAGGCTGGATTGCACCAACAAGTGTTCAGGCTTACATGTTTAAATATGATGCTGTCACTGTCATCAGTATGAGCAGAGTGAGGGACAGAGCGTTCATTACCCTAAAACATGTAGTGAATGACCCAAAGTTCTCAAAAACGCCAACTCATGCGCCAACGCAACGCTTCACATTTCGCAGAGGAAAGAAAATCCATAAAGTGCTCCAAACTTGTTTGACAAGGAAACCGACGATTATTTAAATAAAAAATAAACACGTTCTCGCTCCTTCGCGTTACGTTTTCTAAAAGTATTAAAAATATTATCGGGTCAATAACATGTAGGTGCATAAAGATTAACTTACTTATACATAGAACTTAATTATTCATTCATTATAATTACTCATCAAAACAAAATGAACCTTTCTATTTCTAACATTCCATTCCAGTATGTATTGATTCATCCAGGCAATAACTAATTATGTACATAAGTAGGTTGATAGGTTCGCAAAATATTTGTACGAGTAACTAACACTGGATGTGCTCCTAACTAAAGAGATAACCCAGATATAATCCGATAAGTTTACCTTATTTGTAAATGCTAACTTACTTATATGGGACTTACATGTTTTTTTTTAAAGTGTCTTTATTTTGAGCGAGGATTGAGTTTTCAGGGTCCTTGTTTCATTTCGCCTTTTAATAGATGTTTAATTAAAAAAATAATGGCACATTACTGAAATTAAAATTAATTTTTAAAATTACTCACACAATCCTCTTCAGGAACATGCCTCATCATTTCATCAACCAAATAGAATCATGGGGAACAAGGGCGGATCCAGGATTTCATATTGGGGGGGGGCCCTCGGCCGACTCAGGCCACGTATTAAGATATAAAAAAATTAAGTTAGAGACGAGACGTCTTGTATACATACATAGAAAACTAAAACAATCAGCCCCGGATCTACGATTTTTCCGAGGCGGGGCAAAAACATGAGATTGGCGCCGGGCCCGGGCCTCCTCTACAAGAGTGTAGAAATATTTTTTTCTTAGGGAGGCCAGGTCCAGGTTGAGTGGTTGCAATAAAACGTTTAACATAGAGCGAGCGAAGCGAGCTCGAGATTTTACTGCAATATGATTAGGTAGAGTAAGAAATTCGCAATATGATCGAATTCTGCGATAGGTAATTTCAATACAACAACAAAAACCAAGAGCGAGCGAAGCGAGCTCGATATTTCACTGAAATATAATGAGATGACTGCAATAAGATCTAAAACCAAGAGCGAGCGAAGCGAGCTCGAGATTTCACTGCAATATAATGGGATGACTGCAATACGATCTTAAACCAAGAGCGAGCGAAACAAGCTCAGATTTCGTCACTGCAATATAATGAGATGACTGCAATGAGATCTAAAACCAAGAGCGAGCGAAGCGAGCTCGAGATTTTACTGCAATATGATTAGGTCGAGTCAGAAATTCGCAATATGATCGAATTCTGCGATAGGTAATTTCAATACAACAAAAAAACCAAGAGCAAGCGAAGCGAGCTCGATATTTCACTGAAATATAATGAGATGACTGCAATAAGATCTAAAACCAAGAGCGAGCGAAGCGAGCTCGAGATTTCACTGAAATATAATGAAACGACTGCAATACGATCTTAAACCGAGAGCAAGCGAAACAAGCTCAGATTTCGTCACTGCAATATAATGAGATGACTGCAATGAAACCTAAAACCAAGAGCGAGCGAAGCGAGCTCGAGATTTTACTGTAATATGATTAGGTCGAGTCAGAAATTCGCAATATGATCGAATTCTGCGATAGGTAATTTCAATACAACAAAAAACCAAGAGCGAGCGAAGCGAGCTCGATATTTCACTGAAATATAATGAGATGACTGCAATAAGATCTAAAACCAAGAGCGAGCGAAGCGAGCTCGAGATTTCACTGCAATATAATGGGATGACTGCAATACGATCTTAAACCAAGAGCGAGCGAAACAAGCTCGAGATTTCGTCACTGCAATATAATGAGATGTCTGAAATCAGGAGCGAGCGAAGCGATTTTTTTGCAAAATTCTCAAGTCGATGCAATATTTTTTTTCCATCTTGATTTTGGCGCCCCCTAAACCTGGCCGCCCGGGGCGTGTTCCCCGGTTTGCTGTTAAATCTTTAGGATTATATTATGTGTATAATCCTAAATATTTCTGACCACAGCCTTGTTTTAATTATTGTACCTACACAGGTACAATAATCAAAACAGAAACATAGAGCGAGCGAAGCGAGCTCTAATTTTCTCCGCTCTACGAATTGGTTATGGACAGAGCTCAATCAATCTATGCCCTAGTAAAGTGCCGTCATTACTCAGCCTCGAAATTCAATGCAATCCGCAGAGGTCCGTGGGGGGGGCCATGGCCCCCTGGCCCCCCCCCCCCTGGATCCGCCCTTGATGGGGAATCATGTCATCATAGGGAATAGTAGATTTTTTCGTCCCTTAGAGAAAGTTATTTCGTTCGATGGTCTGATCATCCCTTTAAAAATCTTTACCATATACATAGAATATCTATGACCATATGACCATATACCTATCTACGCGACTAACATACATGTAAATTAGACAACATAGCCATTTGACAAATTCAAAACACGATGCGAAACGTAAACAGAGCTAATACGGGTGTGTGAACTTAAACACTGTTTTATTTCTAAATTGGTGCTTCCTGCTCGTTCAATTAAAAGCAATCATTTGGTCTTGGAGCACAGCACATACAGTTCCATTCTACAATTGCCTGGAGTCGCCTACACGCATTTGTTCACTCAAACAATATCGCACTGGACTTCTTAATATGGCGTCTCCTGAGAGTAGGTACATACTCGAAACCTTGAGTTTTATATTATACGGAAATATGTAGCTTGACTCGTGGGACTTCGTGCAGGATTATAATATACTAGAGTTTACCCACGACTTTTTCCGCACAAATTATATGTACGCACGGCGACAGATCAACCTACCCATAGTTCGACCTTATGTCCATGAACATAGAGTTCGACTATGGGTAGGTTGATCTGTCGCCGTGTGTACACCAGATTTAAGTCAAATCATAAGCTACCGAACAAAAATAGTTACATCAAAACCGGTTTATTCGTTTTTAAATGATGCTCGAACAAACAAACAAACAGACAAAAATTCTAAAAAAGGGTTGATTTGGAGTCAGGGACACTTAAAAACATATATCGTAATCTTTTTCTTGTAAATATCTTCAATGTACAGAGACACCTCTTTTACAGTTTTATAATTACTTCAGTCAATTTGTACTCAAAAGGGCCCCTAGTGGGAAAGTTTTGGGGTAGTCCTGATTTCTTTCATTCTTTAAGTATTTTGGGGTGCTGAATCCGAATCTGAGGTTTGCTAACAAAATTTCGTGACGCAACATTGACAAAATAAAAAAAAAATGTGAAAAATTTCAGTTTTTTCCGGAATTTTGCTTAAAATTCGGAAACTATCAAATTTAGTAGGTGACTTGTTTGCAGAAATTAAATCTGACAAAATTTTCTATAAAACTATATGTACTTTTGTCATAGGACTTAACCTTTCAGAGCTACAGGGCCGAGAAAGTAACAGCATATTAAAAATTATGAAATCTGTATGGCGACCCTCATGAAAGATGAAGATAAAAAGAAAATGATGTCATATTCTTAATCAGCGACCCCAAAAACCCTCGGATACAAATTTTCAGTCGATTCGGTGAACCTTTAAAAGCCGCTTTGGTCCATGGCAGCCATCTTGGATTTCACTATTTTGGATTGTTTTTACCGCCATCCATATCTGACCAGGGTCCTCTATGATATTTGTTTGAGGTTTATATCTCTTTCTGTCGTAGTTTCCACGGGCCGTTGACATCACCCGCCCGAAGTCGATCTTCCGAAGAAGTCAAAATTTTCCCTGTATCACCAGAGCATCTATATGATGATCCCTAAATGTCATCCCTGTACCGTAGGGGGAACCCGCAGATCAATTTTGAGGTATCTGGTAGATACCCACTTTCCATAGATAAGTAGATGAACCTCGATGAGTACTTAGATAATTGTTCGCCGGGTTCCCGCCAACTAAAATGATTTCAAGGATCATAATAAGGATGTCCTAGTGATAAAAGGAATATTTCAACTTCCTCAGAAAGTCGATTCCTGACGGATGAGGTCAACGGCCCACGGAAACTATGACAGATAGGGTTATTGACCTTGAACAAATGTCATACAAGACCTTGGTCAGATTTGGTTGGCGGTAAAAAAAAAACAAAATAGTGAAATCCAAGACCCATCTTGGTTTTTTGCCATGGAAATATCAAACGCCAAAGCAGCTTTTAAAGGTTCACCGAATCGACTGAAAATTTGTATCCGAAGGTTTTCGGGGTCACTAGATAGAATATGAAATGATTTTCTTTTTATCTTCAACCTTCATGAGGGTCGCCATACAAATTTCATAATTTTTAATATGCTGTCACTTTCTCTGCCCTGTAGCTCTCAAAGTTTAAGTCCTATGACAAAAGTACATACAGCTAGTTTTGTAGAAAATTTTATCAGTTTTAATTTCTGTAAACAAGCCATTTACTAAAATTTTATTGTTTCCGAGTTTTAAGCCAAATTCCAGAAAAAAACTGAATTTTTTCACTTTTTTTGTGATTTTGTCAATGTTGCGTCACGAAATTTTGTTAGCAAACCTTAGATTCGGATTCAGCACCCCAAAACACATGTAGAATAGAAGAAATCAGAACTACCCCAAAACTTTCCTAGTAATAAACACTATTTGACTGAAGTAAATAGTTTACGATACTTACTGGCTGCATGATTTTTCCTTTAGGTTTAACATACAGGGTGGCCGGGGAGTTGACGTTCAAACGTAAAATTTAGGTCCGGTATGTCGTGGGGTATCCGAATCACCCCCATGTATGTTCCGCGATTTTTCATAGTTTTCGAGTTATGATGATTTTTCCGATTTTTTGAGGAAACTCGACATGACTGGTTTAATCAACTTCTAAAAAAAAAGTGTTAGATTTTTTAGAAATTCTTTTTTTGCAACTTAATCTTCATGAATTGTGCCTTTATTCATAACATCATCAATTCATCAGCATCGTTACTTTGATAAAAGTTATGAAAATATTGGTCTAAAGTTAAAAATTTGCGATCCGTGAATTATGACTAAATTTTCAACTTTAAATTAAAATTCTAAACACGTGACCTTATGATTTTTTAGCCAATCCCAAAAATGCGCCCAACTCTCAGCTTTCATAATCATAAATAAAAAGTAGTACTTAAGAGGGCTAATTTGGCTAGAATTGATCTTCAAAGACAACAAGGCGGAAAATTCTTAAATTTAAAAATTTTTTTTTTTTTTGCCATAACTACCACGCCTAAGGCTAAATAATGATTAAAGAATGCTGGAAACCTATCGTGTTGGTGGAATAAGGAAAGTTTTAAGTAAAAAGTAGATAACCTAACCTAACATGAACTAACCTAACCTAACCTAGGAGGAGGGAGCCGACAGCCGGGTGCCACCACTGCAACGGCTGTCTCGACGAGACGGCGCAGCACGTGCTGCAGGAGTGCCCTGCGTGGGCGGGAGAGCGCAGTGAGCTCTCCCAGGTAGTTTCAGACCTCTCGCTGCCGGCCATAGTTCGCGCTATGGTCGAGTGAGTGAGGCGTCTTGGCGCGCGGTTCTCTCCTTCTGTGAGGCAGTAATGCTCCAGAAGGAGACGGCGGAGAGGGAGAGGGAGTCGACTTCTGAACTCCCGATCCGCCAAAGACGCACGGGGCGCAGACGGGCTGCGTTTGCTCGCGGTCTGCCTCCCCCGTAATTTTTGAGTCTCTGGGCGTCGTGCTGGGGGGTCCGGTGTCCGATCATAGGGACTCGAGGTGGTTGTGTGCGTGTTCCCACGCACCACCTAAAGGCCTGTAGGCTTGTCAAGGCCAACAGAGATGAGACCTGGTAAGGTCGGTTGCTGCGCCGTAGAGTGTGGAAGATTCCTCACGGGCCCTCAGGCTCTACGGCAATATGCGATGAGGTGGAACACGGTGGGGTTTTAGCCGGTAAGAGTCCGGCATAACCCGTCGCCGTTTCGGTTTCCAGCATTCTTTGATCATTATTTAGCCTTAGGCGTGGTAATTATGGCAAAAAAAAAAGAAAAACTTTAAGAGTTTTCCGCCTTGTTGTCTTTGAAGATCAATTCTAGCCAAATTAGCCCTCTTAAGTACTACTTTTTATTTATGATTATGAAAGCTGAGAGTTGGCCGCATTTTTGGGATTGGCTAAAAAATCATAAGGTCACATGTTTAGAGTTTTAATTTAAAGTTGAAAATTTAGTCATAATTCACGGATCGCAAAATTTTAACTTTAGACCAATATTTTCATAAATTTTATCAAAGTTACGATGCTGATGATGTTATGAATAAAGGCACAATTCATGAAGATTAAGTTGCAAAAAAAGAATCTCTAAAAAGTCTTACACTTTTTTTTTAGAAGTTGTTTAAGCCAGTCATGTCGAGTTTCCTCAAAAAATCGGAAAAATCATCATAACTCGAAAACTATAAAAAATCGCGGAACATACATAGGGGTGATTCGGATACCCCACGACATACCGGACCTAAATATTACGTTTGAATGTCAACTCCCCGGCCACCCTGTATATACTATATCGCTATTTCCAGAAGCAAAATATCACAGATAATTTGTAAAACCTGGCACGAGGGTGTATAGGAACTTCTACTCGTTAGTCGCTAAGTCGCTAACCTTATTTATAGACTAGCGAACCGCCCCGGCTTCGCAGGGATGCAATGCTGCTTTATAATTATAATATAAAGCAGCCGAAGCCGAAGCCGAAGCCGGGGCGGGTCGCTAGTTGTCTATAATAAACCTTCCTCTTGAATCACTATCTATTAAAAAAACCGCATCAAAATCCGTTGCGCAGTTTTAAAGATACATAGGGACAGACAGACAGCGGGAAGCGACTGTGTTTTATACTATGTAGTGAAGGATTGCAATAAAGGACGCGATACTCCGCGTAGAGTTTCCCGAGTAGGAAACATGAGGGTGTCGCTTTCACAATCGGTGGAGTGAGGAGTTATGACATCACCAATTTTTTGTACGGGATTAAAATAAAATTTTGAATGGAAGAGGTTTGAAAAAACACAATCCGCACTTAATTGCAAAAATATAATAATTAAATAAATAAGATTTGCAGCAAACCTTAAACTCCAATAAAACCTGTCTTAGATAGAACCAAATAATAAAAAACTAATTATCACATCGAATCTTGCCACATCGATTATAAACTGCACAAAAAAAGAGTAGGAACCAAACGTGTCTAAGCTTCTCGTTCGTCCATTATACAAACTCATAATGCTTGGTACAAGGATAAAGATACAATTTTACTTGATGTTCGACACCATGGGACTAGTCTTGCCTAACTATCGACAGTATTGAGATGCAATAGTCAGCATCGATAGTATCAATATCAATAGTATTGTGATGCAAAAGTCAGGATCGATATTATTACATCGTTATCGGTTATATTTTTCAGTAGTAACGCTAACGGTACTCTCGGTTATTGAGTACCAATATCTACATATATTATTATTCAGTAGCTTCGGTACTATATCGGTAGAATTTAGTACCAATTAAATTTGTCTTAAGGAAAAACTATCGATACTATCCTAAAATATCGATATTGTTAAATGTTTTTGAGCTCACGATAATGTCGATAAACTATAGATAGTTTCACTATTGTTAAGCAACACTACATGGGACCATATGGGCATTAGAGTCAAGCGTCTCTTTCTTACAAGCGTAAGTTTGCAATTAGCCATCCCTCTTCAATTGAAAGCAGGATCGCAAAAAAACGTATTTTTCATTAATATCTTTTCTCTTGGGTGTTTCGGGTAAAAACTAGCCTTAGAATAATTTAGTGTTACAGTTAATATAATAAATATAGTGAATAATAGTTTGTGGACAGTGTCATTTCCTATTTTTCAGTGTATTTTTTTTTATAACTTTAATAATCTTTACATCTCTGACTACCCCCTCGGGGAATATAGTCGTGAGCATATGCTTATGCTTATGCTAATAATCTTTAAGTAAAACTTGAAAAATAGTCATAAACTTACGTTACGTTGTATAAGCGAGAGAAGTAATAACTATCGTGTTTTGAGCCTAAAACCGAGATATTGTTAAGATGCAAGAGAAACTGTTGTCCGGTTTAACATTCATTTGATAACATCTAATTTAGGCTGATGATGACGCAGATATTTTATAACGTAGATTGTAAGATAACAATTATTATTATTCATGTTTTGTGAAGTCTATACAGTTTTAGACAGAACAACAATAAAACTTTTATTATGGAACTACCTACTTGTTGCCCGCGACTTCGTCTGCGTTGACTTTAGAAGGTATCTTGTGTATTTAATACAAAATATATTCTATCCGTATACGAAATTGCATCCAAATCAAAGATTTTTTTTATTTCAGATTGTGATGTGAAATCTTGTGATCAATTTAAAACGAATAAACCCAATTGAATATATAACAATAATTGATAGAATACGACAAAGCAGGATGACTAATAGAACATCACAATACTCATTACTCATTGAGGAAACCAAGAAGGACAAGAAATGATGTGTTTAAAGGATTGTGCAGTGTCTAATAAATATGCACACACACTCACTCTCTGTCTAGACTTAACCATGGATAATACAGGATGTTGGGGTAGACAGTTGCATTAGGTTGCATTACTCATGATACTGAACAACTTTCCCAAAGGAACATAAGGGGAACTCGTGAAAATAAAATCGGTCAAGTGCTAGTCGGGCTACTCGCGCACCGAGGCCGAGGGTTCCGTACCATACATAAAAAAATTTTTTTTTACTCCGGAGCCTTTAGCACGAGACCGACTCACACTTGGCCGCTTTTTATTCTTTGTTGTTATACTGTAGACTTTGCTCTATAATCACACCAAGTTTGACGCTTGTATGTATTACCGTTTTTACCATAAAGCGAGAAGAAAAAACGATGATAAAAACTAGTTCCTTGTATGAGGACCCCCCTTAATTTTTTACTTTTTGACATTTTTATTATTTTTTAGCAAATCCGCCGTAATAACGCACATTCTGTGAAAATTTCAAATATCTAGCTCTTACGGCTCTAAAGTTCAAGCTCTAAATAGGTAGGACAGACAGACAGATCTGTCTGACCCCAACCCACCCAAAGGGTGAAAACGGGACCCTATTACTAATAATAGGGTCCCCTTTTCACCCTTTAGGTACGGAACCCTAAAAATTTACTTTTCATACAAACATTCGATCAGCTGATTGCATTTATTAATTATTAAAGTATAGCATTTTTGCTAGTTGTTTCTTAGGGCAACTTGTTCAGTATCATGGGTACAATCACGTCAATTAGGATTGAACCTCATCTGGCAGCACCGCATCGCCTTTTTCTGTCGCTCCATCCTTTTCTGTCACTCAAGAACATCATTTACTAGGGCAAATAAGATAGACGGAACGCCATCGCACGCCGCAGCACCGCCGCGCGCGAGGTGAGGATCAACCCTTAAAGCATACATGGGCAACCCCCGGCGAGCAAATAAGATAACTGCGAATTCGCATCGCATCGCAAATATCTGCGAGCGCTCGATGACATATATATGATTTTCAATCGTAGCATTCGCAGATATTTGCGATGCGATGCGAATTCGCAGTTATGTGTGGGAGTCCTAAAGTATTAATATTTTATGAATGCTTTAACTTACATATTTGTTTCAGTTTATTCAGATAAGAGATTTTGTTTATTAAGATACCTATCACAAGCTATTTCTGAGCACAGGCGATGTCGCAACTACATCGCCCCGGTTCCGCCACGACCACTGATTGATCCCAGAAATATTGCGGCGATGTCCCAGCGATATAGCAATATCGTTCCAGCAACGTCTATGCTCAGTAATCGCTTGTGTGAAATGGCTACAGGTCCGGCACTTCAAAAAACATTTTGGATTTGACATGATGATGTTCGCACATGCGCACTTTGCGCATATTGTCCATGAAATATGGGTAGGGTTGAATTACCTCGCATCGTACCGTATCCTACTGAGAGGATAAAAATAAAAGATATTTTATACAGTTAAATGCAACGGGCGCCTGTCTGCTGTCACTTGGTCAGCTCCCCTAAAGTGTCCCCAGAAAGTGTGAGGTGAGGTGGGGTATCTGAAGTCAGAGGGGGGTGGAGAGTTTAAGGTTATGCAGTATAACCAGTATAAATATGGTAGTATTGCTACTGAAACAAGATGGCATCCTGCTCGCGCACGCATGCCTGCTGTAGTTGCTTCTTGCACTCCGCACCACTACAATTCGCCCCTGAAGTGCAGGATGAGGTCCAGTGTCTAACTTAAGGAAGGGCAGGCAATAGCCATTTTGTATGTCGAACTACATTTTATATATTCTGTGGTATAAACTAAGGTACCTTACAAGAGCTAAAAACATACATAACATACATTTGACCATGTATGTTTTTTAAATTACATGTGCTAACATAAACAAATAAAAATCAATGTTTATCTGTCTATCAATTAGTCCCAAATGCGTTCCCATGCTGTTTGTTTGAGTGCGAATAAACTTTGGTGGGTTGATGAGTGCATGCCTGTGAAGGTTTCTGACTCAAAAAAAGCCTCATAGCAAAACATGCCGGATACAAAGGGTGATTCCGAGGTAACTCACATTATGCTTTTTCTCCCGATCAAAATTAAGAAAGCTAGAAGAAGAAGCTTTTTCAGAAGTAAAAATGTAACGTGAGTTACAGTGGAATCACCCCAAATTTGTATGAGTTTGTTTGTTTCCCTTTCACACCTCGATCGGTTCAACTAATCAACATGAAATGCTGTTATGTAGATAACCTATGGTGGGGGAACAGGCTTCGGACACTATAATCTCAAAAATAATTGCATGGGTGCCGGCAGTTTTATTATTATGGGGTTGCATCTGGCTGGATCCATACATTGACATGATGCCTACTAATTAATAGAGAGGTTAGGATTAAAGGGAGGCAGGCAATAAGGCACGGATATTTCACATGGGGGTGCAAGCGCTCCTCCTTACACACCCCTCCCGGAGCACATGAATGCAGACAATTAGCTAGTTATAACATGTTTGTGGATATGACCAAGTGCTCATAGTGTGGGAGTTTGCTCTACGACACTTAAAAGTCCTATAAACATTTTTATTTCACCAAAATATACTTTTGCGTGTAGGACACCACTGTAGGATACAGGGCCCTGTTTAATAAACATTACAAATTGTGGGGAGTTGACTATATAGAATATATTTTAGTTTTAACTGCTCAGTAAGTAAACCGTTTGAAAAAAAGCTAAACTCAAATTTTCAGTAACTGTGTTGCTTGAATACTATTTTTAATAAATGGATAAACTATAAAAAGTATCAAAGCGATATAAATGAACGGCAGCGGCGAATTTTTCGTAAAGCTAAATAAACTTCACTTTTAATGTGACAGATTTTAAATTTAACGTAAAATTTCGGGTCAGCAAAACTACTGTCGAATATTTGGTTACAAAAATTGGACATAATATTAAATACGATTGTGTACATTGCACTGGATGGGCTGTGGCTGTGACAATACCATGTTTTAGCAGATGCACATGGTGTAAGTAAAGGAACGATACATAACTGCATAAAAAATGTGTCTGGGTTTGTGGTTAGTAAATTATTTGAAGACGAAGTCCGCTGGCCAACTTATTGTCTCGACATCCCTAGATTGTTTATGAAATACCTATACCTAGAATAGCAGGCATTAGGCGGTGTCCTATTGCCATCGCACGCGCGATGGTGCGATGCGATGTGATCGTACTGATGGGTAATTCTCCGAAATTTTACAAATCGTTGAAATTTTTCCATAGAAAAATTAGAAAATTTGAAAAATTTCGGAGAATTACCCATCAGTACGATCACATCGCATCGCACCATCGCGCGTGCGATGTCAATAGGACACCGCCTTATAGATGGTTCGCTAATCACAATGGATGCTCCTCACCAAAATTAATCCGCATATGTAGACAGAAACGGAGATCATTCCATGAATATTATGGTAGTATGTGGACCGAATTTGGAAATATTTTATGCAAGTGCAAGATGGCCAGGCTCTGTTCACGATACTAGGGTACTTAGGTGCTCTTCGCTAGCACGAGATTGGGGAAATGGATGGAGACCATTTAGTAATGCCATAATATCAACAAAATCTTACATTTTATGTATATTGTAACTTACAACTACAAATTTGTAGCTACAATATTGTCATCGAATTCTACATATGTAAACGTTAATTAAACAGCATTTATAATTACAATATTTGTAAGGTTTTTACTTGTAGATTTTTTACATAATTGTAAGGTTTATTAAACAGCACTTGTCATAAAACTTAACAAATATGTAAGTTATTTACAAAATTGTCGGATTGTAATGTTTATTAAACAGGGCCCAGGCCTCCTCTCACAGATGATGGTGAACAGGCCCAGAGGGAGGCCGCAGTCTCAACTCTGTCTCCCCATCGGCTGTCAGTTCTTGGGCAGTTATGAGCAGTCCATTGCCATTTCAGCTTGCAATTTTACTGAGCTATGTCAACCACTTTTTCTCCAATGTATCACCTCATTCCTGATGTGAGTTAGTATTCAACTTGACTTAATAGGCCACGGACCTCAAAACGAATTGGTACACCACCACAATAAAGATAGTTTATTTATGACATACCTATATTCTATACCTAATTTTATAGGGAAACTATTTATTGTTCTAGTTGATGATACATAAGAGGTATTTAGTATTCTGCCATTGTCCTTAACAAAGAACAGGGAAATAAGATAAAGAATATTCATAGCACCTCACATCACATCACCGTGACATAGTTATTTAATTAACAATGTGTATGTCAATATTTGTGAATTGCAATCACAAATAAGTGTAACAAAAAACAGTTGCATGTTGCACAGATAAACTTCTCACATGTTTTTAGTTGGTAAGTACGTGTTAAAAGACAAAGAATATCCAGATGTCTTGATAAGTTAAAACAACACTCGGCTGTTATTAGTTAGATAGAAGGCACTACCTCATACGTGATGTCTCGAAAATGACTTGACCTAGAAATGAGTATATTTTTCTAACTGTAACTCCCTCAGAAAATGATTAAGAAACTAATTATAGTGCTTTCGAAACGTTTACGTCACCAAGATAATGCTTTCAAGGAATAAGTACCCCAAATGCCTTTTTGTTTGATCTCGCTAAAGGTACTTTGTTTTCATAACGTAGCTAGTTTTAAAACTTACCACTTGCGCTCTGGCAGAAGTAAAGTGATAGCAGGAAAAGGGCGATAGCAAATCTCGTTTTCACCTTCACTTTTAAGGAATCCATTTTTGCCAGTTTATAAATGGTTGCTTTATAGAAAATTAATAATAAAATGTCATTTGTACGAGTCACTCGCTTTGACGTCTTTCACTGCGCTCCACGCTGGCGTGAGTGATTTTTTTTTTTTTTTCTCTCTCTCTTCGGAGCAGGCTAAGGTTGATAAACCATACCGCCTTTTCATGAGTAGAGAATTTTCTTCAGTGAATTTTAAAAGGATTTAGTCTTCCGTATAATGTCCGTATAATCATCATAGGTTATCGTAAGATTATAAATCTAACGTTTATTTTGTAGAATCAAGTCCATCAAATTAAAAATATCAAAGATGTCTTCGTTTTCAATCTTAGGCTGAGATTCAGAGACGTTTTTTAAGTCTTAGTTCGAACTCCCGTATGTCAAAATCCATACATTTTGACCCTACTTAGTTCGAACTATGACTTAAAAAATCGTCTCTGAATCTCAGCCTTAGTTTTCAATAGAATATGCGTTCCATTCCATGTTTACTTATTCATAAGTTATGCATGATGCGTCTGTCTTCCGTAGATATATTTTCTTTTGTAAAATTCGTTATTTTATGTCATATGTGTAATATATACTTACTCAAGTCAAGTCCATGAAATAAATGTCTTTAGAGTTCAAAATTAGTAAAATATTCATAAATAAATGTTCCATTCCGTTTTCTGTTCATATCCGAGTATTTATGTCAAAGCCATGTCCAAGGCTGAGATTCAGAGACGATTCGTTAAAGGTGGACTTCCGATGCCAGCGGCCGATGCGACTAACGCGCGCGTCTGACGCGAGGTTCTGTCATATTTGACAGAACCTCACGTCTGACGCGCGCGGCCGACGACAGACCTCACTTCCGAGGTCAGCGACTGACGCGTGCCTATTGTACAGAGTGTTATCACTTTAGGGTATTTTCCCCGAAATTTAGGGTACGTTTTTATGTTTTGGTGTTTAAACAAAAACATCAAAACACAAACAAAAAAACCAATACATATTTTAATAAAGAATATTTGATTGATTGATAGATTGATAGGTTTAGAGAATATATGAATGCATTTTTTTTAACAGGATTTTGATAAAATACATTTTTGTGCGTGCGTGCGTGCGTGCGCAGGGATGCGTTGCGTCCCCATGGCTTTTTAACCTGTACATGTATCGCTGTCTAGCTAATAATTATGTAGGCAAGAGGGATTTTCCGAAAAAAGAAAAAGTAGTTTCAAGTGGCTCGATAGATGGTGTTATCGCTACGTTGAGCGACCTTGTAGATAATAAAATACAAATAAAATAGTAAATATTAAGAAAATTTTCGGTAAAATCTTCGTAATATTTCTGGCAAACATTCTTGTTTTTCGTGACGTCAGAGCATAGCCGCGCGCGGCCGCGGCCGATGCGATAGACATCGGCCGCGCGCGTCTGACGCGCGCGTCAGTCGCTGGCATCGGAAGCGGCGCCATACGTTTTCATAGTAACTAGTATGGCCGCATCGGCCGTCGGCCGCGAGCCGCGCGCGTCAGACGCGTCGGCCGCTAGCATCGGAAGTCCACCTTAAGACGTGCTAAGCACGAACTAAGCCAAGACAGCCAAAGTAGTACAGGTGGACTTCCGATGCCAGCGGCCGATGCGACTACGCGCGCGTCTGACGCCAGAAGTGCGATTTTTGAAAATCATACGAGCGACTTTTCAGTAGAAAATGTCAAAATTACTATGGAGATTATGCATCTTTCTACTGCCAAGTCGCTCGTATGATTTTCAAAAATCGCACTTCAGGTTCTGTCATATGTGACAGAACCTCGCGTCAGACGCGCGCGGCCGACGACAGACCTCACTTCCGAGGTCAGCGACTGACGCGTGCCTATTGTACACAGTGTTATCACTTCGGGGTATTTTCCCGGAAATTTTGGGTAAGTATGTTTTTATGTTTTGGTATTTACACAAAAACATAAAAATACAAACAAAAACCAATATATATTTTAATAAAGAATATTTGACTGATTGATAGGTTTAGAGAATTTTTGAATGCTATTTTTTACCAGATTTTTTATAAAATACATTTTTAGGAGTAATTTAATTACACAGGGATGCGTTGCGTCCCCTTGGCTTTTTAACCTGTATATGGATCGCTGTCTAACTAATAATTATGAAGGCAAGAGGAATTTTCCGAAAGTCATTACAAAAAGAAAAAGTTGTTTCAAGTGGCACGATAGATGGTGTTGAAGAGACCTTGCAGATAATAAAATACAAATAAAATAGTAAAAAATTAAGCAAATTTTCGGTAAAAACTCGGTAATATTTCTGGCAAACATTCTTGTTCTGCGTGACGTCAGAGCATAGCCGCGCGCGGCCGCGGCCGATGCGATAGACATCGGCCGCGCGCGTCTGACGCGCGCGTCAGTCGCTGGCATCGGAAGCGGCGCCATACGTTTTCATAGTAACTAGTACTGTCGCATCGGCCGTCGGCCGCGAGCCGCGCGCGTCAGACGCGTTGGCCGCTAGCATCGAACGCGAACTTACTTTTTGGTATTCACAGTCAAGTTTCAACCGGTGCTAAGCACTAGCGAAGTGACCAATTTAAATATTGCTCGTACCTATAATCAAAATAGATACGAAGCCCATACAGCCATGTCTGATACTTTATTAGTTGTTGACAGTAAGATAAGATTTAGATTGTTAATAATAAACCAACAACAATAAGAATGGGTTTGTACACACGGCGACACATCAAGCTAAGCAAAACCAAAATAAGCTGGTCGCGCGACGTTACACGTTATTCACCCTACGCGCGGTCAGCTTATATTGGTTTTGCGTATTTTGATGTGTCGCCGTGTGTACTGCGTATTTTTATTACCAATATTAATTAATATATTTGGTCATACCTAATCGACCCTTCTCCAGTCAACGCCATATATCGAGAAATTAGGAACTAACTTTTTGTTTTTTATTTGCTTCTGGAAAATCCCTCATTCTGCGGCGCCTGAAAAAAAACACCGTATAGCAATGATAAATTATATACCAAACCGAAGCAGATATGTCACTAGCGCGCGCAAAGTGAAGACTCGGAAACGTCCTATGTAGGATGTATTTCAATAGTCCGCGTCAAACAATACTACGTGCATGATGGCTGTGGCGCGGCACAATTTTACGCGCCATTTTCTATGGAGGTAACATATCTTGGGTAAAATATCATTGCCGTATAGACACTTTTCGCATGACTATTCTACGGAATGCGAACTTAGCAAGGAAAAAAAAGCACGCGTCGCTAGTGATAGTGACCTCCGCCCGCGTCTCTCGCATCCCCCTTGCTCATTTTTAGACTCGTGCTAATTGTTAGCACGGTTTTCTCTAGCAAATCCATTGGCATGCCAACAAATTGGCGCTGGAAATTAGCAGCGTGTAAACGAAAGCGTGCCGTGCTTTTTTTTCGTGCTAAAAAATAGGCGTCGCGAAATTGTCATCGTCTAAACCTACCATAACACAGTACTGTGCGGGACTAGTACGCCAACCCGTGATAGCGCGAACGAACGAGATAGAAGAGTAAATTTGACAGATGGATATGTTAAATGTAGAGTTGTAAATCTACCGTAGTCTACCAAATCGTGAGGTAGACTACCGGTAGGCTACATAAGCTACGGTAGCAATTGTAGATTATTCAGTCGTAGAAATTTTGGCTAGTTTACAATATTTTAGGCGGCTGCCATTTATTATTTTTGATAAATAAGCTAAGAGAGCTTCAGCAATAATTTTAGAGAAAGTAAAAATCAATCAAGAACGCGAAAAAAGGACATTGACATACACCATTTTATAAAAGGTTGTTTAAAATGTGATATTATGCACTAAGCCACAATGGCCTAGGTCCTAGGGGTATGGGTTCGATCCCCAGGGCACGTACGTACTACTAAAATTTGGTTTTTATAATTTATATTTCATGTCGGTACAGACCGTAGGTACGGACGGTTTTAAACAATTATCGTTGGCTTTTTGGTGAAGGAAAACATCGTGAGGAAACCTTTATGTCCGAAAAGAGGGGCAATTAATAGGATAATGACAATTTAAAATCTTTAAAGTTTAAAATGTCTTTTGTTGACATTTTAAAATATTTACATAATGTTAATTAATTTGTATTGATTAGTACTTTCTCATAATACACATTACATGAACAAAAAACGTTTTTTTTTTTTAAATAAATCGACGATTTTTCATTTGAAATCTACATAATCTACGGTATGAATCGGTAGTCTACCGTAGTCTACCATAGTCTACCGATAGACTACCGTAGGCAGTGGTAGGCTACGTAGCATTTACAACTCTAGTCAAATGTCGCTATCGCGGGTTGGCGTACACACGGCGACAGATCAACCTACCCATAGTTGAGTTGTAGTTCATGGACATAAGGTCGAACTATGGGTAGGTTGATCTGTCGCCGTGTGTACAAAGAGAATATAATGCGTAGGTACCAGTAGGCCTAGCATGCCACCCCCGAGAGAACAACAAAAATCGAGACGTGCCTTCATCTTTATTATTTTACGGTTTTCTCGTTTAAACACTTTGTCGTGGGTGGCATGCTAGCCGTGCAGGTGAAGCCCGCTTTGTATCATAGCATGTCATAGTGATTATATTCTCCTGATATTCTCCCATAGAAAAGTTTTAAATCTATACTCCGTTCAGGAATTCGAGCGTAGTCAGAGAATACTATAGACAACTGGTTGCCGTGGCCACATGAGATAGAGCCAAAGGATAGAGCGATATCAAGGAGCAGTGTTACCATATTAACATAATTACCCGATTTTAAGCGATTTAAGGATTCAAAGTACATCTTCACCAATTTAGATATTTAATACTCATTTTCAGTCTTACCACACGCTTATACGATTATCTTACTAGAAGATAGATGAGATGACTGTGTAAACTAAAGGATGATAATGGTTAATTGGTAAGCGTAGACATACAGCTAACAAAGATGAGTTAAAACAATATTTTACCAACTCCAGAGTAATAGGATGAGGACAAGGAGAGGGGGGGGGGGGGGAGGGGGACACCACCAAAAGATCGCACAAACGTGCGTTCTTTTACGTGTTTATTCAAGAGTTTGAGCTAACGTGATGAAAGTGATATATAACATCTTAACTATTATAAAACACTAACAGAACTGTGTCTATGGATTGAAGATACTTACAAAAAAAAATTATTTGTTTGTTTGTACTAGCATCACGCAAAAACTACTGAACCGATTTTGATGAACCTTTATTTGATAGCTTTTGATGTGATTTAAAATCTGGTGGGTATATATTTTGTGCGGACAAAGTGGCGGGTGAAATTTGTTAAAATTATTGCACAATATAAAATTTATGAATTATCAATAAAGACCTTGATCTACATTTGAAATAATTTTTCAGAGTTCAAGATAGCAGGCGAAGATAGGCTTCTAGAGATTTTAATACTAACTTAGTGATTCGTCTAGGATTGTCAAAAATATGTTGTTTTGTCCGACTAGACAAAATAAAAGAGGTTTTTGTTGAGAACAAAATAATCAAACAAAAAGTACAAAAGTAACGTAATATTTATTTTATATTTCTTAGCATGTGATGTATATAATATGTATTCATATGCATGTCCTACAAGGCATACAGGCGTACCGAACTGCTTTTTAATAGGAAAATACTCTGATGGGTATAGCAATAGTGATCTCAGAGTTAAATCTCAACTTACTGTTTATGTACCATTCGCCAATTTTGAAACTAGTTCCAGGCAATAATTTATCTACATCTGCAGTCATTGGGGAATCTGGTCCTTTGCTCTAAAATAATAAAAACAACATTAGGGTAACAGCAGAATAGAATAGAATAGAAGATATGGCAAATAGTATTTTTTAAAGATAATTATAAGTATACTTACAAAATCTGCATCTGAACTAGATTGTGTTAGATTACTGTTATGTCCATAGGTTCTTCAACTACCGAACTTGTAGAAGGAAGGAAGGAATAAGCATTTCTGTTTCCTGAAAAGCAAAGTTTACGAATTAGTAGTAGATGGTAGTAGGTAGTAGTCATTTAAAAGGGATTTTAAAACTAGGTACTCTTTTAGTTGCTTTAGTTTAAAGATAAGATAAGATAAATATTCTTTATTTGCAAACTAAGAAAATACAAATACAATTTAAAACAGGAATGAGAAGGATACAAAGGGCGGTCATTAAACCATTATTAATTACTACAACTTGAGTAGGTGAGTACATAAATAAAACAATAATAACCAGCATTGGAACAGCATTAGGAAGTAGAACAGTCACTTTCCTCTTTTTAAATATAACGTTTGCCGCACAATGTTTACTACAAATTCATGAAGACTTATTTGGAGTCCAATTTGGTCGCCCCGTAGCCTCAATCCGACGCATTCGTAAATCATCGTTTACGGGAAAACTGTAACAAATGGAGTAAACTGTAAGAACAGTACGTAAATAGTATTCAATAACTTTATTTTAAAAAATTACTCGTGAGTTTTGGGGAAATTTAGTACCAAAAGATGGCAACACTAAGCCGAATTATTTTTAGGTTATGTAAAGGTAAATAATCGACTTTTTATGCTTATTTGAGGCGCAAAGTTAAATTTTCCATGTAATTACGTATTGCAGTTAAATTATATAATCATAAATAAAGCTAATACTTGATCAAATGTATCGTACTTACGAGTGGAAAGACAAATTGGGAAGCTTCATTTCACTATCACTTTTACACCCTAATACGCTACACCGAACCATTATTTCGTGTAAATTCTTTATAGGAATTCGTCTTTTACAATTCCGAATGGTTATAGCTTCTTAACCGCAATCACTATTAGTATTAAACTTTAATTTTATTATGAAAAACAGAAGAGCAATGAAGTACTTGTCAAATTTGTTTAGAACACTAGTATGCTGACCTTGAAAAAACCGGCACGCGACGCGAAACAAAAGATCTAATCGTGTTGTCTCGTTTTTTTTCAGGACGTGGGCATAAGTTGTTCTTTTTCTTGTGTGAATGCGATGGAAGCTATCACTTTGTCTATAGTATTCTCTGTCTACGAATTCGAGCGACAAAATGTAAACAAAGAAATGTCACTGTCAAAGTGACATTACGTGGTCAGAAACCTTTGGTGCATTTTTTAAGAATAAAATTATGTCCGCACGGCATTTAATAAATTGCGTTGACTTTAAAAATGTATTGTCGATCTATAAATAATAAAAACAATCGTGACAATTTGAATGCAATTTTTTAAATTATGTTATGTAGCCCGCTTCTCTGTCTGTGTAAGCTTTTTGTGCTATGCGTAGCATCCGCGCATAGCGTACGGACTTAGACGAATGTATTAAACAATCAAGAGACGCGTTTACGTTATTGTGAACAATAAAAAATCATTTTCATTAAGAACTTTGTTAAAACGAACCAAAGGTCTGAAATATCTGATTGTTGCCAGACCACGAAATAAAATATTTACAGTCACGCTTTCTTTTTATCGAAAATAAATTATGGCTTGCGTTTTTTAAAATTATTTTCCATACAAAATTAACATATCATTTGTCGTAATCCTTTGCGAGATATTCATTCAGGAAATAAGTTTTCTTCCGTCTCGAGATGGTATTTTCTACACTGGTATCACCGTTGATAAGTATTCTCCCGTAGACAGAGAAGTTCTCTGTCTACGTATTCTCCCCTTGTAACAGTACTCTGTGGTGTGAATGTGATATTCTCTTTGCTTTGTATGTATGTAATCTCTGTGTAGTGTAATCCAAAGAGTAGAGTAATATATCGGAAAAAGAGAGCCCTCTAGTGCCATTTTAATGCAAATAAATTTGAAACGCCACCTATGATATTTAACAAGAAACAGTTGCTGTATATACACATACCTATAGCTATATGTATGCTTTACAATGGAATCTACTTTTTCTCAGTAATGAGCTATTTTGTTCTAGTTTAGAGTAGTAGCCTCAGTAACAGGACGGAGGAGTAATCTTGCCTCAACGTCTGAAGTGAAGATCAACACTCAAATCACAAAATGGGCGCAAAACACAAACAAGCGTACGCGCAAGTGGTAACGGCGGCCATATTGTGACAACTTGTGTAGCTGGTGTTGCTAGGTGAAACTAATATGGTGCTACCGCAGAACATAAGTTAAATTATTTACTAATTTTAATTAAAACAGTTTTGAAATATTACGTAAATTGTATTAAATAGGATCAAAGTTTTTTTTATAATTTTAGTAATAAATTTGCTTTATTGTTGAGTTTGAAGAGACATCTATCGGAAATTCGAGACAATATTTTTGTAGTTACACGTTATTCAAAGAAGATGCCGCTGGTTTCTTTACGTTTTTCCTCAAAGTTCCTCTCTGGTGTAATCTTATGTTATCCATAGTGATTCCATTCTCTTTGATGTTATCCACATCAATATCCACATGTGTCCACATGTTATCTACATCAAAGACTACAGTTTAATATAATCTACATTTTAAATGATATACCTATTAGAGTACATATGTTCCTTGACCTATTAATATTTATTAGTTTGTGAAATTACGTACCTATATTTTTGCACAAAACGATCCTTAATATAGGTATATAATAGTTTGTGATCCTGACCATATCCTGCCGGAAGCAGAGGAGTAGAGAAGAGAAGAGAATAATCAAAAACTCTTGAGAAGCATGTGGGAAGTGATGACGCCTGCTAAGAAGCATTGTGTCCGCGCAAACCGGCACCTAATGAGTACACCGCCAGTAAACATCGACTCCGACACCATGTCTAAGGTAGAGCAAGACATTGATACGTATGATTTGATATCTCTCGTGTTTCTTCTGTACAGTGATCCTTTTGTAGCAATGCAACAAATTATAGTATCGCAGAGGACGGGGAGAAACACTCCTCTCCTCGTGCCGTGGCTCATGCAGGCCGAGTCACCGGCTTGCAATTATGAGCTCCTGCAAGCGCTGACCGTGTGCCAGCTATTTGGTGTTGTAAGGAAGTTAGGGCTCCACGTGCCCACTGTAAAACGCACGTACCATCCAGACAACGCTTCATATTTAAATCCCACAAAAATTATATTATACCATCTATGTGAAAATATGAACTCTGACAATCTTGAGACGTTCAAAGATATCTTGTCTACCTACAATATTGACGTAAGCGAGTACGAAACATGTGAAATGATTTTGTTAAAGCTAATGGATCTCAAATTTATTGTTATCGAAGACGGAAACCAAAATGAGACTTATGATGTAGAGAATCTAGTGTTTATTGTAGAGAATTTGCATGGAATGAAAAAGTATGCTGATTTACTCCGAGAATTCCAATTAATTAACACGAGAGATACAATTACATCTGACATCTCGAATGCCAGACGGTTTGATCATGCACCCAGCTTTGTACAAACCACCAGAAATGTTGATTTAGAAGATTATCATGGCGACAATATTTTCCCTGGTCACTTTAGAGAAACAGAATTGAATGAAGGAGAAGGGATGTTTGTCAGACCCTTTGCAGCTGAATCTGAAAGGAATCCAACAGAGCAATACCTATCTACAGGAAACATTCATTATACAAATTCAGAATGTAATCGATTGACCATAGCAGAGCAGTCCGACGTATCAGACAGCACTATGGAATCCCAGCGGAGTGCCGATGAATGGTCACCATGGGACTCTGAAAGCAGTTTTGAGGGTGTAACAGAATGTATCTTAGACATTCTTGCAAATGTAAACAAAGAGTTAGAAACCAATGTTGAAATGGCATTGATGAATACAAATCAATATAATAAACATGTAGCCAATTCAACAGAACAGAGGCTCAGTGCAAATGTTTCTAAGCAAGATTGTGAAAAATTACAATTAAGCACAGAACAGAACAGTGCCAGTAATGATTCGGCAACTTCTGATGATTGTGATGTACGAGTAGTTTCAATGGGACACTGTGAAATCAGAGGCAGTACAATGAAATCACAATCAAACGTTGGCAGCCAAACTATCACTGAAAATATTTCCCATGATAAAAAGAAATTTTATGTTTATGATTTTACAGAAGACTTACACATCCTAGAAGATAGTCTTAGAGGGGAATGGTCAAAGAATTTAAAGCCAGATAAAACAAGCATTGATCACAGAACATTACCCTCCTTCTCACGCAGTTGGGAAACAAAATCTGATGTATCAGAAGTATATCCTATAATAAATCCAAATCGGGTTGGAGTCTGTTTCATTATCAACCAAGAAGATTTCGAACCAAATGGTAATCTTATTTTAGACAAACGTGACGGTTCTTTTAAAGATGTTGTTTTATTGAATAATACAATGAAAGCTCATAAATTTGAAACAATTAAGCTCAAAAACCTTAATCACATAAAAATGAAAAAGAGTATTAGGCATGTTATACAACATAAGGTTCAGAAGGATGACAGTGTGTTCATGTTATGTATATTATCTCATGGTTTTCTAGGTTCTGTGTTCGCTTCAGACTCTGTCAGTGTGAAAGTAGATGAAATACAGAATTTAATAGGTGAGGAGTTGCAACATCGTGGTATGGACATACCAAAGTTGATGTTGGTGCAAGCATGTCAAATCCTAGTTGCAGATTGTCCTCGCCCATTGCCTTCAGGGCAAGCAAAATCAAATTTTTTAATCTGTTGGGCAACAGCTCCTGAACTTATTGCCTTCAGGCGATTGTATCCAAACGGTGAAGGGTATTCAATTTATATTGAGCATTTCTGTAAAAATTTAATGCAGTTTTCCCATTCCCACCACATGATTGATATCTTGATCAAAGTAAACCGTGGAGTAGCTGATATGTGCAAATCTCTAACTGCTAACCAATTGTCTAAGTTTGATGTTTATTTAGAGAAACAATTGTATTTGCAAGTTCCTAAATGAGTTCTATTTGAGGACAAACATTATGTTTCTGTAGAATATGCATAATATTGATCGGCTTAAAGCATGTTATACAGGGTGTTTGGTGCATCGTTGGCCAAATTGAAATGGTGGACAGAAGTGCGATTTTTGAAAATCATACGAGCGACTGGGCAGTAGAAAATGTCAAAATTACTATGGAGATTATGTATCTTTCTACTGCCAAGTCGCTCGTATGATTGTCAAAAATTGCACTTCTGGAGGGTTCATTGGCTATCTCGCCACGTCCCAAAAAAAAAATCCCGCATCATGGATTTTTTTAGGGGTTTTCTCAAAATAGTCCGAAAGTCAGCATTTAAGCTTCAATAAAAAAAAAAGTTGTAGGGAAAACCTCCAAATTTTTATTTTATTTGAATGTCCAGTGTTTCTTCTCTCGACTCAACTTTGAATTTTAATTTAAAAAAAAAACTAAAAGCGCTCGAATTCTTTAGATTTTTTAAAAACTTCTCTAGTCTATCTTCTTTCTAACGATATGCCATATGCCATGAAATCCGTCCTCTAACTTAGTTTATTTAATAATTTTGCGTGTCGGGGCGCGTTTTGGCCGATAAGTATTCGATATGCAGGATAAAAACTTAAAACACACGCGTAGTACGCGTAGGTCAGAATTGCATCTCCCTTCTGCGCAGTGAACTCTGATTGCCATCTCTTCCTTACATAGGGTTCTAACGGACCTAGGACTTGAAATAAAAAATAAAATCTTAATAATCACATTTTTATTTAAAAAAAAATAAACTTATTAATCTTGCATAACATTGCTACTAGGGAGCACATTTCGAGCAAGATTTGTAATTTCGATTTTTTATTTTAAATAAAAATTTGTTTATTAAGATTTTATTTTTTATTTCAAGTCCTAGGTCCGTTAGAACCCTATGTAAGGAAGAGATGACAATCAGAGTTCACTGCGCAGAAGGGAGATGCAATTCTGACCTACTATCAGTTTAAAATAACAATGTGCATGACCTCGCCTGCAAATGTGACGTCACTCAATCACACGAACTTCACTCGAGTCATTCAAATGATTATTTCCTTTACATAGAGTCCATATTCCTTTACAACCGAGTGAAGTTATCGAACGGCCCTTCAAGGTCATGCACATTGTTATTTTAAACTGATAGTACTACGCGTGTGTTTTAAGTTTTTATCCTGGGCTGCGTTCAGAACGTTTTTGTGCAGTTGTTTTTTCAACTCGCTCTAAGGTACGGAACGGCCAGGGCGTTTTTTCAACTCGCCATAAGGTACGGAACGATCACGGTTGTTTTATAACCTCAAATTTTGACATTGACGGTAAAATGGGCTTCAACTTTCAAGGGCTTCCATCATTTCCAAATACAATAAAAAACTCTTCTTCCATGTTAGCGGATCAAAAAATAATTTGGAAAACAAACTTTTAATTCAAAACGAGCGAAAAGTCAAGTGACCACAGATAAGATAATCCAAACGTCAGAGTGTTTTTCAACCATCGAATTAGACGGTTAAAAGTTGCAACCCGTGAGAGGTTCGGAACGGTTGAGTTGTGACAACCAAGTTGCAAAGAGCGTTTTTTCACCGAGGCTCTGAACGGCGTTAGTGCGAAAGTTGCACTCGGGGTGCACAACGGGTGTAGGTTCTGAACGCAGCCCAGCATATTGAATATCGGCCAAAACGCGCCCCGACACACAAAATTATTAAATAAACTAAGTTAGAGAACGGATTTCATGGCATATGGCATATCGTTAGAAAGAAGATAGACTAGAAAAGTTTTTAAAAAATCAAAAGAACTTGAGCGTTTTCAGTTTTTTTTTTATTGTAATTCAAAGTTGAGTTTAAAATTTTATTTTTCCTCTTTCAAAAAAGTTAAGGTCAATAAAATAAAAACTAGAGGCCACATCCATGTAATTTAAATTTTAGTAGAACCGTATGCTGACTTTCGGACTTTTTTGAGAAAACCCCTAAAAAATTCACAAAAAAAAACCATGATGCGGAATTTTTTTTTGGGGACGTGGCGAGATAGCAAACGGCCCCTCCTATCCAACAATTCAATTTGGCCAACGATGCACCAAACACCCTGTAGATCATAATTAGAGATCGGTTATTCGGATGCATATTTACCTAAACTTCATTTTTGGCTATAAAATTATGGAAAATCTTAAAATTATCTTTTTTAATAATCTTTCGGGATTCTAGGAAAATGCGGGAATACATAACTAATCGAATAATAGAGGGTATCCGCTTTGCCTGGGCTGTTCGCTTTGCCCGGACTTCCCCTATAAATCTCAATAGTCATATATGACTTATTTATATACAACGTGTTAATGAATTAACGCAAAACTAGAAAGTAGTTTGTTTAGAATCGAGAGCAGAATCGAATTATCACGGTTTCAACATAGGATTTTTTTTTCAAAATATTAAATATTTTTTTTGCAAAATTTCAAATTTTCTGAACCCGATGTCAACCCACCGCACGGGCACATTCACCCTACTTACTACCAAAACAAGATTATAAAAATGAATCCATGAGTACGTTAGCGCTTTCTTTCAGTGCTGAAATGATAACAAATCATTTTTGCCTCAAAACTTAAAATGCGATTAACTTTAAATTTTATGTATCAAGAATCAAGAAATTATCAAGAAATTATTGTTTCAATCTAATTATTTTGTTATAAATCAGTTGGGGTGTATGAGGTTTTGCGCTAATTCATTAACACGTTGTATAAATGGTGGACTATACGACCAAATCGCTTGCCGAGACACCGATCAATGTACAGTTTGTCGTAGCTGCGATAAGATGATGTGTTAAAAAAAAAATTAAAACCGCCTTCAAAAAAAACTAAAAGGTTAATAAATAATATTGCAGCCGATGACTTTTTCGTTCGCATTATAAGAACATTAATTTGTTTTATCGAAGTCGCTGTCAAACCGGTACGATTCGCGACAGGACTTGCATTAGTTTTTTGGCTTGGCTTGACACCGACTTCTATAAAACAAATTAATATTCTTATGATGCGAACGAATAAGTCATCGGCTGCAATATTATTTTTTAACTTTTTAGTTTTTTTGAAGGCGGTTTTAATTCTTTATGTTAAAATTTTGTTTATTTCACAATTTTCAGTGGTAAATTCATTAGTTCGATTTAATAGTAGTGCTTTAAATTAGAAAACGCACTAGTCGGCACTACAATTTTCGAAGGTTCCCCTCGATTTCTCTGGGATCCATCATCAGATCCTGGTTTCCTTATCATGGGACCTCACTTGGGATATCTCCTTTCCAACAAAAAAAGAATCATCAAAATCGGTTCATAAACGACGAAGTTATCCGCGAACACACATAAAAAAAAAATATATATATATATGTATATATACACGGTCGAATGAGACCTCCTCCTTTTTTGAACTCGGTTAAAAAAGAAAAAAATATGTTATCGGTAAAATAAATCCCGGGATATCAGGAAGTCCGGGAATGCATAACTAATCGGATACATAGTATGAAAGCGACTTCTTAAAATTATAAAATTAAACAAAAATCTTTTTTTTTTCATTACAAATATGCACTCCATAATAGCCAACACCTCAACTTTAGGTACCTGAATATGCATCAGATTATCCGATCTCTAAATGATTAAAATTAGTTGATTATTTCGATAGACACTATCTGTATTTTGAAAAAGTTTTATTGCAATGAGCAGGGTTGGCATCATTAAAACAAGTTGTTTTAAAACACGTGTTTAAAACATTTTGAATTGCATGAGTATATGCTCACGACTATATTCCCCGAGGAGGTTTCTTCGAAAAATTCAAGCATAATCTTTAAAAAGATTTTTCTTATACTTAAGTTGATTTACGTACATCTTCATTTAAGGTTTGTGGTAGATTGTTTATAATTTTTGGTACGAGGTAGTCCTTTGCCCATAATAGTTAGTGAATATAGGTATACTCAGAACCTGCTTAGTAATTTAAGTAGATTTTGCCGCCCCCTTAACCTGGCGCGCAGTTTGCCCCCCAAAGATACAGGGCTGATGGTATAGGCTCTTGCAGTTTGCTAAGCAGCTAAGCAGCCATCATTTATTTTCCTTTTTGTGCCAATCATTATAATTATTATGAAAATCGTACTTGTAAAATCAAAGTATTTATCTGTCAATGTTATGTTAGGTGTAAGTTTAATTTGAAAGTAATTTAATTTAATTTAGGTACGTTATTGGACCCTACGAGATTGGACCACACACCTACATAATCTGTAGGTATTTATAAATTGTAATTTTACTGCCACTAAGACTTTTGCAGTTTATTGGAGTAGCCGTTTTTTAATTCGGCTTTCTTTATTGAAAAATCTTTTATATCTAAGGACCCCAGGGTCCAACTAAAATGCTTACCATCAAACTGAACAACTTTCTCTATGGGATCATATTCAAAATCGCGAAAAAAAATTACCTTAATTATCTTATTTAACCAATAAAATAAATATTTATCCTCTAAGTTAAGAGTTGAATGAAGCCTATTGATATTTATATTATAGTAGGTTAGGTATGTAATGAAATTAAATAGAGTAGGAATGTATTTTCTTACAAGTGTAATAACTGATAATGTAATGCAATACTTACCAAAAATATCTAAACTATTATAAAACTGTAACAGAAATGTGTCTGTACATTGAAGAAAAGAAGTTCTAATTACCTTAAGAGATAGCAAATAAGAGGATTGTGCAACATCCACATAAATCTGTTAGGTTTAAGGATGTGAAGAAAATGTTTAAACTATTTTTATGTAATAAAGAAAAAAAAATAAAAATAAAGACATTTACAAAAAAAAATTACGACATGGTTTTTACCTGTCCCTGATTCCAAATCACAAATTTTTGGATTTTTTGTCTGTCTGTTTGTTTGTTTGTTTGTTTGTATGTTTGTTTGTTTATTTGTTTGTTTGGGTGTTTGTTTGTTCGAGTATCACGCAAAAACTACTGAACCGATTTGGATGAAACTTTTTTTGTTTGATAGCTTATCATCTGACTTAAAATCTGGTATATAATTTATGCGGACGAAGTCGCGGGTAAAAGCTCGTATAATATATTTTTGAAATGATTGTAGTAAGTAAAAAATAAAAAAAAGCGGTCAAGTGCGAGTCGGGCTACTCGCGCACCGAGGGTTCCGTACCACACAACCACAGAACACAACATTATTAACTTAGAATAAAAAACTTTTTTTGTCCGGGACCTTCAGCTCAAGACCGACTCACACTTGACCGGTTTTTAGTATTTTTTCTTATTCTGTAGAGCTTGCTCTATAATCACACTAAGTTTGACGCTTGTGTGTATTACCGTTTTTACTATAGAGCGTGAAGAAAAAACGTTGATAAAAACTAGTTTCTTGTTGAGAACCCCCCCGAATATAATTATAAACTTCTTGACATTTTTATTATTTGTTAACAAATCCGCAGTAATAACGCATAATCTGACAAAATTTCAACTATCTAGCTATTACGGTTCAAAAGTTACAGCCCTAAATAGGTAGGACAGACGGACGGACGGACAGAAGGACGGACGGACGGACAGAAGGACGGACGGACGGACGGACGGACGGACAACGTAGGCTTAGTAATAGGGTCCCGTTTTCACTCTTTGGGTACGGAACCCTTATAATGAAAAGGAAATGGTTTCCAATCTAGTTCTGTATGAAAAATTAGGTAAACAAGGGTGTAAGATGTCAATGGTAAACAAAAATCATTTTCAAAAAAGGTCTGAAGATCCTCATATGGATGGGCATAGTCGCATGCTGAAATTTTTAAAACGTATTTGTTCACGAACGACATAGGTAGTAGGTAGGTACTATACATAACGACATAATATTACTTCAATATAGAATATGTAAGTATACAGCGCAATGTAAGTGACAGCCTAGCAAATACTGAAACAGTGAATTCAGACCATCAAACTGAACAACTTTCACTATGGAGTCTACCTCAGGAAACGCGAACAAAAATCAGCTGTCTCATACATTTTAGACGGGTAGGTAGGTACATACAGCGGTTTTGTATGAGACAGCTTATTTTTTTTTTCGCGATTCCTGAGGTAGACTCCATAAAAAAGTTGTTCAGTTTGATGGTCAGAGTTCACCGTTTCAATATTTGCTAGGCTGTCACTTACACCCTATATAGGTTCCTTTCATTAGAAACCGTCAGCATATTAATGCTGACGGTTTTTTAAGGGAACAATCAGACCATCAAACTGAACAACTTTCTCTATGGGATCAACATCGAAATCACAAATCAGTTGTTCCATATAAAACTGCAATTTGATATTAATCCCATCTATGGGTCCGATAGAGAAAGTTGTTCAGTTTGATGGTCTGATCATCCCCTTAAAAGACCGTCAACATATTAAGAAGGATTATATTAGGGGGGGGGGGGGGGGGGGGGGGGTCCTTTGTCAATAATACGTTTTAAATTTATAAAAGCGTTTTTTTAAGTTACTGCATTAAGTTTGGTATCATTTTCGAATAAACCAGAGACGAGGAATTCATTAATGGAATAATATTTACAGCATTTCGTACTAAAACCTTGAGATAAAAGGAAAATAAATAAATATTTCAGTACTTTTTTTATTTTCTTTGCTTTAACTTTGAAACGGTAGCCATATTTGTTGAATAAAAATGATTTTCAGATAGTTCTAGTATCCTTAATTATAAAAAATATCATACGTTACATATGTTTACATTATAATAGCCAAAAAATAAGTCACATTTCGTCACGATAATTATGATTAACTTGAGTTTATCCGCGACTTCGTCCGCACGGTTTTCCGCCATCGTAGCGAGATAAATGAAACACCAGATTTTAAGTCTAATCATAAGCATTTAAACAAAAAAAGTTTCATCGAAATCGGTCCAGTAGTTTTCGCGTGATGCGCGATTGCGCGAACAAACCAACAAGCATTTACAGTTTTATGCTGAAGATGTACCTACATGGCCGCGTTCTTCTGCATGTAAAAGACATGGTTCTCAATAGTGCATCAAAGATTATTATTTAATAAACTTATCTGCTTATGATTAGACTTAAAACACACGGTTGATTCGGAGCGGTGAATTCTCTATGGTTAATTCTGATATTGTGGTAATAGCGATATCCTTTTATTTCACACTTGAGCCACACGATCTCCAGGAGCTGTGGATATCTTTCGACACAGGTAAACACCAATGCTACCTACCTGTAAGCAGACAAAGCAGAAGCTTTGATGAGCTACCACGCTCGAGCTATTCACTGGGTCTGACACTGTTTCGGCGCTTTGATCTATGGGCAAAACATTGACTTCGAATATCGGCCAGATAAAATGACTTTTTTATTCGAAAATTTACTATTTTTATTATAACTCAGAAACACTACCTACATGCTACAGAAAAATATTTTGAAATAATATGTTGTATGTACATTTATCTATAACTTTATTTCTTATGACTTTATTGATAAACTAGCGGCCCGTCCCGGCTTCGCACGGGTGGACGTCTAATCTTTTCTAGCAATAAATATAGCCTATGTTACTCAGGGTGAATGCAGCTTTCTAATGGTGAAAGAATTTTTTAAATCGGCCCAGTACTTTTTGAGCCTATTCATTACAAACATACAAAAATAGGTACAAATCTTTCCTCTTTATATTACATTAAATATATAATATATTAGTGTAGATGTAGATGTAATAGTTCATGAGAAAAATGCTTTACTATTGTAAGATGACAGGTACGATACGAGTGATGATCGGCATTTGGTTGCCGTGGAAGAAAAGAACGTAACTCGGAGGGGTTTGACACTACAGGATGAGGTTGTAGACAGTTCATTACTATAATGGTGATTGTACTCATGGTACTGAACAACTTCTCTTCTCAATCTAAGGAAATTGGAAAAAAAAGAATTGGACTTGTCATACTAAATTAAATTAGCTTTTGGAATATGATTTTTTGTTTCTATCTTCGACTTTCAAGAGGGTTGCCAAGCTCGCAGGGCGAGCCAGGAGACCAAGTCCGAATCCAGGAGAGGTAACCTAATTATACCCTACCGCCCTAGTAATTTATGCGAAGGATCACAGAGCCATGCTCCGCGTAAGGCATAAAGCGACGACGGAGCGTCCCTTCCAGGAACTTGGTGGACCTGGTCGCAGGGGTCTACCTAGTATTATATTTTCACTATAACTGTGGAAGGTGCTAACTAAACCCCTATACCTATACTATGTAGAACTATATACTATTACCTATTCTGTGCCTATACTAAACCCCTACAGACCACACATATCTAAACTATTATAAAACTGTAACCGAAGTGTGTCTGTCTGTACATTGAAGATATTTACAAAAAAAAGATTACGATAAGGTTTTTAGATGTCCCTGATTCCAAATCACCAATTTTTAGATTTTTTGTCTGTCTGTTTGTTTGTTTGTTTGGGTGTTTGTTTGTTCGAGTATCACGCAAAAACTACTGAACCAATTTTGATGAAACTTTTTTTGTTTGATAGCTTATCATCTGACTTAAAATCTGGTATATAATTTATGCGGACGAAGTCGCGGGTAAAAGCTCGTATAAATAAAAAGACAGAAAACGGGAACAAGTAATTTTATTAATAATTCATAACATACTTTTATATTGTGGAGCAATTTTCTCGCAAACCACATATTTATCACAAAAAACTATAATAAGCAAAGTTGTAGACAATTTTATGAAAAATCTTTTTTATTCTGTACATCTTTCCTCTAGCTCTTTCAGTTCTTGAGTTATAGCAGAAAAATCTGGATAAGAAGACCTTTTTTTAAATGCCGCCATATTGTTTATTTTTACCCCCCTACCATAGAGGTGGCCAAGTATTGGAAGGACAAAGTGTGATCACCTTCACACGAGAAAGAAGAAGACTTTGGCCCACTCTCAAAACCATTTAATATCATTCTGAAGAACAGACATACATATAAATTTTATCATGGCATGTAACTCCCGTGGTTTTTGTATGCAGATTCATACTACTATTAGCTCCATGCATTTATTGTGATCTTAGTTCTGTGGCAAGTAATACATTTTTAAATCCACATTATTCAAACCAATACGTCATAAGGGGTATTTTGTAAAATGTAGGATTATAAGGCTTTCCAAATATGTGATTCTTTTTTTGTTAATAAATGAAATAAAAAAGTTGTATAGATTTTTCGAAAAAAAAAAAGAATTTCGATTTCTTTTTTTTTCTTTTTTTCCACTTTTCTATGCAAAAATTGCAAATTTGATATCAGAAATGAATTCAGCGTCTTTGATTTACCTGAAAATGATACCAAACTTGACCTCATAGCTAAAAGGAAATTGTCAGGCAATTTAGGGTGACCCCCCTCCCCCTTCAAAACTTAAATGAAAAATTTCGATGGCTCCTCTTCTTAAATCCATCTTTGAGTCGTAAGGACCAACTCTGCAAAAGGAAATGTCTTAATCATCATTTGCCGTATAATTCACCCAGCACCAGCGACTATACCGTCTCGACTCAAATGTATGGGATTGTTCAGATTGATGGTCTGAAGCACCCTTTTAAGTATTACCAGGGTGTTTTGTGTGTTTTTACCCTGTATGCCACAGATCTTCTAGCCCATTATTATATGAATTTAATTAATGTTGAATGTGAGTATTTTTTGTGATATTATAAAAACTGAAGCTGTGAATCTTTTTTATTCTTTATTAATATCATTTATTACCTATTAAAAAAACAATTGTAATTTGATTTATTTGTGACAAAACCTAACGTATCTAAGTAACTACAGGTTTTAGTAGTAGTTGTAAAACAATTGTTGTAAAACAGCACCCCCTTAAGTATTACTAGGGTGTTTTGTTACACCCTGTATACCTAGTACTTTAGGCACAGAATAAATCCTACCTACTACCCTTTAGGTTAGAACATCTTGACCGGCAGTTCTTAAAAATATTTCCCTAATATTATCTTTTTGTAGGGATGGGATAAACCATTTTTTCTATCGTGTGGGCATAGATATATAAAATAACCGTGTGGGCTACGATGCTATCAAATGAAAGGTCTTCATTCCGCCGGTTCTTAAAAATATACTACCTACAACATTACCTTTCAGCCACATTCTAAAAATTTAAATTATATTTTCAGAAATAATTATTTTTAATTTTTTCGTAAATATTTTTGAAATTGCTTTTATTCACGTTGATATGAGGATATAGCGAGACATTTGGCGTATGCTTTACAAAAAAATTACTCAGCCGTTTCCTACCTGGAGGAGCCCAAACTTGGTATGTTTTGAAAATACTTGTCGGTTAAACATAACATAACATAACATAAATATTCTTTATTTGCACACCAAAAAAATACAGCAACAAAAACAGAAACAACGTCAAAATCGATAAAAAGCCGCAACTCGATTAACAGGATAGCCGTTTGGTAAACACTTTAGACATACATTATAATTAATAGTTTCTACCGTAACGTAAGTTTAGGTTAGACAAGTCGACAAGTATTTTGAAAACATACCAAGTTTGGGCTCCTCCAGGTAGGAAACGGCTGAGTAATTTTTTTGTAAAGCATACGCCAAATGTCTCGCTATATCCTCATATCAACGTGAATAAAGCAATTTCAAAAATATTTACGAAAAAATTAAAAATAATTAGTTCTGAAAATATAATTTAAATTTTTAGAATGTGGCTGAAAGGTAATGTTGTAGGTAGTATATTTTTAAGAACCGGCGGAATGAAGACCTTTCATTTGATAGCATCGTAGCCCACACGGTTATCTACATCTACACTAATATTATAAAGAGGAAAGATTTTTACCCATATTTGTATGTTTGTAATGAATAGACTCAAAAAGTACTGGGCCGATTTAAAAAATTCTTTCACCATTAGAAAGCTGCATTCACCCTGAGTAACATAGGCTATATTTATTGCTAGAAAAGATTAGACATCCACCCGTGCGAAGCCGGGACGGGCCGCTAGTTTTATAATATAGGTATATATCTTTGCCCACACGATAGAAAAAATGGTTTATCCCATACATACATACATACATATTCTCACGCCTGTCTCCCACTGGGGTAGGCAGAGACAACGGAACGCCACCTGCTACGATCCTGACATACCTCTCTAGCTTCCTCCACATTCATAAGACCTTTCATGCATGCTCGTCGGTTTCGGGTAGATCTGACCTGGCCCTTCTTAAGCACGTCGCCAATTTGGTCCGTATATGTACGTCTAGGCCGTCCCCTTCCAACATTTCCACTTACGCTTGCCTTATAAATTGCTCTCGTCAATCTGCTCTCATCCATTCTTTCCACATGACCAAACCATCGCAACATACCTTTCTCTATTTTTGTCACTACATCCTCTTTCAGACCACAGCGTTCTCTAATAAAACTATTTTTCAATTTATCCATCACATTTACACCACACATACTTCTCAATGAGCGCATTTCCACTGCGTTAATCCTACTTTCATGCGTCTTCTGCCATACCCAAGATTCACTTCCATACATCAATGTCGGGACTAACACTCCATTATGAACTGCCATCCGTGCCTTTTTGGACACGTGTTGGCTTTTCACAAAGGAATTCAGAGCTCCATTTACCCTATTTCCGGCATTCACTCTTCTCTCAATATCACTCTGACACTTACCGTCTCTGGTAAACATGCATCCCAAGTACACAAACTCATTCACCTGTTCCAATTTTTCATCACCAATCATAATACTACATAAGGTACGGTCGTCATTATCATTCCTCTCTAACACCATAACTTTTGTCTTACTTACATTCACTTTCATTCCTTTCTTTTTAAACGATTCATTCATGCAAGTCACCATCGCCTGCAAGTCATTCGCCGACGATCCAAGTAGAACTTGATCGTCGGCGTACAACAGACATTTGACCAGCAACTCATTCATTCTTAATCCACATTCACTCTCTTTCAGCTCTTCCAAACAACTGTCCATGAATAAATTAAATAGCCACGGGGACGCTACACATCCCTGTCGGACCCCTCGAGAGATGCCGAACCAGTCAGTGTACGCCCCGTTAATCCTGACACAGGCACTGGAATTCTTATACAGAGATTTCAGCGCCTGTATCAATTTACTATCCACTCCATACATGCGCAGCGTGGACCACAGTTCATTCCGAACCACTCTGTCATAGGCTTTTTCTAAGTCCACAAAAGCGCAAAAGATCTTTTGGTTTTGAGCCAAAAACTTTTCGCTTATGGACCGTAATGCAAAAACCTGGTCCGTGCATCCCATTCCTTTTCTAAAACCTGCTTGTACATCCCATATCTTTCGTTCAGTCTCCTTTAACACTCTATCAATTAACACTTTCGCATACAACTTACCAACCACACTGAGAAGGCTAATGCCGCGGTAGTTTTTGCATTCCTGCTGTGACCCTTTTCCCTTATAGAGCGGAAAAATAACAGCCTTACACCAGTCCATTGGGACCCGACCGGATTTCCAGCACTTATTAAATAAAAGGTACAGCATGTCAATGACTACCCCACCACCATTCCTCAGCATCTCTACCGATACCCTATCATACCCTGCAGCCTTACCTTCTTTCATGCTTTTCATTGCTTTCATTATCTCTTCCACACTCAACTCATTCTCACACTCACTCTCTGAGTCCACATCCGTGGGCCACACATCTATGGTTTATCCCATACCTACAAAAAGATAATATTAGGGAAATATTTTTAAGAACTGCCGGTCAAGATGTTCTAACCTAAAGGGTAGTAGGTAGGATTTATTCTGTGCCTAAAGTACTAGGTATACAGGGTGTAACAAAACACCCTAGTAATACTTAAGGGGGTGCTGCAGATCATAAAACTGAACAACTTTTTCCATGGAGCCATCATCGAAATCGCGAAAAAAATATCGGCTCTTTCATACAAAACTGCAGTACCGTCTCGACTCAAATGTATGGGACGGCAGATTTTTTTATTTTCTCTCGACGTTGGCTCCATAGTGAAATTTGTTCAGATTGCTAGTCTGAAGCACTAGGGTGTTTTGTTAAACCCTTTATACGTGTACCAAACGGCTATCCCGTACAGCGATTAGCGTTTTTTTTTTGCGAAGGTATATTAATTCTAGGTACTATGGAGCCAAAATGGTGAAAAAAAATGAGGTTTTATACAAAACTGTGGTACCTAACCTACCTATTCGACTCAAATGTATGGGACAGCATTTTTTGTGTCGTTCTTTTTATAAAGATAAGGGGGCGGCAAAATCGGTCTGCGCCCCAGGTGGCAGAAGCCCACTCTTCGTTACTATCGGTTATCAATTCCGGAGAAACGGTTTTGAGTTGTGTCTGTTTTAGTTAACGTGTATATAAAGTAGGTACCTACTTCGTCACTCTTAGAGTTGTAAATGCTACGTAGCCTAACACTGCCTACGGTAGTCTACCGGTAGACTATGGTAGACTACGGTAGACTACCAATTCATACCGTAGGTTATGTAGATTTCAAATACAAAATCGTCGATTTATTTTTAAAAACATTTTTGATTTTTGTTCATGTAATATGTACTATGAGAAAGTACTAATCAATACAAATTAATTAACATTATGTAAATATTTTAAAATGTCAACAAAAGACGATTTTAAACTTTAAAGATTTTAAATTGTCATTAGGCTATAAATTCTATTCTCAGCTCTTTTCGGACATGAAGGTTTCCTCACGATGTTTTCCTTCACCAAAAAGCCTACGATAATTCTTTAAAACCGTCCGTACCGAAATGAAATATAAATTATAAAAACCACATTTCAGTAGTACGTACGTGCCCTGGGGATCGAACCCATACCCCTAGGAGCTAGGCTATCGTGGCTTAGTGCATAATATCACATTTTAAACGACCTTTTATAAAATAGTGTATTTCAATGTCCTTTTTTCGCGTTCTAGATTGATTTTTACTTTCTCTAAAATTATTGCCGAAGCTCTCTTAGCTTATTTATCACAAATAATAAATGGCAGCCGCCTTAAATGTTGTGAAATGGCCAAAATTTCTACGACTGGATAATCTACAATTGCTACCGTAGCTTATGTAGCCTACCGGTAGTCTACCTCACGATTTGGTAGACTACGGTAGATTTACAACTCTAGTCACTCTCTTAGGTAGTTTTAAAAGCTATGACATCATCCCAACTGAGCAGCGCAAACTTTCCACGTATTATAGTTTATTTATTAGCCTGACACTGTCTCGGAACTACATACTTACCTACTTCTACATTGTTATGCATTACACAGGGACGAATTAAGAGCTAGGAGTCCGTCACCAAAACCATTTAAAAATATTTATTTTTATTTCGTATTATTACTTAATCCTTTATCACTACCAATTCTTGTTTTTACATAAATACTTAGTAAAATACATTGTACTGTCCATCTGTCGTTCTTACCAGAGGCCCCCAAAACTTAATGAGGCCCCCAGTCCTTCCAGAAATCGATATCTACGATTTTTTCGAGCCGTGGCAGAAACTTGACATATGTTCCCTCCATGGACGTAGATAGCAATCATTATTACCCAGGGAGTTTCAGGTCCAGGTTAGGTTAGGTTAGGTTAGTCGTTGCAATAAAATCTAAAACCAGGAGCGAGTGAAGCGAGCTCGAGACTGACACTAAGTATCCAAAATGTAGAGCGACCGAAGCGAGCTCGAGATTAATACGATCTAAAATGTAGAGCGGGCGAAGCGAGCTCGAGATTGATACGATTAAAAATCTAGATAGAACGAGCGAAGCGAGCTCGCGATTTGACTACAATATAATTAGATCATTGCAAACCTCGAGCAAGATCGATTACTACAATGAGACTAGGGGTGCGATTTTTGAATGTCACCGGTGTGCTTGTACGCTTTTTGAATCTCATAAAAAAACCTCATACCCATGAGTTCAATACGAGTGGGTAGGGGCACTCGTATTGAACGTTACCGATAACGAACATTATTATGGGTATGAGAATTTAGTCACCGGTGAGATTAAAAAATGCGAACTTTGAGAAATCGGTAAATATCTGCAATTTTAGCGAGCGAAGTAGGTAAGCTTGAGAATTTACTGGAGTATAAAGAGATCATTGCAATATGATTTACAGCCAGGTGCGAGCGAAGCGAGCTCGAGATTTTGATACATTATATCTATGGAACAAAAAGCTGGAGCGAGCAAGCTTAGCTGCAGAGCGCAGTAATAAAACAATAAAAAGATAAAGCGAACGAAGCGAGCTCGAAAATTCGCAATAATTTTCACTCTACTCACACTTCTGACTTTCTTTGACAATGTGAGAGGCCTCCAACTCCAAACTGCTTCTTACACTCTTATATTTCCGTGCTCTTACTTACTGAACATATAGATATTGGATTTGATTAAAAAGGACTTCTCGAGATTTGGAGGACCCCAGGGCGGGGGGCCGGGGGCCGGGGGCGGGCCGCCCCAGTACTAAGCGTCTCTGAGCTAAGCAACGGACAGACGGACGGACATAGCGAAACTAAGGGTTCCTTCTTGACTTCGGAACCCTAAATATATCGAACAGCGATTCGGACGCCCAAAATAATAACGCATATCCTGTGAAAATGTCATCTCTCATATCTATTGCGGTTGAATAGATGCAGCCCTGACTAACGGACATCGTAGACTTATGGTACGGAACCCTAAAAAACATGCCGAATATCCACAAAAGTACGCCCTTTGCTTTGCCAGTTCTAAATGGAATTGCGAATATAAAGTTTTTGATAATGATGACAGGTGAGATGAGGAACAGAATTTTTCTCGGATTGGGGCAAATAATTACACTCTAGCCTATCGCCTCGGTAGGTACCTGAACGTAGTTAGGAACTACGGGGCCTGCTCTCTAATAATTCAGGAATCGTTTAATAATTCAACCTCATTCCACATTGCCTCTTTACTCCTTGATAGTGTTTGAGACTAGGAATGCTCGGTAGCGGAAATGCGGATGGGCTCGCGACAAAAAACCTTACACGACATTTAAATCCGAAAACTATATGACGAGAAAGCAAGGTATGCTTGGTCAACAGAAGGGTGGCGAATTTGGACCCAGTTTTTTTTGTGAAAACCGGCACTATACAGGGTGTAAGTAAAAGTATCATTAATATATAAACAACATACTCTACCTTTACAGGATATAGACTTAAGTAGGGTAAGGGGAGGTTATTCCGTGATACACCTAACAATTTTTGTTATAACTCAAATAAAGATTAACTGATTGATATGGGATATTGTTTAAAGTTTTGGGCATATATTTGATCTTAATTTATGAATACACACAGTTTGATACTAGATTCTTCATTCATAAATTTGTAATATTTGCTTGGTGATAAAGTGACATAGGTAAATTCGTGGTAAGGTATGGTAATTTCGTGATGGTGGATAGGTAATATCGTTGTAGTGTATGCGAATGACTAATTGCATGGTGCAGCGAATAAACTTGGCCCTTGAATCTGTGTCCGACTGGGGTGATACTAATCGGGTCAGTTTCAACGCAAGCAAAACACAGGCGTGACTTTTCTCCACAAAACGGAGTCCCTTCGCTTTGACCCCGACTTTCCGAAATGTGTCCATACCGATAGCTGATCGCCTGGAGCTCCTTGGCATTAACATATCGTCCGATCTGAATTTCGGACGGTACATTGAGTCCATGGCGAAAACCGCAGCGAAAAAACTGGGCGTCCTCTCGAAGGTCAGACGGTACTTTACTCCGGGACAGCTTCTACAACTTTATCAAGCACAAGTCCGATCGTGTATGGAGTACTGCTGCCATCTCTGGGACGGGTCTGCCCAATACCAGCTGGCCGCGCTGGACTCAATCGACAGGCGTGCCAGGAAGCTCATAGGTGATCCAACCTCGGTGGCGAAGCTACAAAGTCTTGAGCATCGTCGCAAGGTAGCCTGTCTGTCTGTTTTTTATAGGATACATTTCGGAGAGTGTGCGACTGAATTACACGATCTGATACCACCGTCTCCCTTTCATCTGCGGGGGACGAGACGCAGACTGGGTTTCCACCCCTATGTCGTTGACCTACCAGCAATTCGCACGAAGAAGTTTGCTTCTTCTTTTATAATGCGCACGGCTAAGGAGTGGAATGCCCTGCCTGCGGACCTGTTCCCTGAGCAATACAACCTGGGCCTCTTCAAGGCGAGAGTGAATAGGCATCTTTCTAGGTAAGCATGCTACATCTTCGGCCTCATCATCACTCAACATCAGGTGAGATTGGGGTCAAATGCTTACCTATCACACATAAAAAAAAAAAAAAAAAAAAAATACATACGCGGTCTCGTGTGTTTGACAGTAGGGACACCACACAGTTCCATGAGAGCCGCCGGCGAGTGTGGGTGAGGTGTCCTGTATTGTTAGGCATTGCCGAGCCCGTGTTGTAGAACGAGCATCCACTACAATCGTGATAGACCAAACTCATAGGATTTCGAAATAATACATACTTAAATAGGTGATACAAAAAATCCTTGTTAGGAACAGAACGTCGTACGTTAATCCTAGAGTAAAACGCCTTTCTAGAAATATTTTAAATAACCAGCTGCTTATGAATCCTATATTTCTGCACAGTCATAAGAGTCATAAAATTTAATATAGTATAGGTCATTTCATCAGGAGCAATTATTCAAAGTCAGAATATAATATGCTTCTTCATAATGTACAGGGTGTTAGGGTAAACAGTTACACTACTTTGAGGGCTGATTGTACCCTTGATAATGAACAACTTTCCCAAAGAAACCTATAAGAAATTAACAAAAAAAATCGAGGTTCCATACTAAATGTAATCAGTTGATCGAAAGTTTGTATGAAAAGTATTTTTTTTTAATTGCAATACGGTTCATAGGGAAAGTTGTTCAGTATCATGGGTACAATCACCCCTTAAAGTAATGCAACTGTCTACCCTAACACCCTGCATACAACAAATCGGATAAATCCAAATATTATCATTTTTTCTCAACTTCTTTCCCGTTTTTTTTTCTTTCTTTTTTTCTTTTCTGGCTTTCTTCTCTTCTTCCGTGTAGGTAATTCAACTTCCGGTTCTTTTGTTGGCTTAGATGGGTCAGTGAAGTTGGTAAATAGTTAGTGTCATGATAAAAAAAACTACGTCATTCACGCATAGTATAAACTAAAATACAAGATTAAAGATGTATGTAAGACCATACAAGCAAAATAACCCCTAAAATTATACTTTAAGATGATTAAAATTAATTGACAAAATACCTCTATCAAATCACAAGGATATTTGAATGAAAAATTCTCGAAATCCAATGCACAATTTATATCAATCTGTTCGTAAAACATTTAGCTATCAGTTTAATACCACATTCTTTAAATATATTACTTATTTACTAATTAAAACTTCATTTCATTGTCTACTGTCGTCATTTGTCAAAGCTGATTGCGATTTCGCCCTTCGTTCTGAGAAAAAACTCATAGCAAGCTTGTAACAAAAGCTACTGCGCTGAGAATCATACTACTATCTTAAGCACACTTTACTGCATGTACATACGCGGTTTTGCGTCAATTCCTTTACGGGTTAGGCCGCGGCAGACGTTTAAAAAATTATCACGAAATTACCTATATCGCGAAATAACCTCCCCTTACCCTACTCTACCCATCAAAGTGAACAACTTTTACTATGGGAGCAAATCTGTCAGAACGTAGCGTAAGTCAGAACAAAAAAAAAACAGCTGTTCCACACGTTTGAGTCGAATAGTATTGCAGTTTAGTATGAACCAGCAGATGTTTTTTTTTGCGCTGACAGGTTTGCTCCTATAGTAAAAGTAGGTAGAATAGGTAGAATATGCGGTTTAAAGGTTAATGATACTTTTACTTACACCCTGTATAGCCGGGTCATAATTTGCGGCTTAAAAAAGGTAGTTAAGAATACCTACGTAATGGATTGCATTAAGACAATGTTTATAATTTTTTTCGGTTTGTTTGTGCACGCATCCCTTAAAAAGTTTTGAATCAATTTGTATCGGGTTTTCACAGACGCATAGGGCTTTTAGGTTTGATATAAGACTAAGCATTTAGGCTTTGTTTCATCTCAATCTCTTCATTCAATCAAAAGTTATGAGTATTTAAAGTCAGTGGTCGGCGCGTATGGAGTCGCGGGCGCCGCTAGTATGTACCTTCGTTATAAAATATAAAATCTTTCTTGGCAAATACCTACCCTTGAAATGTTCTTAAAGGACATAGGCAAGCAACCAAACGAATTCCAAGCCGCGGTTAAAAGCTATCTTACTTTAAATTCGTGCACGATTCGAACCCGCAGTACATGCATACGATGGTCGAATAAACTAAATTGTATAAAGCATTGCAAAGGTTTAAAGCTACATACCTACTGCATCGTAAGTCGTTAAGTCTTCACATAGTTAACAAAATGCCTAAACATTTTGTAATAAATACGATAGCAAATTAATAATCATAACTAAAGATCTGCTAGAAAATTTCATAAAATAAAATCCCGGAAAAATATTAAAATAAAAACCATAGCATGAATCCCGTAGCAACGTAGCAGCCGTAGCACTTCGTAGCCGTAAGCATTTTCGGGCGTAGCGTAGATCCGATGTAATCGAATTGCATGCAACCACAAATTAACTGCGATAAATGACGAGTAACTACAAACAGGAATAATCCAGTTTCAAATTCGCCGGACACATTTCGTCTCATGTCAGATTAGATAGCTCGCACAATTTCATCCCTTGGTGCAGCATGCAGTCAGATGGTTACGTAAACGTAAAGCAGATACGATGTATGTACGTACGTTGTATAATACACGCTAAACGTCGAAGTTGGAACAATGTGAACTTTATCACAAACGATTAAAGTGCACTGTGATATCTAAGTATATTTAGTGCTTTGGATCCTGAATTATTCAGACAAAACTAAGGTCGTTAAAACGTTATTCAAAATTATGTATGTAAATAAAATGGGGTCACAATATCAGCGAATGCCATTTTAATGTAGAGGAGGCGCTGCGCTGGTGGTAGTATGGGATAGAAGGCGCGGCTCGCCTCGTGCTCGGCGGCGCAGCGGCGCGGGAGCGCCGAGCGCACCGCAGTCTCTCCCGACCTCTGTTATGACGTCGATCTAGAACGTCATCATATAAATAAAGGTGGCCGTGTGTCGGTGCGGGTGCGGGTGCGGGGCCGGACTCGGGCGAGTCGCAGCGGGCGCCGGGCGTGCGTGCGCGGTATCGATCGTGCGCGTCCCTGCGCGCGGCCCGCTCGCCCGCCGGGGCGTCCACGGCACCGCTCTAGTCATGCGCGAGTCGCCTCCGCCGTCGCATCGACCGAACACACTAGACTGGGATTAAACGCGCGAGTGCCGCGGCCGCGCCAGGCAGCCCCGCACCTAACTACCTACGTATACGCCCTCGCTAGTCGCTACGGACGCCGCCGGGTCTCGCTCGTCCGCCCCATGTGTGTCCGAACCGCGCTCGTGAAATCGATCGGGGACGGTGGCGACCGGACCATGGTCTGCAGCTAATCGCGAGGAGGTGGATGAGCGCGCGACACCGACCGCGTTCACCGGACCGCAGGCCGCAGCCAGCACGGAGACCCTATCATAGAGCCCATAGCCAGGTAAGTCAGTACATGTTCGTGGTCAGAGAGCCGCGTTTTGCCGCATTCATAAAGCGCTCGGCCCACGGTCACTGCCACAGTGCCACAGTGCCACAGTGCCCACTACCTCGGTTCCATCCGCGCCCTGATTCTCTGCAAATACATTAACTACATGTGTGCACGGTAATGCAGTACTCGGCTCGATTCAGTGACATAGATTCGTTTATGTAAGTGCGTCCGTCGATATCACTAAAGTCGCTGGCAATAGAAAGAGACAAATAGACCGCCAGAAAGGGACGGAGAATGACCGTCAAATTAAAAAAGCTGTTTTTAGTAAAATTTGACAAAAATTACCCTCGAGATGGCTTACAGTTGTGTGAACTGTGGAAGCAGGCTCGCATTCGGCAAATTTTTGCTAAAAAAAGAGTAGGATTAAGGCGTGATCGCAGTTTTATGTAAACGGTGCGGATTTCGTTCAATTATTAATCGGTTTTGTAATAGGTACGGCCGTTGAAATAGTTGTAATACAAGATGTCTTTCTACTTCTGTGGTGGATCGTAATAGAGCTCCGCGTACTAAAATGCTTTAGCGTTATTTTTTCAAATTGGCAAAGCGAAATAATATCCTTTCTTATTTAGCGAATAACTGTGGAAATTACTAACGTATTCAAAGGAGACATCGTGAAGTACAATACGAATAAATAATACAAAATAATTATTACACCTAATTTATTAGTGTTTACGAACTATTATTGTAATTATTCGTTTTTGATTTGATAAAACTTGATTTAGGTAAATATTTTTTTTTTTATAAAGTCCTTTCGTACTTTACAGACAGGTCGTTCAATGCCTTTAAAGGTGGCTTGTAATTTGACGATCGATTTTCAACTGTAACGCTCTTGAAATAAAGATTGGTTTAAGTTAAAGTTCTTGACGTTACGACTTTGTTTGAAACCGATGTCTCCTTTGATTAACTATATTTTTATCGCATTGCGAATTTTAATAATGAGCCAGATTTATTTACATAAAGACTTTGAACGTCGGATATCTAGTGCCAAAAAAAAATCTTCACTGAGTAGTTTCACTGTCATTCTTGATATCGGTAAGTCAAAAGATTCTAATCTATACCTACCTACATCTACTTTATGTAAATATATTTCAATAAAATTGCTTGCTTAGAATATTTTTTATATTTCTAATATTTGACAGTAGGCCGCGTGCGTGGTGGACTGACTGAGGGTAGCCCTGTGCCCTGCAGTGAGATGTTTAATAGTTTGGTGATTAGGGGTAGATGGAGGAGTAAAAAACATAACCCTCCTTCTGGCGCAGTCGGGTAAAAATACCATGAATTTACACTATAGTAAACTACAGTAAAACTACTGTAGTAAACTACCGTTTTGTATTGAATTTCGTACAGCGCTTCTAGTGGTTCCGTTGAGAACTAATTCTTTCATACAAAAGCAACATTAAGCCGCAACTACAGTAGTGACGTAAACGTACAGTGAAAACTCATGGTAGGCCTACAGGTAGATGTTGAGCGGGTAGATTAGGGATACGGAATAGATACCGACTGCTCTCAAACGGTGAAGGAAAACTGCATACGCTGAAGAAGAAATTGTGATGCGTATGAGAGTGAAGTGTACCAATTGCATCGGGCACGCGTGCGTGGTGGACTGACTGAGGGTAGCCCTGTGCCCTGCAGTGAGATGTTTAATAGTCTGGTGATTAGGGGTAGATGGAGGAGTAAAAAACATAACCCTACTTCTGGCGCAGTCGGGTAAAAATAGTAATTTTATTGTAAGTAAAAAAGTTTGACTTATTAAATTTCACATTTAGTTAGGGCAGTCAACGCCCAAACTAGAAATCAGAAGAAACCATATGGTGTGGTTTCCGTGAGTGTCATCATCATCATCCTCCATGGCCTGAATGACTGCTAGGTATAGGTATGTAGTAGGTACTAAATACTCTTTCTTATACATAGATTTGTACTCTTTCTTATACATAGATTTGTACTCTTTCTTATGCTGTTCTACATTTGTTTATTCTATTGCCGCCCTCTGTCATGTACTGCTAGTAGTCAACATTTATTCTGAAGCTCTAATGTAGGTACAGTCAACATCAAAAGTAGATGATAACGAAAGTAACTTTCAAAATTATTATCTGATATTATAGTATGTTGTGCTAGTAAGTTGACTTTATATTCCGAGAGATAAGTGTACTTTTTGCAACCATCAGCAGCAAGGCTGATTCAGTGTTTATGGGGTGTAGAGCTTCTCTGTGATGGGGATGGACCAGGTCTGCCTGCATAACTCCAGTCTGTTTAGGAATTACTGATGTTGTTGTCTGTAAAAAATTAACGATCAGCTGCACGGCTGATCGTATGTTATTGTTATAGTATGCACTGTAGCTATGTGCACAGAATAAAAACTGATATGGTTCATCAGTCGGTTTAGGAGATACAGCCGTTCAAAGGTCGGAACTTTGACTGGCTGTATGTCCTAAACCGACTGACAGACTTTGACAGTTTTTGTACTGTTCACATAGCTACAGTGCATACTACAACAATATCATACTATCAGCCGTGCAGCTGATCGTAAATTTTTTACAGACCTTTAATCATCTGTAACTCCTAAACCGACTGGAGTTATGCAGGCAGACCTGGTCCATGCCCATCACAGAGATGCTCTACACCCCATAAACACTGAATCAGCCTTGCTGCTGATGGTTGCAAAAAGAACACTTTATCTCTTATACTATAAGATGAACCTGTTAGCACAGAGGGTCTACCCGCACATTCGAACTTCGTAATTGAGTGAATATTTTCGTTCCAATTTCAACTCTATTACAATGAAGTGCGGACCGAAACAGTGGCGATATAGTGAACATCGAAAGTGCGGGTACAGGGCCTGATTATTTAATAGCTACTCTGTTAGCTTTAGATGAAGTTCATTCTACACTCTTTCATGATGTAAAATATTGATTTGTTTAAGATTAATTTAAATTTAAATTTCTCTACAGTTCATTGACTTTTGCTGTTGACTGTACGTTAAGGGTGAATCTCGATATAACTTTCAAACTCCATAGAAAACCCTTTGCAGTGATAAAAAAAACCTGTCTTCTCTCTCTAACTCTATGCTGGAAACCACAGACTTTATTGTAATAATAGAAGTCTGTGCTGGAAACAGAAACGGCAAAGGAACATCTAATTCTGTCATTTTAAACATATATATTTTATTCTCTCGATGGCCAGTTATTTTAAGTTTACCATGGATTTTACAAGTTGACGAGTGACGTCACACGTTTTACGGAAAACGAAATTATTTAAAAAAAAATATCTGTAACAAGAACATATATATAGTATATATATAGTATCCTAGTGTATGTATATAGTATCCTATAGGATCTGTAATCTTTTCATTTTAAAATCTCTAACATTGAGAGATCATCGATCATCTCTCTCTCTCTCTGTAAGTGGTGTACCTATTACCTTTGACGAAGCCTGTTGTGGATGTGAATGTTGTACCTATTGCCTTTGACGAAGCCTGTCGTGGATACGCACTTTGTACTTTTCGTTTTAAATAAATCTCTAACATAGAAAATATTGTAATTGAGACAACTATCCGTCGCCCCTGGATAACTAAAACATTTACAACTCTATCTTAAATCTATTCTATACATACCTACATTGACTTACCAACTACTAGTCAGCGCTCAAGTGTCCGAACCAAAAGAGTAACAAAACACATCATCATCATCATCTCAACCGATGGACGTCCACTGCTGGACATAAACACATAAAGAGTAACAATTTACGCGCGTCTTCGTTTGATCGACCGACTACGCGCACGTCTATGGTGCCGCCGTGCCCGCCGGTGTGCTGTAAAATTTGTGAAAAACGCAAGCAATGAAAAAATAATTTCAACAGTTTCATTACTTTTAGTTTGTTTATTACTTAAACGTAAGTTAGTCTGGGACACGTTTTTCGAAAATTTTGTACGAGACCCGGCGTCCATTAATTTGTATGTCATGTATACATATATCAAGCATATATCAATGATACTAATGTTACTAACTGCACTGGTAGCATGCACACCCGCGATACGGCTTTATCACGTCTTTTATCTCGTTCTTTTGCGCGCGAACGAACGAGATAAAAGACGTGATAAAGCCGTATCACGGCTATCGCGGGTATGCATGCTACCAGTGCTGGTATAATCAAATTGGCGTGTATGCATATTGGGGGGAGGAGTTATCCCTGAGAAAATCCTTTAAAATAAAACACGCCGTGCCGCGCGAAGTTCAGTCGTCCAGGTTTCTAACTTATATATAGCATATCCATAAGATCAAAGTAAAATATCCTTTATTACGTGGCAGTTAAAGATTGTTTCCCGTAGCAATGTAGTAAGCTGCTACTGCTACGTGTCTCCACGCGCTACGCCGTAGACACTCTTACTTCATTCATTCATCAATGTCATATTTTTTTTAGGACTAGAAAGGCATTGATGGGACAGTTTCTCTTATTTTATGACTAGTGATTGGTAACTATTGTGCAACTCGCGGCAAACTCTAGGGGTGACAATAAAATTGTAACACATATCATTGGTTAACAATTACAATGTTATCATATCGTTTTCTTTTAGTTTTTTCTAATACGGCCCCAAATTAGATTTATTTTCATGTTTCTTATTGTTTTAATTTTTCCTGTTTTGAAAGGCAAAGGGAACTAACCCATACAGCCATGTGCAGTCAAGATCAAGCTTGAGATTTGAAGTGCGATATTGTTTTTTATACGACCGGCATAAGAACAGTACGAAGATCAAAGTGTCGAAATTGACGTGTTCTCAACTGTATCTATGTATCATATTGGTAATTTCATAATATAATAAAAATGGCACAGCGATTAGAACATTACTTGTAACAATTATAATAAAAATTCAAGGCCACAAAAAACTCACTTATTACCAACCCTGAAAATGCCGCGAATCGCACAATAGTTACCGATCTATATTTATGACACGCCTGTATGCAACTTAAGATTAACATTCTTCTATTTTATATCGTACAGTTTTGAAACTTTGCAAGCTTATGTCATTCGGATAACAATACAATAATTTGGTACCATCGAGCTGACTTGAAGATGGAGCCAGGAGGTAGATAGTGGAACTCTACAATGGTATTTTGTTCTTTTTACGTTATAGTATGGTAAAAATTAGAAATCCATGTACAAGTTTATACCTATACACAATGGACTTTCATGACTATACATCTATATATATAGAACACATAATATAATCCATGAATCATTTGCCCCTTACGGGATTCGAACCCGTGACCCTCGGATCAGCAAGTCGTCTATTTAACGAGGTTAATAAGAACTTAATAAAAAAAAAACAATGGGCAAAATCAGAAATCGTCATACATTTAGGTCAAGCAAGTTTTGCAGTTTTCTTTCGACGTCGGAACTTCGGATTTGGTTTCATAGTAAAAGTTTTTCAATATCGACTTTTCGTTTAACTAATCAAGATTATATCGACCCAGTTCGATTGCTTAAGTTTTGTTGTGAGTGTAGTGAAGCGACTAAGAGATATGTGATGTAATTTTTAGGGTTCCGTACCCAAGGGATGCCAACGGAACGTCTGCCAAGTTGGAACCCTTAGACCATGTAACTACGCATTAGCGTTCCCCTCTGCCAAGTTACACGATCGATTAATCATGTGCATTTACATACTATTTGATACCTTATCACTAAATAAAAGAGTCAGCCTTAACTTCAAACTAGTCTCGTGTGGGGTTCACACGAGACTATTTTTAACAATGAAAATTTAAAGTAATTGAATAAAATCTAGTTTCGTATTTCATGAATGGTACCTCGTCCCCCGTAAAAACTGTCAGAAAAGTTTGTTAGTAGAATACGTAGTAACTTATTATTAATCTGTGGTAGAATTACACGCGTAACTCGTCCACAGTTATATGGAATTATTCTTAACTAAGGCGGCACCATCTCGATGCGAGCACACATTTCTATTTTCTCTATCACTATTCATTCCCCTTTGTCTAGATTTCCAGGATTCCATTTCATTCAAATCCAAAGCGTGTGCCTTTGTTTGCAAATGTGCCAGAGATATTCAATGCATGTGATCTAAGCTTACCTAATTCTAAGATCCTATAACAAATTTTCTACGTTCATATCTGTTCAGGCAATAATACATAATTTATTCTAGTTTAAAACGTTGTTATTAAAACACCAGAATTAACATTAGGTATATGAATGTCAAATATGGGAAGAAGAGAACCATAGAATAAAACCGGTCAAGTGCGAGTCGGGCTACTCGCGCACCGAGGGTTCCGTACCACACCACCACAGAACACAACATTATTAACTTAGAAAAAAAACTTTTTTTGTCCAGGACCTTTAGCGCGAGACCGACTCACACTTGGCCGGTTTTTAGTATTTGTTGTTATTCTGTAGAGTTTGCTCTATAATCACACTAAGTTTGACGCTTGTATGTATTACCGTTTTTACTATAGAGCGTGAAGAAAAAACGTTGATAAAAACTAGTTTCTTGTTGAAAACCCCCCTTAATATTTAACTTTATGCCATTTTTATTATTTGTTAACAAATCCGCCGCAAAAACGCATAATCTGAAAAAATTTCAACTATCTAGCTATTGCGGTTCAAAAGTTACAGCCCTAAATAGGTAGGACAGACGGACGGATGGACGGACAGACGGACAGACGGACGGACGGACGGACGGACGGACGGACGGACGGACGGACGGACAATGTAGGCTTAGTAATAGGGTCCCGTTTTCACCCTTTGGGTACGGAACCCTAAAACTGAACTAGGAATTCGTCACTTCCAAGGTAAAAAGACTGAAGCGCCATTTGGTAAAACGGCGCTTCATACTTTTTACCTTCGAGATGACAATCTAAGGGTCGCGCGCCGCTCACGAGCTGCTCGCGAACGGCGCGCGAACTGCGCAGTAGCGACACACAAGGAAAACTGCGTGTTCGTCAGATGTGGACGCACCCTTACTATCATTGCTTATAGTTATAACATAGTACAATACATTGTCAAAGTTACAGGAGTTGTCCTAGAATACAAATGTAACTATTTGGATACAAACCGGCTCTCCCATCCCGACTCGAACTTGGCTGTTTAATTTTACAGAGTGCACCGAAGACACGGCATATTGTAATAAGAGCCACGGAACGAAATGTCAGATTTGTTGCGGATAATTTAAGCGTTTTGTGTGATGAACTTCGCCCTCCCTGTTACATGCTTGCATTTAATGTGATTGAAACAACTCTGATGGAGATTGTACAAAACAGACAGGCACAGAAGGGTGGAATAGGCGCACACATAGACGAGAACTTACCTTTGTACGGACACAAAATAAATAGATATACACCACTAGTTTTTAGGGTTCCGTACCCAAAGGGTGAAAACGGGACCCTATTACTAAGCCTACGTTGTCCGTCCGTCTGTCCTACCTATTTAGGGCTGTAACTTTTGAACCGTTATAGCTAGATAGTTCAAATTTTCTCAGATTATGCGTTATTACGGCGGATTTCTTAAAAAATAATAAAAAATTAAAAATTAAGGGGGGTTCTCAACAAGAAACTAGTTTGTATCAACGTTTTTTCTTCACGCTCTATCGTAAAAACGGTAATTCCGTCCAACTTAGTGTGATTATAGAGCAAACTCTACAGACTAACAACAAATACTAAAAACCGGCCAAGTGTGAGTCGGTCTTGCGCTAAAGGTCCCGGACAAAAAAAGTTTTTGTTCGGGAAAAAAAGTTAATAATGTGTTCTGTGGTGGTGTTGTACGGAACCCTCGGTGCGCGAGTAGCCCGACTCGCACTTGACCGGTTTTTTTTATTACATACTAACATAACTTTGAGGTATAATATTTATACAGTAAATTCATTTTCTTTTGTACTATTTTTTCAATTTTTTATTTTTTATTTTTTTATTTGACATCGTATACAATTACGTCACACTGACATTTAAAAAATTTGTATTTAGCAGGATTTAGACATTACTTGTATAATTTTACTTCTTTGACATTACTTGTATTATTTTATTACCTTGACATTGCTTGTATAATTTTATTAGACGTTTAATTTATAATATTGTTTTTTGTTTGACATTACTCTAATTTTTGGTTTCTTTTTTTGTTTTAATCACGTGGTTTTAATTTATGATGACCACTTATTGATTGGCATCCCTAATATTATCTTAATAATCATTTGTAAGCCGTAAGGTAAGACATGTAGGACTTAATAATTATTGTAACAACTGCTTGTAAAACTACTCATGTCTGACAAATAAATGCATCTTTATATTTATCTCTTTATCTTTATCTTTGAGGGTGTATTACAACTTTCCCTAAGGAACATGGTCCGTAAAACGAGAAAAACGTTTCCATAGAAAAATGAGGATCAGCCGATCGTTTTTCTATCGGAGGTCCATATACAACGTGTTAATGAATTAACGCAAAACTAGAAAGTAGTTTGTTTAGAATCGAGAGCAGAATCGAATTATCATGGTTTCAACATGGGTAATTTTTTTCAAAATATTAAATAATTTGTTTGTAAAATTTAAAAATTACTGAACCCGATGTCAACCCACCCCACAGGCACACTTACTCTACTTACGACCAAAACAAGACTATTAAAATGTATCCATGAGTACGTTAGCGCTTTGATTCATTGCTGAAATGATAACAAATCATTTTTGCCTCAAAACTTTAAATGTAATAACTTAAAATTTTAACTATAAAAATAATGAAATTATTATTTCAATCTTATTATTTTGTTATAAATCAGTTGGGGTGTAAGTATGAGGTTTTGCGCTAATTTATTAACACGTTGTATATAGGTTTATTAAAACTGAACGGGAGGTCCAAATATTTTTCTCGTTTTTCGACCCATAAGTTGATTAGTTGCATTGTCTGAACACACCCTAAAGTTGAAATTAAAAACTAAGTGGTGTATAATTAAACCGACTTGATCCTAGATCGCCGAACATGCGTGCGCGTGTGCGTGCGCGTGTTTAGCTCGTTTCTATGAAGCCGCCTTTCTGTACCTATCTCTTTTGTAGAGATTGGTCGGTGGCAACAAAAGGATAAGAAAATTTTTCCTTTATAAACTTTTATTTTTCTTTTCTCTTCTAATTCCTGACCAACTTAATGTGCCTACCGAAGCACACAATACTTTTAATAATCGTTTCAAAAATAGAACCGCTTACTGGAATCAATACAAATAGGTACGCTTGAACTTTGCTGTTTGCAAGTGGCAACAAATTTTATTGGATGTAGCGTCAAGCAAGCTCTCGAGGACAACAATTGTAATGGAATTCTGAAATAGCCACGCCGCGGATTTGTTCAAGAGTTTGTCCTTAGATTCATGGGGAAATTGAAGCTCGGTATACATTGCTTGTGTAGTACGGAATAAAACCCACGGCTGGTATTTACACTAGATATATCTTAGAATTTGATGTACCGTTCCGAAACAATTTTCAGGTGTCGTACGAACCATAAAACTGAACAACTTTTACAAACCAGAAATCGAAAAAGAAACTGTTGTTTCATTCCATACTATGCAATGCCTATTCGACTCAAATGTATGAGACAGCTGTATTTTTTTTCGAATTCAGGTTAAATTCGTTGAAGTTTGATGGTCTAACTAAATCAACCATTTTAATATTACTAGGGTGTTTTGTTACACCCTGTATATGTAAACAGCGGTGACAGCCCATTTGGAAGAGAGCTTGCCACTCAATCACTGACCTGATTCACTATCTGGGCGGTGAAGGAAAGACTGAGAGGAAACCTGCACACGAAAAAATGAAAAGATGTAGATCCCACATCCGTACCCTCCTTAATATCCCGTCCCACACTACTGACTTCTATTCCTATTCCTTCACTGTCCATGCAGTCCGGCTCTGGAACTCTCTCCCATTTAATATAAGAGACTCTCAAACAATTGCTTCATTTAAAAAACAAGTCAAAGATCACTATCTCTCTCTTCAATAAACTAGTATATTTATTTATTTATCATACCGTATATATTTGTATGTAAGTATACATTTACCTGTATCTTTATATAATGTTATGTATTTATTAGTCTTAAATTCTGTTTTATTAGTTAAATGTGCACACTATGCCTGCCTCACTTCTATGCTTTCTCTCTGTCTCGGGTTTGCTGGAAGAAATCTCTTTAGAGATAAGCTCGCCCTTTGTAATTGTCTATTATGTTGTTTTCATGTATATTTCCGTGTGTTCAATAAAGCGTTAAAATAAAATAAAATAAAATAAAAGAAAATAGCATTGGTTCAGAGGTTATGTATAAAATATGGTCGGGCATGTGGTTGTGTGGCAAAAGACCAGCAATGGTCGCAGTGTGTACCTACTAGAGATAGAAAATTTTACTCAAAGGAAACATTCCTTTATTTTTTACAAGAAACAGAACTGTATTCAAAGATTTGCCAAAATACGCTTTCTACACCCGGAAATCGAACCGAATCTGAATCGATCCGTAAAACCCAATAACACCCTGTACTTTTATCCCATCAAAAATATTGTCATGTAAAAAAAAGTGGCCGAGACCCGAGACTCACAATCCTTGTACTCTTAAAAAGTTATGAGATCACATTTCAAGCCATGTCTTGAGTAAGGTCATCAGTTCATCTCGGTCTAATAAAAGGCTTCGCCGACATCGTCATCCCATGTAGAGTCAATCTAAATGACAAAATAAAGACTAAGATGTAATAATGACTTAGGCATTAGATCTACATGGATGTCGGCCAAGCCTTCTAACTTTATTAGACCGAGATGAACTGATGACCTAACTCAAGACTTGGCTTGAAATATGATGTCATAACTTTTTAAGAGTAAAAGGATTGTGAGTCTTGGCCATTTTTTTACATGAAATGTTTTTGATGGGATATAATTGTTTCTTCAATACTTTAGATTTTTCTGAGGGCAACGGTCTTTATAAGGTGGGCGGCGCCCTTATACATACAAGCGTCGAACTTGGTCTGATTATAGAGAAAATCTAAAGTAAAACAACACAAAAAAACCGGCCAACCAAGTGTGAGCCAATGAATTAATTTCTTTCATGCAACACAATTTGTTTCGTAAATAGATACCCCAAATTATATTGTATGGTAGGTGCGCGAGTCCGACTCGTACTTGGCCGGTTTTTTTTGGTCTTAGCTTGACACCGACTCCAATAAAACAAATTAATGTTCTCATGGATGCGAATTTAAAATGCGTCATTTATTTCAATCGCCGATGATATACATCTTTGAGGAGTGTCTATCTCCGAAGCCCTTGACCAGATCTTCACCAAATTTAAATGGAACCCTTATGACCTAAAAAATTCATAATTGGCGGAGTAATCACATAACAAACATTAAAAAAAACATACGGGTCGAATTGACAACCTTTTTCGTCGGTTAAAAATATAATAAGATCCTTGCAGCACACCCGATTACGCTGCATACAAACTAAGTCAGATCCTATTTTCAATACTTACCAATAAAAGTCAACGAAACTTGCAAATGTTCAAATGTGAGTTGTTTGCTCGTAAGAAAGAGACGCATACCTAGCCTTTATTAGTTAGGGAGGTGGCGAGCAAAATTTCGATATCATTAGCACACATGGCAGACGTTATTAATAGCAATAATGATACCTTGAGAAACATAAAGGACCTCGTCTGCCACCATGGTGGCGCTGCGTGGTCAATTTACAGAGTTTCAAAAATGTAAAAAAAAAAGGTGGGCGATATTATTTGCACATGTCTGCCTCTGGGGCTGATGATCACAGTCATCCTGTAAAGACAAAAAATCGAAGAGGCAGACATCCAGGGCTCTGACTTTTGTAGATTTAAATTTTTTAAGTTATTTTTATTATTTAAAAAACTCTATACGAATTGCACACTTGGCAGATTTGAATTGTTCGATTAAAAACAATGAGAAGGACCACGGAAAAATAGTCTGCCAGCGGGGTGCCTCTGCGTTGTCTATTGACAGCGTTACAAAAATGTAAAAAAAAAGATGTGCTATATTATGCGTACATGTCTGCCTCTTGGACTGATGTTTTAATTTGTCATGAAAACGAAGAAAATCGATGAGGCAGACGTTCAGGACCCTGATATTCCAGAGGCAGACCATTTGAATTTTTTTTTCAACTCGACTCGCGCCAAGCTGCAAATACAAAATTTTGCGTCTACTGAATATTATTGAAAATAATTAATAGAATCCATACGAACGAGTTTCAAAACTCTTCAAAAATATTTGGCTTCTGCCTGTTAACTGCGTCTCCGCAGGTATAAAATATCTCCCAAGAACATTGTATATAGTATCGTATAGGTGGACCGAACTCTAGAATTTCGTGTAATTTAATACAAACAATTTTGTAGATTTCAGCTCTAGAAGAAGTTGGATTGTTACCGTGAGTTCAGCGAAAAAAAATAATAATAATAAACCTATAAAGAATCACAATAATACCATGCAATACCCGCTTCCCCTTGATTACGTCCATTTCAAACCGTTATAAAGTTAAAAATCTGTGAGTAAAGTGTCTGCCAAATGTTTTTTCGTATCCACGGAGTCGTAATGAATCGAATGGGCGCAATGAGAACTGTGTGCAAATGACTTAGTAGAGCTTTTTTTTAACACTTTTACAACTCCGTCCCATGATAATGCAGAGCCCTGAATGTCTGCCTCCTCAATTTTCTTCGTTTCCAATATATTTGTGACCATGAACCCCAGAGGCAGACATGTGCAAATAATTTAATACCGTTTTTTTTTAACAACTTTAATCGGCTGTAACGCGAAAACGCAGCGACGTAGGACCATTATTGACTGGACCAAATCGATTCGTACCGACGTAAACTGCAATCTACCTCGATGTGAAACGTGTGCAAATCATATACCGAAATGCTCGCCACCTCCCTAACTATATGCTCTCAAACTCAAAAATTCTGTGCCTGCCATAAAGTTATTATAGTGCCTGCGGTTTTGTCAGATTTCCGTTAAAATTTATTTTAGGGCATATCCTCTTGAGCATAAAAAATACGAAAAGTTTTTAACCAGCATCATTCAACGTTCCAGTGGATGAACACCTTTAGCTCTACGAGCTCGCTACGCCGTAGCGACAGCGTAGACTCGTAGCTTCGTAGACTAAAGTTTTATATGAAAGCTTTTTATCAAATTCCAAGCGAGTCTCAACGTAATCCTGTTCAATGGTACCTTTTGAAATGTAGCTCTTTGAAAATATTATAAATAACTCTTTTATACGACAACGTCAGGTGAGAGATATTATCTAGTCCACGCTCTATACATTGACACGTGCGGCACTGAACATAAGGATCGTTTTCCTTCGTCGTAAAGCAAAGTTGTTACATGGACTCTCTGTAGATAAGATCGTAGTTTTATTTGTTTTAGAGCAGTTTGTATCTTCGTTGTGATATACTTGCCTGCACAAAATACATCAAAGGCGTTTACGTAGCTGCATTATCTTTAGATTTTGTTTTTGGTAAATAAGGGCCTGTTTCACCAGTTCTGAGTATGTTAGCTTATCCGACGGATAGTTTGACATATTTTGTATGAAAGATAATATGTCAAAATATCTGTCGGATAAGCGAACAAGAACTTACTAAGAAGTGGTGAAGCAGGCCCATAAACTAATGATCTTTCAGTTAATATGTATTTTATTATTGTCTAAACATATAGGAGTAGAAACCTTGTAACAGGATCATAATCTATTACAATTTAAAAGAGTATTTACAATTTAAAAGAGTTTGTGAGCATACGCATTCTGAAACCTCAGAACATCCACGTTTCACTAGTAGTACCGAAACTCTGTTCAGTGTGACGGGGAGTGAGCCCGTCGCCACGTATAAAGGACAGTATGGGTATAATACATGCCTGTCAATTTGAAAGAAATAAATATGCGGTCTACTGTTCTAATGACTACGATAAGGAAGGTAGTCGTCAGGATGGATGTCGCAAATCGTAATGTCACATATACTCGTACCTAAACATAATATAAACTCACGGCCATAATCACTTTCAGGGTTGTTACAAACTTCGTTATAACGCTCTAAGAATCCCTTTACCCCTTAGATGCTACTTACGACAAAGAAGTGATCCATTTTTAATCTTATCTAAACATAATATGAACCTAATTAACTGTATCTATCATGTTCCAAGGTAGGTACAGCCTTGTAGAATAATTGCTTTGTGAACTAAATCGCTTGCAAGAGCCAAGGCTGAATCGTTCGATTGAGTGCACTATCGCAGTTTACTTGTAATTGCATATGACCATGGTTTACAGTGGGAGTGGATGCATGTATGAGACTATAAAATGTTTCTTGCCTGTCCTTTCCTTCATTGGCGTAGCTAGAGATTGTCCCTAAGAAGGAGGGCAACCGGCCGGCCAGCTCAGCCAGTCAGTGGCAAGACTCAAATTTGGCAATAGGAAAGGTCTGATCCAAAAGTTCGATTCCCTAAATCTAATTTGGGTTCTGGTTTTTAACCCATATAATGCCCCACTGGGTCGAAAACGACAGGCCCAATACGCCGCACGATCAGAAGGTCTAGGCAGCAATACGTCCAACAGCGCGAAACGTATTCCATAAATTATAGGAGTTGTGGCATTTCGTCACTTCGTGAGAACGACATAACAGCACAATTATTTCGCACGACATTGGATCTAAACTTGCCTGCCTCAAAAATCACCCTGTATGTATATTTCACGATAATTATCACAACATCTCTCGCGTCTTCGTAAATAACACAATATGTCGAATTATATTAGACCCCGGTCGCACGAACCAGTTTGCGAATTAATTTTTACGCACGCTTCTGTGTTACGGCTTTATGTAACGTTGCGACATAAATTTTTTACACAAACGCTGACGTGCAAGTTACATTATTTGCGAAAAAGGGCCTGCCGGATAAAAAACCGTATTGTATGCAAACTTTTTCCTATCTCTATGATGAAGGCGTATTTACTCTCTAAAGTGATTACTGAGGAAAATTATCACTTCAGGCTGGTAAGAAAATGCTCTCCTTATATTGGACCATTTTGTATCAGTAGGCATTTTAATAATCAAGTAAAATTCCGATAAAAACTAAACTAATATGTAATATAAAATATTAAAGCAATGCAATACAAAGACAGAATATTTAAGCAGCGACAGTATTATATTTTTATATTACAAATACTTTATAAACGAGCCTACCTAGCAGTTAGATCTTTTTTATTTATTGGAAAGACGACAGTTTTATCGTCGTGTCGTGTCACGATTTTCTTGCACCAAGCTATTGCATTTCTTGTTGACAAAGGCCGTACAATAGCCCGTGATTGCCTGACGATATTTATAGCGCGAGCGATCGAACTAGCTCGCGTCTAGTCGGGGTATAGGTTACCTACCTACTAGCTGTTCTGTAAAATTACTGGTTTCAGCAGGTCTCTAAATTTTTGGACCTACTATACAAAAGTGCGGATCAGCCGATCTATTTTCGAGGGGAGGTCCAAAAAATATCTCGTTTTTCCACCCATGTTCCTTACGGAAAGTTGTTTAGTTTCATTGTCTGAATACACCCTTAAACCTTTGTTAGTAATTAAAAACTAGTGGTGTATTAATGTTGGTTTCATTACTAAAACTGTAATAAAAACACGGATCAAAATAGTTAAAACGATTGCTCTGAAACTCAATGAAAACATGTTAATTAGTTGCAGTATCAATCCGCGGATGCAAACGTTTTAAGCGCTCAAAGGCTTCGAGTGGGTCTGTGGGTGTGACCTAAGCCCTGGGGTAGAATTGCGCAGCTGATAGCTTAGTATATAAATAGCGCGCTAAGATAGCTGCACCTTTGAAGTTGTTGTAATGCGAGAGGCTCAGGATATTGCAGGGTGCAATGGTAGGAAATATCAGAGGGCGGCAAAGCGCTTGCGCGACCCCCCGGTCAGGGCCAGCGACTACCAATTAGTGAGCAGTGGAAGCGAGCCTTTTGCCTGTGCAGCGGAGTACCTCTGCTCGGACAGACTTTTCTTCGTGCTGCACAATCTGACGGTGTTTTCGGAAATTGAACTTTGACATTTTATTGTTGTAAATAAACGGTTTTAAGAAGGTAAGGTAAGTTTTTGCAAGCGCATCTTGACTTTTGTGTAGGTACATTTTAGTTTTTTTATAACAAAAAGTATCGCTCAAAGTTCTTTGTGCATTTATTTTTTAAATAATAACCGTAAAAATATTTAAAATAGGTATTTTTCGGATGACAACGATAGTGTTTTTAAATTAAGCATTTTCGCAAGTACTATTACTTGCCTAATTAACCTATCTACCTATGTACCAATAGGTACCTAATACCTAATATCGATACCTTACTAGTTCTCATAAAAGTTAGCATACCTACCTACAATTTTAGGAATGTATGACTTTCAGCAATTTTCTAAGAAGAACAACCACTTACCATACATTCTTTTACCAGTCAAATTATTTTTTATTTAGTTGAAGTCGTATAATACTCAAAGGTTGAAGTATACAGTTAATATTGATATAGGAAAACTATAGGTTATTACATTTACATCGGTAATAATTTATTCTAATTTGAAAATGAGGAATAAAAGTTATACACGTTAATAGTTGTTAAATTATTTGACAGGTAAAAAGTGGACATCCTTCATTAAAAATTATATTCAAGCGTTATACCTAGTTATCAGCAAACCTACAAACCAATTGAAACAGTAAATAAATACTAACTAGGTAGGTAGTAGCGAATTGAATTCTATGAAATGTTTTCTAATCATTTTACATTCACATTATCCTTGCACTATTATAGTCTAGTCGCAATCGCACTATACAGGGAGTAAAAAAACACCCTAGTAATACTGAAGGGAGAGCTTCAGACCATCAAACTGATCAACTTTCACAATGGAGCCAACTTCGAAAGCGCAAAAAAAAATCTGCTGTCCCATACATTGAGTCGAGTTGGTACTGCAGTTTTGTATGAAAGACCGTTTTTTTTTCGCGATTTCGATGTTGGCTCCATAGTAAAAGTTGTTCAGTTTGTCTGGAGCACCCCCTTGAGTATTACTAGGGTGTTTTGTTACACCCTGTAGAAGAGACAGAGACAACATAATTATGTTAACAAGTTTAAGATAATTTGGTACCTACTTGAGTCACATAATTACCGAGATTAACTATTAGGTGAACGTTGCCGCCTCTACGATTAAATTGAGATGACGACGAAATCTTATTTAAATTTCACACCTCATAGGTACAATCACCCTAAGCAACTGTTTACCCTAACCTAACACCCTGTATACATACCTGTAATTTCGTCAAAGTAAAGGCAATAATGACAAGCATTTTTTTAAACTTATTTCACTCGCCAACTACACTAACATACCTACTTAATTAAAATTTAATCTTTTTAGGGTTCCGTACCCAAAGCGTGCCAACGGGACCCTATTCATAAGCCTACGCTGTCCGACCGTCCGTCTGTCTGTCTGTTCTACTTCTGAACTACCCTAGGATCAATGTAAAATTAATGGATTGGCGAGTGAAATAAGTAAAAAAACATCTTGTCAATATTGAATTTACTTTGACGAAATTACAGGTATGTATGTATACAGGGTGTTAGGTTAGGGCACAGCCCTGTCATTGCATACTAAAATTTGAAATTGACAAGATGACGTCAGCACATACAAAACCAACGAAATTTAACCTTAAGTCATCTTCGTAGGTAACGAGGAACCAGTGCGAGGTAACCAGAGGGCGATAGAGGGGGTGCGGTAAAAAGTTGGTGGGAGGAAGGGAGTGTCCGTACTGTATCTAGTAATTGATACTCTTTCTAACTTATACTGTGGTTAGGGTAAACAGTTGCATTACTTTAAGGGGTGATTGTACCCACGATACTGAACAACTTTCCCTAAGAAACATAATATAGGAAATTGGAAAAGAAAAATTGGACTTTTCATACAAACGTTCGATCAGTTGAATGCATTAGTATGGAAAGTTGGTACACATTTTTTTTTGTGAATATCCTATAGGTTTCTTTGGGAAAGTTGATATCATGGGTACAACGGTATAACCACCCCTAAGGGTCGATTCACACCAAAAGAGCAGTGAAGAGCAAATGCTCGCAGTGTGACAATATTATCACTAGTGAATAAAGGTCACATTTATTTGGAGCGATCTGGGCAGCGCGGCGCCGCTTAATTTAACCTTTATTCACTAGTGATAAGGATAAGATTGCCGCTGCGAGCAAATGCTCTTCTCTGCTCTTTTGGTGTGAATCGACCCTAAGGGATTAAAAGTTTCTTATGTAGTGTTTATGTGTGCGAAAGGCTAGCCACCTCTTACTACTTGACACGTCATTCCATCCTTCTAACCGTCTAACGTAAAACAACATATAATAAAAACCGGTCAAGTGTGTGTCGGGCATGTGCTAAGAATCCCGATTTTTTTGTAATATTGTATGGTGGTGGTGGGACGGAACCCTCTGTGCGTTAGTTCGACTCGCACTTGGCTGGTTTTTTATGACTGGATGAGGAATGGTTAGGTAGTCTGATGGCCGTGATGGCACAGAACAGAGTATAGTATTGTTCTACATACTGATGGTCCAAGCGTTTTTTTGTGACTTTTATGTTTTTTTGGTAGCGCTACATATGAACACGCCGCAGTTTCCGTTTTTAGGGTTCAGGAGTGCCATTTTTGAAACTCATTCGCTGAGCTCAGCAGTTGAAAATGTCATAATTACTACGGAGATATGCATCTTTCTTCTGCTGATTTGACTTTCAAACATCATCCTTCAGGAGGACTTTTTTGAAAGTCAAATCAGCAGTAGAAAGATGCGTATCTCCATAGTAATATTGACATTTTCAACTGCTGAACTCATCGAATGAGATTCAAAAATCGCACTCCTGTAGTCAAACAAGGAAACCTTATTACTTTCGCCCATTCTGTCAGTCCGTATGCCCCCGCCTCAATTAGGTACCTACTCCCTCATTATTGCAGCTAATGAAACTAAATGAAGAGTGATCAAATCAAAGATTGAAAAATTAAGTCTCGGGCGCGTATCGTCTCGTCTCAGTGCACAACAACGCCATGACGTACAACATGTTTATAATCAAATAATATTCAGGGGTGGAAAATGGTATAAGTAAAGTCATTAGAGTTTCTTGGCTAAAAAAAAATGTTCAATAAATTTATACCTACTAAGTAAAATAAATTACTTAATATTATATTTATGCTATCTTTTATTATTGGTTTCTAGAGTAGTGCTATAGTAAAAAAATATTTGCCGGTAGTTCTACTTTCCCGTCAGACTTGGTAGTAACAGGAGAACGATTTTTGAATCTCATTCGCTGAGTTCGGCAATTGAAAATGTCAAAATTACTGTGGAGATACGCATCTTTCTACTGATGATTTGACTTTCAAAAATCCTACTTCAGGAGTGCTATGTTTGAAAGTCAAAACAGCAGTAGAAAGATGCCTATCTTCATAGTAATTTTGACATTTTCAACTGCTGAACTCAGCGAATGAGATTCAAAAATCGCACTCCTGGGGTAAACAACGAAGCGCAAGACAATCTATATATATAAAAGAAAGTCGGGTTTGTTCGAACACTTATAACTCGAGAACGGGTGGACCGATTTTCATGATTTTTGATTTGTTGTATTTGTCTCCGTCCCGAATAGCAGAATAACTATTAAAAACATTGGAAAATTGACGAAAAAATAAAATGTCCACGCGTACGAAGTCGCGGGCAACAGCTAGTTTCGAATAAAAAACAATCACGTACAAAAATTTGTGTTTTTAGAAAATGTGTTATAGGTATAATCTTACGAGTTAGTGAATTAAAATGCACTTGGCGCTTAAATACACGAAATATTTTACATACTATCATTTTGCTTGCTTTGTATGTGATCATCTGCCATTAGGAGCGTTGAACGTGTATCTCGTTTGTATTCTTGACTAGCTGTTGCCCGCGACTCCGTCTGTCTGTGTGTACTTTAAAAAAGCATCCTATGTGAAAATATTACCTATATCTTGTGAGTCAAATTTCATCCAAATCCGTTATTGTGATTAAGTGATTGGGTGACAAACATCCAAACATCCAAACTTTGAGATTTAAAATATTAAGTAAGATAATAAGTTGTTATAAATGCTACAGATTTTAAAATGTATAATAAGCGTGTTATCTTATAGTATTTAAGATAAATGTTAATAAGTTAAATTTCTTTTGTTTCAGACACAATGTCACCGATAAGACTGCCGTCGGTCGTAGTCAAATGACAATAACTAGAATAAAGGTAAACTAATACAAACTATATTCATTATATGTAAGTCATTGTAGTATATATGGTAGGCCATAGAGCAACACGCCTTCCGCCCCTCCACCCCGAGGTGGAGGGGCTAGAGTTGTAAATCTACCGTAGTCTACCAAATCGTGAGGTAGACTACCGGTAAGCTACATAAGCTACGGTAGCAATTGTAGATTATTCAGTAATAGAAATTTCCGGCCAGGAGTGCGATTTTTGAATCTCATTCGCTGAGTTCAGCAGTTGAAAATGTCAAAATTACTATGGAGATACGCATCTTTCTACTGCTGATTTGACTTTAAAAAATCGCACTCCTGGAGTATGATTTTTTAATTTCAAATCAGTAGTAGAAAGATGCACGTCTCCGTAGTAATATTGACATTTTCAACTGCTAAGTTCAAAGAATGAGTTTCAAAAATCGCACTCCTGTTCACAATATTTAAGGCGGCTGCAATTATTTGTGATAAATTTATAACTCACTCAATCACTTGCCAAATAATGAATGCCATCTATCATTCCATCCTTTAAACCAGGACTTCCCAACCAGTGGGGCGCGCCCTCCTTGGGGGGGCATAGTGATATCGTAGGGGGGCACAATGTGTTTGAATTTTGAAAAGAAAAATCAAGTTAACGACGTAAATTCCGCTCATTACTTCATTTTATTAATTAACTCATTCATTATGTTTCTAATTCAACCATTCGTTTGTTGTTACTGACATGTTCAGGCTCAGCAGGTCTCAGATAGCACATTTCCACACGCACTTGTCGTTAAAATTTCGATACTGGGGGGCATGCAAATATTACTTATTATACCAGGGGAGGAACCATTGTATTGGGGAGGCGTGACGTAAAAAAGGTTGGGAAACCCTTTTAAACCAATGCTTTTGTTTGTCAAAAACCAGTTTAATTACCTCTAACTCTAACCAGCTGCTGTACAGCTACAGTAGATAGCTATTTTTAGATGCATCAAATGTCACACATGCAAGTTTAGCCCAAATCTAGGCTGATTTGGGCTAAAGTTGCATGTGGGTCTATCCGTTGATTGTGTATGTTTATGCATCATCGTCATCATCAGCCTATATACGTTCCACTGGTTCCTTCCTTCCCATGGGCGTTAATGGGCCTAATGCGGATATGGTAGACTACACATACGCACCAGAATTTCTTCTTCTTCTTCAGCGTAAGCAGGTTTCCTCACGATGAGCAGTCGGTATACGTACATAAGTTAGTACATGGCATGTCGTCCGGTGCGGATTCGAACTCGGATCCTGATGATTGAGTGTCCATGCCTCTCCCCAAAGCGCGACCGACGCAAATATATAATACAATATGGTGTTGTATTGTGTTGACAGTGTTGGGAGCGCTCATGAGACAGTCGTGCCATCGTCTTCTGGAGCACCAACAGGCAGGTGGGGACGAGCCCCCACTCTACTCACCAGTCGATCAAATTTCAGGTAGAACACCCTGTATTCACTTCTAAACTATACCTACCCGTAAAGTGTTTTCTTTAAAAAAGGACTTTGAACAGTTGATGTGGTAGGAATACCTAGTTTTGGTGCGAAGATATTATTGTGGCAGTAATTCAAGCATTCAGCAAGGTGTTAAGGTACCTTCTGTATATGTTGTATATGGACTGTAAAACGATTGTTTAAGACAAAGTAAGATTGCTGCAACCCATCCGCAGCAATACTAATTTACTTAATACCTAAGTTTGATAAAACACATTTTCCAATTATATTTAATTTCGAATGATTTTGGTTGAATTTTACTCAATGCACAATTTTTATAAACTTTTTCTTGTAATAATAACTGACTTACAATATAAGTATATTATATTGTAGGAAATATTTAATCTTTTAAAATATTCCAGAAGTGTTTTGATTGCGGTCATCACAAAACCCTTTCTAAATTGTTAGGAAGCCGCTTGTCGTGGCCATTGAAGCTAATTGGCAATATGTGAACACATTGGTTCGATTTTATGTCACGTAGCAGTACCTACGGATCATAAAATAAAAATAAATGACTAAAAATGATTATTCTTGTATCGTAACTACATTTTCGTTAACGTCATGCAACTAAACACTTAACAACGTTTTTCGTTAATTCCGATAGCATCAACAATTTTAATTTGATTTGAATCCAAAACGATACCCACTCGTAGTGTTTCCACAGCATCAAAAAGACATGAATAAATCAACTGCGAAAAAGTTTCATATAGCTGAAAAATGTATCGGATTCAGTCGTGCAGTCCGGTTCGCGGAAAACCAAGAGCAATGCAGTAAAATGTATTGTTTTATAAAAGAGGAGGTAACCCGGTCAGGGCAGAGCGCGGTCGCGGCAGCGGCACGGCAGCGGAATTAAAAGAAATATAAAAGGAGTTTTCACACAGTGGTACCTGAGCATGTGGCCAGGGAGGCCGGAGGCAAGCTGACCCGATATGCGACGACGGAGGAGGACGAAGCGACACTCAGGGAGCTTCTACTTAGGTACGTGCGACACCCTAGCGACGCAGGTCGACATATTAGCTTGCCGCCTTTACTCTGGCTTTGTTGCATCATGAAGGATCTATGTGTCGATGTGTCTTCTACATTTTTTCACCTTGGCTTGGCATCCCAAATATCTTGTATTGCAGATATGAGATGCGTCAACGTGCGGTTCTGTGGCCGAGCCCCTCATCAATCACTTCCCTCATAACATCGGACCATAGCGCACCAATTAGCATCAATGGCCATGATATTCTCTATGCCTGCCCGTGCCCGTCCGGTCATTATACACATCATGGCATAACATTAATAATTGAAACTCGACACTTTTCCACATATATTATACCTAATACTGGAAAGGAAGAGACAGCTTGCATGCGTGTGATTGTGATTGTGGTTTTTCGAATTGTAGTACTGTACCTACCATATTAGAAAAAGGTTAAAAATATTTTATATAGATCATTTATTTAGAAATTGTATATTCATAGATTTTATCAAAATTTTAGGAAAGATTAACTCACACATATCCCTAATGGGGAGAGCAGGGCTTCAGGTATACACCAAAGCCAAATTGGGGTCAGTGGGTGGCATGGGCTAGCAAGTTGTCATGAATGTTAAAGGAATGAGGAACAATTTTTCCTAATTTCACACTTGCAAATTTAATTCCTATTATCTAATAGTTAGATCTAAGTTAGATCAAGTTTTTATAAAAATGCACTACTCACCTGAGTAGGTATAGGTACCTAGAAGTTATACAGCAACATCTCATTAACGTGAATAAATTTAGCATAATCAAATTGAATATTCATACAGTTTGGACATTTATTAACAGATTTTCATGTTAATTATGCAAAATTGAAAAACGATGTCATTACGTTAACGGATCAAACAAACTTAAATTAAATGCGTTACATGCGAAAGAGGGTGCTTCAGAACATCAAACTGAACAACTTTCACGTAGGAGCCAACAATGAAATGGGAAAAAAATCGGTTGTTTCATAGAAACTAGTGACTACTCAACCCAAATGTATGGAACAGCGGATATTTTTTTTTCTCGTGATTTCGTTCTTGGATCCATAATGAAAGTCTGTTCAGTTTGGTGGTCTGAAGCACCCCGTTTAATTCGTAACCCATTTAATATTACACCCTGTATAATGAACGAATTAAGAACGGTTTATTTGAAATGTATGTAACAGCTTTCTCTAATAATCACTGCTTGTAGTTACTTTTTTTTATTTGTGTGCTTTTCTTAAATTACCTAACACAAAATTATGATTAGATTGATTGGGTACCTACCTACCTACGTTATTCAGAAAATAAGTTTTCCAGGAATAGCTAGGTATCTGTTTTCCAATGGCTTTGAAATTGTTGTTTCATTTTACGAATATGAAACGCTGATTGGATCTATTCATGTTTCGGCACAAAATTTTACATTCAGTTAAAATTTATGTGAATAATATTCGCATTTCTCATACGTTATGTTTAACTAACATTCCTCTCGGACTAATAAATATTTTAAAACATTTTGGTACCCATAGCTTGGTTAATTAATTAAAAATAATTTAAGGTTTCGATTGTAAAATACTTCTGTGAAAGCATGAAATATCTTGGTTAAACTATATGGCCTTACGAATTTTTTTTGTTACCTTAAAACCTTTAAACTAGGTACTTAGCTGCTCGAAGGTCGTTTACCATTCATGACTCGTTTTCACTTGGAAATGACTAGGTACCTGTGCTAGGTACCTACATCAAATGGAATTAAAATTACCCCGTGGATACCCGTTTGATCCCGGAGTAGGTACGTAGGTACTTGCATCTGATGGAAGCGGAGAGCGCAACGCGATTTCAAATGAAAACGAAACTGAACTCGACTTAGGAAAATACTTCTCTTTTCTGCTTTATACATATTTTCGTTCTACCTCTATTTATAACTGGGGATATAAAACTTTGACAACAAGTTGAACCAACTTGAATAAACTTCACTGAAGCCAGGCTATGCATCCATCACAAGCCTTGCTAACCATACTTCGCACTTGAAGCTCATTGAAGTAGGTTCCACTTTTATTTAAACTTCACATTTTACTTCTTTTTAGCCAGCCCTGTTATGCGTAAGTCATCTAGATACTCGTAAATATGGGCACTGATTCGATATAATCTACCTAGTTTTAATTTATACTAATTAAAATTCACAATACATTTGTACTGTTTTCATTGCGAAACTTTCAGTTAAATAAGTTAATCGGTAGTCATAGTAGGGTAGATCCGGGTTAATACTAACCGTTGTTACTTCTACCTCGATTGCGGAGAAAACTATTCATATCTAAGAAAAGTTACACATAAATTAAGAAAGGCAGTTTCTTAACGTACTGGATTTTGCATTTAAAGTGTTCTGAAGTCTTATAGAACCTATCGTAATTTGTTCTTTATGTGACCAGTGACCAAAATGTTACATTAACCCTTACCCCGGGTTTTTAAATCTAAATAAAACCCGAAATAATCAATAAGTCGGTCTTATTTATTTACCTTAAGTAACTTACCTCTTCTTTATTAGTAATTCTTGTATCGCATTAGAATATTATCAAGTTTTTATGAAATTAAAACTAAATAATATTCTACATATCATACAATTAAGAGGCCTATAATAAGCTCAGTGGCGCCCTCGTCACAAAGATTTCTCAATAAAGAAAGCCGAAATTCAAAAAGTGCTACTCCAATAAACAACAAAAGTCTTCAAGCTATTGTTATACAATACTTTTATAGGTTCTAAACATTCCACTTATAGATAATTTCGAAATAAAAATAAAAGCGGCCGTTTTTTTTTCTTTTTTCAAATTTGTATATTTAGACCTATAAAAAACCTATAAAAGTATTGTATAACAATAGCTTGAAGGCTTTTGTAGTTTATTGGAGTAGCACTTTTTTAATTTAGGCTTTCTTTATTAATGTGATGAGGGCGCCACTGAGCTTGTAATGGGCCTCTTAAAATCAAACTAAAATAAAAGTTAGAGGGAGCGGGCGTACTCCATCAAACGCTGCGGTTGGTGCGGGTTGGTGGAAGCAAGTTAGTGGTCAACTTGCTATCAGAGTATTTTCAAGCCATCTTAATTATAAAAACTTAATCATGGGTCAATTGTAACAGTGTTAATTGTAACGTTACAATCAACCCCATCAAAAGTGTTACAATTATCCCTTGGTGTTTATTTTAGAAAAAAAAAATAAAAGACTTTAGTTCCTATTACAACGTATGATAGTAATATCTGTGTAAAACATGGATTATTTCAGAAGTTACATCGAAATGAATTGATCGAAAATAATGCAGCGACCGCTCATAAAATTCATTCCTCCATAACACAAGACACCTCCACGTTGCATGCGCGGCAATTGGAGAGTAGGTCTGGGCATGGAAGAGCCATCACCTGTTTGCACACACACATCCTTGCCTTTTTAGTTACCGAAATATTGTCAATGTTACTATTAACCCGCGTTACAATTAACCCGGGTCTACCCTACCTATATTATAAAATTAACTCATAGGTTATGGATGCTCAGATTTCTTACGGTTGTTGCCCCCCTTGCCCCAAGACAAATAAAATATAAACATTTTTTTTTTATTTACTCTGAAGCAATGTTTTTAAGCAAATATGGTTGGAAACTAAGGTTGGAAACATATATGCTCAACTTAAATAATAAATTTATGAAATTAATGGTCAATTCTAAAACGTGAGGCATTAAAAGTACATGCTCCAAGATAAGTATTTTTTCATATAAAAAGTGTAATATTCAATCCAATTATATTTAAAATATATAAAGCTATTATTTGCTATTAATCTCTGGAAGATAATGCCCGTCGCCAGGTCAACTATTTACGTAAACATAATATAATCTTTATAGAGACAACTTGATCCACCTTGAAGATTCTGATAAAAATATCTTGAAGTCGTTGGAAATAACTGAGCATCCCAATAAACTTGAGTGTTCGCTTCCATTTTGTGTGTCGATTATTTTGAAGATGTTTTAATTTTTGTTCATTAGCCTTCAGAGACAGGTGAGCGTGATGAGCATGAATCTATCAGCCAAACTGGACGACCTGCAGCGAGGGGACCGCCAGCTCGAGACCACAGTGGCGCTCTGCGAGATCCGCACCCAGTTGCAGGAGCTGACCAAGAGCGTCGAGTCGTGCCAGAGTGAGGTGTCCGAGGTAAGGGACAGAAAAGCGCTCTACCTACACCACACCGGGCACTCTGTGTCGAACGATCTCACGGTACTGGAGTAGTACTCTGTAGTACTATTACAGAAGAGAAACACGCGCCTGCTGTGCTTCTTGCTTGATCTCCCCCGATGTGTGTATGGTGCTGGGGGCCGGGAAGTAGCCATTTCTGTATGTTGCACTGTTATGTATTCTGTGCCTAATCTTTACAATTGAGTAACTCTTATACACCGTGGAATTGGGGTCAATTTGAAGCCAGAACAGGGTGCTTCAAACCATCAAACTGAGCAACTTTTACTATGGGACCAACTTCGAAATCGCGTAAAAACCCGCGGTTTCATGTTTTTTGTCGAAAAGCTATTAACATTTTCTATGGAACAGCTGATATTTTTTTCGCGATTTCGATATTGGCTCCATACCCACCCAGTGAAAGTTATTCAGTTTGATGGTCTGAAGCGCCCTGTTTCGGCTTCAAAACGACCCCGATTCCACGGTGTAGCTTGTGTTTGTAGGATAGTGGCCACTGGACGAGCAGGCCCGGTAATATCAATAACGATAAAGGTCCTATCCGTGAAATCTAATTATAAGGACACTGGGACTGTAAGACCTAGAATGTATACTTAGCCGGAATATTAGTCATAACAGTGAATACCAAAACGTATCTAATAATGAAATGCTGTCAAACTGGTTAAACTTAGACATTAGCTAAAAACTAAATTGTAGGTGAAACGTGACATGGTGGCCATCAAGCAGGAGTTGGACACGGTGCAGCAGGTGAAGGAGGAGATCGAAGAGCTGCGGGAGTACGTCGACCGACTGGAAGAGCACTCGCAACGAAGGAAGCTCCGCCTTCTTGAGCAGGTAGGCGTTACACGAGGTCAATCTTGTGGTGAACACTCCTTATGACAGTTACTCTACGAAACGTGGGAACGGACAATCGTCAACATAGATATTAGTATCGTTGGCCACAGATACTAGATGGCGATATTCAAGGCCAGAAGTGCGATTTTTGAATCTCATTCGCTGAGTTCAGCAGTTGAAAATGTCAAAATTACTATGGAGGTAAGCATATTTCCATTGCTGATTTGACTTTCAAAAATCGCACTCCTGAAAGTCAAATCAGCAGTAGAAAGATGCATATCTCCACAGTAATTTTTACATTTTCAACTGCTGAACTCAGCGAATGAGATTCAAAAATAGCACTCCTGGTGAGAGAGAAGACATTAAAATCTCTGACAAAAAGTTCACTACTAGATAACTTACCACAATAAGGCTAGTCAAATTACGGTTTGATCCGGAACACGGACAAATTAGAAATAACTATTTTTGTGGTACCTTAGAAATAGACCAAAATAAAACAAAAAAATTACATCGGCAACAACCTCACATTTTACATTTAAATGACAAAAATCTAGATCTAAAAATGCTTATGCATGAACTTTTTGTCACATTTCTGAGGCTATACCTACACACTTCAAAGTGTTTATTTACTTATAAAACATATTAAAATACATAAAGTATATTTTTTTAATGAATAATCAAATTCCAATGTAAATTTTATTGAATATGCAGTATTATATGGTTTGTCGGAACGCTTAGTGAGTGAGTTCCGGCAAACCATGTTATTATAACTATGTAACATGTAACCATTAAATTATATTGCGGAATGCTTTTTATATGATTTTTCAGACTGCATTTTTGTCGCAAAATTGTGACTATAACGGTTTAAAAGTCCTATACATAAAAACTTCCCACCCGTCCATAAAACATTTCGTTACTGACTGGTACGCGATACGTCTTATGTCATACCAGTAGATACCAGTATCAAAGCATATAAGTATAATATGATACATAGAAAGTCATTGAATATGTTAGATATCTTACTCTATTGTAAACGGTGGATCGAATATTCGCTGATCTAATCTAAACTATTATAAAACTGTAACAGAAGTGTGTCTGTACATTGAAGATATTTAAAAAAAAAAAAATTACTACATGGTTTTTACCTGTCCCTGATTCCAAATCACCAATTTTTGGATTTTTTGTCTGTCTGTTTGTTTGTTTGTTTGTATGTTTGTTTGTTTGGGTGTTTGTTTGTTCGAGTATCACGCAAAAATTACTGAACCGATTTTGATGAAACTTTTTTTGTTTGATAGCTTTTCATCTGACTTAAAATCTGGTATATAATTTATGCGGACAAAGTCGCGGGTAAAATTTGCTCGTAATAAATATAAGTAGACTGTAAAATTAAATAAGAAGATAAAAAATAATATAGATAGGTTCTGAATTGTTAGTGCGATACTAAAGCAGATGCAAAATAATCCGATTATATAAACTGTACATTTGAGCTCAATCAGCGTAGCATCTTAAGAGGCTTTAGGTCCGGTACATGAAGCAACGTCTGGTAGGACAGAACTGAACCGACGTACCTATACAACACCTGGGGCTTAGTATGAGCTTGTAGCGTATATGATACATCTTAAATTTCATGCTGTCTGCTAATTATATCTTTACTTACACACCATTTTCCATTTACCTATTAGGTACAGGGTGTAAGGAAAAATATCATTAACCTTTAAACCACATACTCTACCCATAAAAAACTTTTAATATGGGAGCAAATCGGTAAGCGCAACAAAAATAGCTGTTCCATACTAAACGCAATGCCTATAGTACACGATTCAAATGTATAAAACAGCGGATATTTTTTTGTTCTGACAAGTTTGCTTCCATTTTGTAAAAGTTTTATGGGAGAGTTTAAAGGTTAAGGATACCACAGAGTATTATAATTACTACCGTAATGATTATTTTCCTTACACCCTGTACCCCATACAAAAGTGCATATCAACCGATCGATTTTCTATGGGTTCTTTTTATAATTTTCTATGAGTAGTAATGTTATAAAAAATATATATCGTTTTTCGACCCAAGTTCAAATTTCAAGCTACATTGAAAAAAATTAAGGGTGTATTCAGCACAATACATAGTTGTTTCAGGAATTTAAAACTAGTGGTGTAAAGTCATCGCCCAGCTCTTCAACACAGATTCTATCATCATTAATGTACCTATCAGTTAACACTTTGTGTACTCCCACAGGGCCTAACATTTTTCCTGTCCTACGCCATCTTGGCCGCGGTCCTTGGCATGCTGCAGTTCGGCTATAACACCGGTGTCATCAACGCTCCTGGCAGGGTAAGCTCAAAACGACACTCACGCAGTGCTGTAGCACTGTACCACAGCCCGGACACTGCATACTAAAATTTGAAATTGACAAGATGACGTCAGCACATACAAAACCAACGAAATTGAACCTAAAGTCTTCTTCGTAGCACCCTTATTCGTAGGTAGCACCAGAGCGCGGTAACCAGAGGGCGATAGAGGGGGTGAGGTAAAAAGTTGGTAGGAGGAACTGAGGGGAGTGTCCGTACCATAGACATTAGTAATGTCTATGGTCCGTACTATATCTAGTAATAGATACTCTTTCTTATACTGTGACTGTACTGTACACAACTGTAGTCGTAATCGTAACATTGAAACGACCAATGTGGGTCACCCGCAAAGACGTAAGGTTTTCGGTGACTTACGTGGTTGTTAGGTCATGAGCACAGGCGAAATGCAATAGAACTAACTCTATGTGGGTTCTTGCATGTTGCGGCCCATTTGTTGCTGATGCTGACCTAAGACGTAGGTCGTCTTGCTTAGATAATCAATGTATCAAACGGTAAAGATGAGCTACCGTCAGGAAGCTGGAATAGGTATTGTCTATTCTATGCTACCGTAATTGACTTGAAACTTGAAAATAATACTCTGATGTACCTGCGGCCATAGCATGGCAGCGTGAGACAGAGCTACGAGGGCGCCATAGCAATAGCGCGCGAACGAACGAGATCAAAGGTGTGATATAGCCTTATCGCGCGCATCATACTACGGCCGCTCTTGTTAAAGACTGCTTTCACCATAAGCGCTGAATTCCGGTGGTGGAATGTTGTCTTATTCTAATTCCCTTTTCTCAAACTTTTTAGGATAACTGGGATGAGGTGAAGCATGTATTTACTATACAGGGTGTAAGGAAAAGTATCATTAACCTTCAAACCACATACTCTACCCATCAAACTGAATAACTTTTACTATGGGAACAAACCGATCGGAGCAAAAAAATAATCAGCTGTTCCATACTAAACTGCAACGCCTACTCGACTCAAATGTATGCAACAGCTGTTATATTTTTTGCTCCGATCGGTTTGCACCCATAGTAAAGGTTGTTCAGTTTGATGGGTAGAGTATGTGGTTCAAAGATTAATGACTTACACCCGTCCCTTACACATGTTTACTTTTACTTACACCCTGTATAGGGTCTTCATATGCTGACAGTTTTTAATGGGATGATCAGACCATCAAACTGAACAATTTCTCTATTCTGTAGAGGTAGCTGTTGTCCAGTTTGACGGTCTGATTATCCCTTTAAAAAACTATCGGCATATTAAGTTGGTCCCTGTATTGTATAGGCTGACGATGATGTTTTGCAATTTTTTTATATTTTTTATTTTTAAAACTAAAAATTTTCACAGAACATCGAGAACTTCATGAAAGACGTCTACAAGGATCGGTATGGCAAAGACATCCATGAGGACACAGTGAACCGGCTCTATTCTATAGCGGTCAGCATCTTCGCGATCGGTGGAATGCTCGGCGGGTTCTCTGGAGGCATGATTGCTAATCGATTCGGCAGGTAAAGTAGCATTAGCAATTAAAAATAAACTGAAAATTGTTTATGTGTCTCAAAAGCATTACAACAACAAAAAAATATGATGACTAAAAG